>JAQQSK010002946.1:0-376921 GCA_028658325.1 Potorous gilbertii | reverse complement strand
GCCAAGATAAGAATTACATTTCCCCTAGAGCAATAGGAAGCCATGAGAGGTTTATGAGTAAGGGAATGGAGTGAAAAAGGAAAAATAAGTAAAACCTAAAAGTTCTGACAAATGACCACTACATTCTGGTAGGCTTTGAAATTGAAACCTAACATCTTGCAATGGCCCTTATTTTGATAAAGCTATTAGCTAACTTGATTTCTCCAGGAAGTGTTTGAGAGTAAATGATTATTAAAAATAGCACCAAAAGGTCATTTCATCACCTCCCTAATTTCATTTTACAGAACTCAAATTTCCCAGTACCTAGGTCTCTGCTTCAAGAAATCAAACCTTCTCTGTGCCAGACAGGTAAAGTGATAGATTTGTGAATATACCTTCAAGTCTGTTTGAGCTTTCAAGGTTTTGAGCCATTGAAAGTTTCAATACATTCTCTAAATCAAAACCACTTATAGTATAGTGGGATATGAAAGGGCTATGGGTGGGGGCTAGGGGAGAGAATAAAACAGCATGTTTGTTTCTTTAACATAAACTGTTAAAGAGAAATGACTAAAACAGGTGGGAAATAAAGGTTTCATGACATAATGAGTAGAAGTCAATATGTTTAAAACTATAAATGAACATTAATTAGCCATTATACTGTGGCTCTAAATTAAAATTACAATGAAAAGATGACTTTTTTTGGAAACTGCGATATTAAACCATTCAATTTAAATTATAAATTTTTATCCAAAGAGTGAATTGTCTTAAAGTCTTCATTTTATTATTACTCAGCACTGTTTTTACTTTATGGAATATTTTGCATTATATTTTAATTAAAGTTATAATTACAGAACTAAATGTAATTAGCTTCTTTCTTCCAAAGAAATTAGAAGTGAACTTTACTTTATTAAATTTTCAATTTGTTTCCTGCAGTGTTACATAGTTTATTCTAATTAATTGAAGGAGAGCTCATAAATATTTGATCAACATGAGAATGTGATTAAACACTAAGGAAATTTTCTCTCCTGATTTTTAGTTCATTCTCCTGATACCCTGACATATGTAGGTTGGTATGTGCACATGTGTACATACGTATATGTATATAGACACACATACATACACATCTATTGACATAACCTTGATTGCATCCCCTCCCCCCAAAAAAGAGGAAAATAATGAAGTTCCCAAGAGTGCTGGTACCTTCAACTACTACTTATTGGCCTTCAAGTTCCCAAGAGACTGGAATTTGCCCCTTCTCTGTTTCCTTTCTTGTTTGGATCATCCATTTCAAACATGTTTCTTTCTTCTTAGAATGAGACTAGGAAATTAAACACTATGTCCTCATGCTGTGTTTTAAGTTGCTATTGCCATTTTGCGATCTGAGAATGCTTTTTTCAGCAACCATTTGATAGAATTAATATTTATTCAATATTTAATATCATAGGGGGCTGGCCAATGAGGGCCCAGTCATGGGAGCACACTCTTGAGTAGAGACCAGCCCCCACTACAATCTGGATCAGGTGGCACTTGTAGAAGCAGGATATCTCTCTCTCTCTCTCTCTCTCTCTCTCTCTCTCTCTCTCTCTCTCTCTCTCATAGCTAGGAATACACATTCAGTGAATCAACTAGCAGTTGTCAAGCATTTCCTTTCAGCCAGATAGTGTCCTGGGGATACTTAAAAGGTTTTTTTTTCCTTTTTTTAAATACGATTACTACCCTTAAGGAGCACATGTTCTAATGAGGAGGACAAAACTAGGTATATACAAACACATATAAACTATATGGAAGATAAACTGATAAAAAAAAGGCACTAGCATCTGAGGAAACTGGCAAAATCCTCCTACAGAAAGTGGGATTTGAGCTTCATCTTATAGGAATCCAGAGAAGCTGAAAGGCATTGGGGAGGAGTGAGAGCATCCCAGGTATGGTAAGTATCCAATGCAAAGTTATGAAGACATGAGTTGGAATGTTGTGTGCAAGGAAGAGCAAGGCCAAAGTAGCTGGTTTGCAAAGCAGAAGGAAGGAAAGGCAATAGTGCAAGAAGACTATAAAGGTAGGAAGGGGCCAGGATGTAAAGGAGTTTCAGTACCAAGCAAAAGACTTCATATTTGAACCTGGATGGAATAGGAAATGACTGGAGATCCTGAGCTGAATAGTGAGGGGAGCAGTAAGGAAAACATGGTCATACTTGAACTTTAACAAAATTCCTTTGGCAACTGAGTGAAAATGGATTTGAGTGAAGAGAAATGAGGCAAGAGACCAATTGGAAGTCCAATGAAATAGTCCAAGTAAGAGACGATAAGAGTCAAATACAGCCACCCAACAAGGGTGACGGTTGTGTTGGTAGAGACAAGGAGGCATATACAAGAAAGCTGTGAAGATAAAAGCAAGATGTGACAACATTAGATATATGGGGTGAATATGACTGAAGAGTCAGTGTTGACTTCTTGAGCCTGGGTAACTAAGAGGACTCTAGTACCTTTGACAATTTTAGAAAAGGTGAGAAGAGGGGAAGGTCTTTTAGAAAAGATGAATTCTGTTTGAGACATGAGTTTGACATGAAATGTGATATATAGATGAAATTTCCCAAAGTCAACTGATGGTGGAGTGGATCTCAGAAGAGACATTAAAGCTAGCTATTTAGATGTGGGAATCATCTCCTTGCTGAAGATAATTGAACTCATGGAAGCTAATGAGATCACCA
This sequence comes from Potorous gilbertii, assembly GCA_028658325.1. Taxonomy (NCBI): domain Eukaryota; kingdom Metazoa; phylum Chordata; class Mammalia; order Diprotodontia; family Potoroidae; genus Potorous; species Potorous gilbertii. The sequence goes on along the minus strand of JAQQSK010002946.1, from coordinate 374,238 downwards.
AGCAAGATAGTAGAGGGAAAAGAGATGACCTGGGACAGAGCTTTGAGGTTCACCCATGGTTAGTAAACATTCTATTGATGAAGAACTCACAAATGAGACTAACAAAAAGTCACCATCCAGCTAAGTATATAACCAAGGGAGGGCAGAGTTGTAATAATCTGGAAAGCAGAAAGTATCCAGGAGGATGTGATCAACAAATAAGTCAAAAAAGATGGAGGCTGAGGAAAAGACTAGATTTGACTACTGAGAAATTTCTGATAACTTTGGGGAAGGTAGTTTTAGTTGAGTCATGAAATCAGAATCCAGACTATAGTAAGAAGAGCAGAGGCATATCATGGAGATGGCCTTGAGGATTAAGTGAAGAAAAGGAAGAGATATACAGAACAGTAGCTAGCTGGGATAGTGGGTAAGGAAAGAATTTTTGGGTTTTGTTTTTAAGCATGGAGGAGACATTATGATATTTGTAGAAAGCAAAAAAGGAATTAATCAATGAGCTAGTACTTATTAAGTGCCTACTGTGTACCAAGCATCAAGATAAGTTCTGGAGACATAAAGAAAGGCAAAAAAGAATCACTGCTCTCAAAGAGCTTAGAGAATATTAGAGGATATAACAACCAGTAGATATGAAAACATCAAAGAGTAAAGAAATGATAGGGATGATAGTGGATAGTGAAGAGTGGGGACAATCTGCTGGAAAAGATTGAAGATGATGGGGTGATAGAGTTCAAGAGGGTGTGTGTATGTATATATATATATATATATATACATATATATATGTATATATATATATATATATATATATATACAGAGAGAGAAAAAGAGAGAGAGAGAGGAGTTTGCTTTGAGAAGGAGACACTTCATCAGAGACAGTACTAAAGGAAGAAATAGTGGGGGAAGGTTTCTGAGTAATGTCAGATGAGGAGCAGCAGGAGGGAAGAAGAGGGTCTTCATTAAGTTAAGGTACAAGTTAAAGTCAAGAGGTTTGGGGATACATGTGTCATCGGGGACTTGAAGAATGTAGAAATGTATGGAATAGATGCAGTTGTCAAAGGGATTGTCAACTGTTTAATGGGGAACAAAATGTCTGCTTTGTGTAGTTGAGATTATTGAACATAAATGTATAGGGGACTGAGTTGGCACAATTTTATTACTTTGTCCAGTGCCGTTAAATAGCATTTAAATAGAAGCACAAAACAAAGATAATGAAGGTAATCCAAGGGCTGGCATTTGGCACTATGATCATAGATAAAATAGTGGAGCAAGAAATCAGAGAGTGAAGCATAACATAAACTTGAACTGATTCATTAAGGCATAGGGAAGGGATGAAAGTGTAACTAATGCAGGTGGATGGCCTCAGAAAGAACTACACAGTCATAAAAAAACCTGGTATCTGGTTGATAGACATCTACTAGAGAGAAAATAATTATTATGGTATTAAAATAATAGAAAAAGCAATTATCATCTAATGGAACATGGATAAACAAATTGCAATACATAAATATAAGGTAGTATTAGTTCAATATAAGAAATCATACATGTGAGTAATACCAAGGAAAAATATCATATTGTAAGACATATTAACTGATTAAAAGTGAAGCAAATAGAACCAAGAAAACAATATAAAGATGACAATAAAGCAAAAAGAATAAACCAGTGAAGTCAACAAGACTTAATGCTGTGAAATTATGATTAATTTTGTGCTCCAGTTGATATGCAACTTAAATCTAAAAGGATATATCATTTAAAAAAATAGAAGAAAATCAAAGTTCCCTTTTGCAGGTATGGCTAGGGCAAGAATTCTTAAATAAAAACATAGAGAAATCATCTAATTCAATACAGTGGAAAGAATACTGGTATCAGTGTGAGATGATTGACATCCAAGCACAAATAATTTTAGTATCAGTATTGGGCAGTGATGTTGAAAGATATGTTCATGGAAACCCCACCAACTCTGGAGAATTTCATGAAGAATACCCAAAGAAAAACAGAGAGGCATATGGTAGGCATGAACAAACCATAATGCATAGCAATAAGAGGTGATTTAAAGAAGGTCATTGGAGTTATGTGTGAGAGGCAGGAAAGTATCCGTCACTTATTGATCAGTAATACACAGGGGCCCTGCTATCACAGGTTTTTTGGTCTGCTTTTCTAAAAGGAAAGGCAACTTTTGAGGGGTTAACAACATCCTTTAATCAAGCACATATATCATTCATCATTCACCTAGTTCAGGGGAGTCAGTATCCAGAACTTCAAAGAAAATACAGAGAAATCAGAGATCAATAGACATGGTTTCCTCTGCCTGACCATCAACAGACATGTCCAACTGTCTGACCATAGTTACCAGAGAGGGAAGCACCAACATCTGGGTTTCTCAAGCCAGAGGACTCTTTAGCAGCTTCCTGGATTCCTCCTTGTTTGGCCAAACAAACACTTGCAGTAAGCCACCCCCCCCCCGAAAATAAAACCTCAACTCAGAGTATTTATATCTTTTTTAGAGCCAGAGGGCATCACAACCCTTGAGAACCAGTTCCTCATTAACAAAAGGCATGGGCCTTCCACAAATCTTCCCTAATCAAACTCTGCTTAAGGCTCAGACATATTAATGCATGGGGAAGATCTTTAATTGTATTAAAATAATTAACCATACAAATACATACATTGTTTCTAGTTAAAGAAAATCTTGTTTCTGTACTTTACTCCTAGTAAAGAATCTTGATTGATGAAGGCAAGATTCCATCAGAGGCACTTGATTATACTAAAACAAAAACAGCAAAAGATCCTGTCTTGCTTGCTATCTCAAATTGTGTAATGAGAGAGTTTGAGATAATTGGTTGCTTATTGTCCTTCATTCTCAAAGATAACCAAAATGACATCACTATGTTAGAGTCAAGTTATAGTCCAACTCTGGCTAACCAGTACAAGCTCAGAACTCTTTACCACAGGTCAGGCACAAATAGACCACATGAACATGTGGAGTGGATTCTCTATATTCATGCATTTCACATTTCTTTTGAGCTACTTCAATTTTACCTTGCTCATAAAGCATAGCACCTTCCTCTAATGAGGACCTGCCCTGCTGGGTGGTCCTGTGCCAATGTCTCCCACGTTATATAATCAATCCAAAAGTTCCCAAGAGAAACTTTCAGAGTATCCTTATAATTACATTCCATGTGAGTGCTTGCCCTGTGTAAGAGTTTGGGAAAAAAATTTATCTGCTGCTTGCTCCACGTGCACAGTGCCAAGATAATTAGGAAAAGGTTCGTAATATTTTTGGTTAATCCCTCTGAGCATGGGCAATTCTCATATGGGCTGGCCAATCTTAGATGTATGGTGATGCACTTAATTGGAGGGGATATTCACATCAATGAGATCAAAGATTTGTTTGAGGATTTGTGGTTTGATGATTTAAATAGATTCAGTGAAAAAGATGTATAATATTTCCTAACACAGTCTATTTCCCTCTATCTTCCATCTTTTAAAAATTACTTTGATTGATCTCCTAAGAGAACAGAAACTAGGACAGGGCAATAGGGCCTTTTCCCCTAAGACTCAGAAATTTAGAAGGTGCCAAATTTTAATGCAAGGCAATGTAGTATAGTGGCAAGAGCACTAGTTTAGGATTTCAGAGGGTTTGCATTCACTGATCACTTCTAACATTTTCTATATAATCCTAGACCAATTATCTCACAGGACCGCAATTTCCTCATCTTTAAAATGAGGGGTTGAGGATTTCTGGTTTGGGGAGCCAAGATGACAGAGTGATCAGTAACTGCTATCTCCCTCACCTTATTGACTTTGATGAGCCCAGAGAATATCTCCTCAGGAAAAGCCCTTGAACAGTGGAAGCAGCAGAAGGGGTAAACAGTCTAGCCTGTGAGGCTAGGTAGATTGCTAAGGAGGGTCCCTCTTGCTGTGGCTGAAGGGGACTAGTGCAGGACCAGAGCTGTCCCCGAAAGATCCACCTCAACAAACCAGGAAAAGATCCTGAACCCCAGGGGAGTGAAGACCACAACATTTGAAGCATTTTAGCTTCTAACTGAAAGAACCAGTGGCCACAACAACAAAGCCTCACATGTTAAGCACAAGAACTGTGGGACAGAGCCCCCTGTGCCCCTGACACAGAGATCTACTTTAAAAGCTCAGAAAAGGGTGATTATTATAAGTAAGAAGCAAAGCAGAAAAGAAAAGACCATAGAATCTTTCTGTGGGGACATGGGCCAAAACACAAATACCAAAGAGGTCATCATTGAGACTGTACTCCCATCTGAGACTTCAGAAAGGAACTGGTCTGAAGCACAAAGAGCCTTCTTGGAAGACCTCAGGAAGGATTTTAAAAGCCAAATTAGAGAAATAGAAGAAAAACTGACCAATGACTTTAAAAATATGAAAAAAGAAATCTCAGAAGAATTTGAAAGGACAATTGGACAAATGGAAAAGGAAGTACAAAACCTAACAGGAGAAGATAACTCCTTAAAAGAAACGACTGGACAGATAGAAAAGAAGTTGCAAAAGTTAACTGAGGAAAACAATTTGATAAAAATTACAATTGGACCAGTAGAAGTTAATGAATCTATGAGACATCAAGAATCAGTCTAATAGAATCTAAAGAATGAAAAGACAGAAGAAAATGTAAAGTATCTAATTGAAATGAGGGATTGGGTGAGATGAGCTCTGAGATTCTTTTCAGTTCTAGATCTATGACTTCATGGTTCTGCAATTCTATTTTTTCTTAGTAGCTTGTACTATTTTGATCTCATGATTTGCAGGATTGATTTGGGGGTAGAAATCCTGATTCTTGCCCCAAATGGGGTTTGCTGGTTGCTCCAAGTACCAAAATTTCTGGTTATGGCTCTGCTTTTCCATGATAGCTTTGGATAGTGTATCACTTTAAACTTTTTGAAGGTCTTTTACTTTCATTACATCTTTAATCCACACCATAAATCTGAGAGGGAAGATAGTTAAGACTACTAATAATTAACCTTTATTTGGCACTTTGAAACTTTCAAAAGATTTTAAATACATTTTCTTGTGTGATCCTTACCACAACCCGTTGTTGTTGTTCAGTTGTGTCCAACTCTTTGTGACTTCACTGGGGTTTTCTTGGCAGAAGTATTGGAATGGTTTACAATTTCCTTCTCCAGTTAATTTTACAGATAAGGAAACTAAGGCAAACAGGATTAAGTGCCTTTCTCAGGGTCAGTAGCTAGTCCATGTCCAAGGCCAGATTTGAACTTAGGAACATGAGTCTTTCCAACCTCAAGCCCAGCACTCTACACACCGAGCATCCTAAGTTGCTCTAACAATCTTGTGAAGTATATGCTATTCTTATCTAACCATTTTTTATAGAAAATTAAACTGAGGTTAATAGAAGCTCCATAATTTGCAAAGAGTCACTCAGCTAAACATATATATGAGGTAGATTTAACTCACCTTCTCTTGTCTCTATGTCCGGGACTCTAAGCACTACCTATATGGCTAGTGCCTCAATGAAATTATATAGATAAAGAGCAATGGCAGAGATACATAATCCCTGGATTTAGGGTTAAGATCCAAGTCTGCTAACTTCTAGTCTGGTGCTATGAGCCTCTCTAGTACCACTACAATCTTTCAATATCCAGGAACACAAATGAGGCATACTATTTTTACAAAGATGAGTCAAATGGCAGAATTATGCTTACCTTATGTATGCTAATAGCTCCCACTACCATGTGAGCTTTGAGTGTGAGCACAGGCTTCTCATACTGACTCACAGTTAACTTGCAATCTACCGTGACTTCCATGCCTTTTCCTGCCACACACATGCCCACCAGTCTTTGTGTATCTTGGTTCTGTATCATTTGCATTTGTCCTCATTGACTCTCATTCCATAGGAAATATTTACATATGTTTATCACTGTCACAGTTTAGCATGGCATCTGTTTGCCTGAAATGAATCAGGTCTCACTCACAGCAGTTTGAGCTGACTTGGTCTAAATTTTGAAAGAAGGAAAACAATACTAGATTTATTTAAATTGAGAATTTAAGAAGAGAATATCAGAACCACAAAATTCTCTACTCCAGTCTCTTTCTTTTACAGATGAGTATACCAAGGCACAGAGATGGAAAATAACTTGTCCAGCATCATACAACTATTATGTAGCCTAGATGGAGTGGAAACTAGTGGATTATTTTGATACAATTCAACAAACATTTCATCCTATGAAAAGCTACTGTCCAAGGTACTGGGGAAAGAATGTGGAGCTACAGAAATAGCATTGCATTTAAAATCAGAGAACGAGGGTTCAAATTCTGGTTCTACTTCTTATTGCCTATATAAATTTAGGCAAGGTGTAGAGCTTCCATTTCATAATCTGTAAAATCAAGAGAGTGATGTATAAATTTCCTCAAAGATTTAAATCTATGTTTCTATGATCACAAGATGACTTCATGAATTGCTTGACATAATCTAAGGTGATATATTTTTATCTTATATTATATATTTTATCTTAAAATTACATTATACTTTATTTTTGAGATTGTATCTCTCCATCTTGCCCAGGTAGGAAGTCCACAAACTCTTAGAGTAAAATTAAATTTGTAATCTGCACAAGAGATTTGACATATTTCATTTCTGCCCTGGGCAGGTTTATGTCTCGTAAGTAGCATGATCATTGTCCCCTTACCTCAGAAGCTCACCATATTGTTGGTGCTAGACTCAGGGGGGAAACCTGATCTGCTTAGTAATGTTTAGCCCAGAACTCCAGAGCTCAAGCCATCCACCAAATTCAGCTTCCTCCCAAACATGCATGTTCCACTATGCCCAACATTTCTTAGATTTTAAAGCATTCTACACCACAATTCATTTGATGCTCACAGCAACCTAATGGCAGTAAGGAGGGTCAATGTTATTACCTTCATAGGGTAGAAGGATGGTGAGGTTTTAGAAAACAAGATGATTTTTCATGGGCACACCACTAACGAATGTCAAAACTGAGACTAGAAAATGGGTTTCTTGAGTCTTTTCTCTACATTATGCTGGGTAGAATAGCAGTGTATTTAACATTATTTTAATCAAAAATAAAATATGATAATGATGTGCATGCATTTATGTCATAGAAGTAAGGGTTTTGTTGTTCTTTGAAGTGTAATGGTTCTAGGGCTGAAATGAATGTCAATGCTCATAGAATCCAATCTGCATTTTACAGATTATTTATTCAAATAAGGAAACTGAGACTCTGGGAGTCAGTGACTTTCTCAGTCACATATTGTAAGTGGCAGTGTTGGGATTCAAACTCATGTCCTCTGATTCCAAATTCAGTTCTCTTTTCATTGTGACATCCTGAATCTCTTTTGCTGAGTTAATGTGGAAACGGAACATCAGGAATTTTAAGTCATTGGTTCAAGGTCACATTATCAAAGCTAACATTAGGACCCAGGTCTCACTAACAACACATATAATATACCCTTTCATAGTTTCTATTGTATCGTAATTATTTGTTTTTAAGCTTTCCTTGCATTTCAACTATGAGGTAAGCTCCTTGAGAAAAAGTCAGTGGTATTTCTATCATGATATCCCTGCCACCTAGCAGGGTGACTTACTTGCACATAGTGGGCACTTAATAAGTATTTGTGGAAACAAATAGAGTTTTGAAAGACTCAAGCATTTCTGAGATTAAATAGAGGGCCATTGGAACAACTCTTAAGACAATGACAGTGTTAAATGCTCTTTCAATGTGAACAAGGGCCAAATTTCTCTTTTTCTGATATACTCACGAAGATGAAAAGGGCAGATAGCATGTTCTGCTGTTAAACTGACAAGATTATTGATATTTTTCAAATTATTACAAGAAAGGCCAGGCATCCACATGCATTATTTAAGGCAGCCCCAGCATTGTTTGGGAATTGCATTATTTATGTCAAACGTGGTATATTGTGTGAACATTTATTAGTTACAACGAAGCAGTTTTAAGACCAAAATAAAAGATTGAAAGAAAGAGGGAAATAAACCACTGTCTTATTTTTCTGGAGCTTTCCTGTAGCATATAATGAATATCTGAGTGTACAGCTCTAAGTTGTATATCTAAGCTAGAGGTTAAAAGACTTGGATCACTCTGGCTCTACACTTTCTTAATACCTGTGTGACTTTAATACTTGTGTAGTGTTGGGAAAGTCACATGATCTCTCTAGGCCTCAGTTTCTTTATTTGTAAAATAAGATGTCATACTAGATAGACCCTGATGTTCTAGCAGTGGTTCTGGTTCTAGCACTATGATCCTATGATAAAGTGATCCCTAAGAAGCTAAAAATGAAACAAGGTATCTGTAAAAGTTTAATATTGGGCTCAGAGTCAGAAAAAAAAATGTGACTTCAAATATCACCTCTGAAATTAGCATTTGTGTGATCCTGGCCAAGTCATTTAGCTCCTATAATACATCCAGGTATCTTCCTAGGACTCAGCTACTTTAAATCACAGAAGAGTAGGTCTGTGTCAGCAATTCCCTAAACTGAAGAAATCTCAAACCTTTCACTTATTTTCAAATTTACAAAGATAAGGAATTTGGGGATGGATTGCTACTTTTGAAAATGCTTTACAGAAGCATTTCCTACTTACTGTTTTCCCCATATACTGAGGAACTGGGTCAGCATCAAGACCAGCATTAACTGGAGACATAATAATATTGGTTAATGTTTTCATTCTACCTTATTATTTACAACGCACTTTCACATACATTCTCTCAAGCTCTCTACAACTCTGCTGTGAAGTAAGTTCTATTATCATTGTTTTGAAAGTAGAGAGATTGAAGCTTAGGGAGGCTGGTTAGCTTGTCTAATGGCACATTATCTAATTCAATTCACTAAACATTTGTTAAACACCTACTACGTGCAAGTCACTGTTCAAGGGAAAAAAGGTGCAGAGAGTTTCAAGGGCTTATCCCAGAGCATACAATTCAATTCAATGTAACAAATGTTTATCAAATGCCTACTATGTGTAAAGAGCTACCCTAGGTATTAAGAAATGGTAGAGCCAGAGAGATACACGCCTTCCAGCCTCTAGCTTCGTTCTCTGTGCTCTATGCTCAAAAATTCGTCATATGCGACAGGAAAGCTCCAGAAAAAATAAAACAGTGGTTTATTCCTCTCTTTCTTTAAATCTTTTATTTTGGCTTAAAACTGTTTCTTTGCAACTGAAAAATATTCACATAATATGACATATTTGACAAAAATAATGTAATTCTAAAACAACATCAGGGCTAGCTTAAACACCTTATTCTTAAATAACTACACAAAATGTAGGTAATTTTTATAGACATGGTTAAAAGTTGTCAGAGGTGAGATTTGAACCCAGGTCTCCCTGAATCCCATTTCAATGCCCTATCCAACACAAAGTACTAGATATGAATCAAAGTCTTTTGATTCCAAATTAAATTCTTCATCCACTGAACCACATTGGTTCCCCATCTGCCATCTTGTTTTTAACTGGGATGCCTAGATGTTAGCTTGGAATGGAATGAGGACGTATCTTAAGCCATCTTAAGCTGTTTGATTTGTGACAAAGTAGTTGAAACAGGGAGGAGACTAGCTTTAGGAAAGGAAACATACCAGTAAAAATAATGAAAGGTGACAATGTTTTTGTTAATATCCCTCCTTTGTTGAAATATATTTGTCTCTGTGGTTTTGAAATAAAAAAAAAAACTACAGTTAGCATGGAGGTTTCCAGATTAAAGCTATGGCAATGATTGGCTAGCATTGAATTAAATCCCTGCTTATTTTCACTACTTCTAAGCTAGTCAGAGTCCAGAGAACTCAGTGAACAAAGTCCCAACATCACTCACCCTTGAGCTGATTACAAGATTGATTGAATAACATGCAATCCACTAATACAAAACAGATACAAAATATATGTGTTGTCTATCTCATCATCATCTACATATTCTCAATTTGGCATGACTTAGCAAAATGGAACCACGTATGACTCCCAGCTGCATGTCACAAGTCATCCAGTAGCTCTATCATCCCAGATGGCATGCAGATGTTAAGGATTATGGGCATTTACATGGAGACAGAAAAAGAAATGCTACCTGGAAAGGCAATATGACATAATGAATCAAATTCTGCATTTGGAACCCATTCTATAGCCAAGTCAGACAGATCTAACTGTCCAACATCAAACACCTAGTCATGTGCAAAGCAAGGATCGTAGGAGAAAATTTTGATGAAAACAGTGGTATCTTGAAAAATCTTATCACATTGAAGGCACATTCCACATAAAACTAGACTTAAAATCCAATGTGTAGGAATTATCATGTACAAATCTGAGAGATAGAGGGTGGAAAACCATTAGTTGCAATTTTGAACTTATGGCTAGGGAAGGGAAAAGGAATATGTATTTATATAATGCCTGCTGCTATGTGCCAGGTATATTGCCCATTGCATTTTACAACCATTATCTCTTTTGGTCCTTACAACAACCATGGAAGGTAGGCGATAGTATTATCACTACCTGTTTCCCAGTGGAAGCAAACATATTGAGTTTTCCAAGATCACACAGCTGTTAAGTATCTGATGCCAGATCTGAATTCAGGTCTTTCTGACTTCAGGTTCAGTACTCTGTCCACTATACCACTAACTGTCTTAAGGCTTAGATAAAACAATTTTATTTTCTGATCTTTTGTGCGGACTTCTTTCCTTTTTTCTGGAGAAAGGAGTTGAAAATACAGTAGAGAGAGAATATATATTGGTAAGGAGTGCCTTTAACCATATTGCTATGAATATGAGATGACAATATAACTCATATAATGGGGGGGAACCTCCAAGTGAATTATGCAGGTCTTCTCAAAGAAGGGGCAATAAAAACATCGGAGTGTCCTCCAGCATCTCATATTTCATTTGTGCCGATTAAGTTCAACTCACATTTTTCTTACATCTTCACTTTTCATCTGTTTGACCCATCTCCTGTTTATGTTTTCTCCATCTCTGGGAAGCCATAGCCAAGGTATAATTGCATATGGACACTTCCCATATACATCTCCTCCAATTAAGTGGTTTCTCAGAAACTGCACATTATTCAGAGCAAGTGACAGAATATCAAAGGCAGAAATTCCTAGTTCCACGATGATGCCTGGAATGATCAACACCATTTTGACTGGGCCAAAATGAAGTAGTGAAAGACAAAGTGTGTTGTCACAATGTTCCTTAGAAAACAGAGAAACTATGGATAAGTGATGCCTCTTCTCTGAAATCTTTTTGTCATCTGAAATGAAGTCAAAGCCAATAATCTCTGATATACATTCCAGTTTGAATTTTCTATAATTGTATATAAAGTCTTCCTACCTAACTACAAAATGAAATGAGACACCAGGGGAGGTTAGGTGATGGACAAACTGAGAGCTACAAGATGGGTCACTGCATTAGGGATAATACATTATTCAAAGAGTAGTCTTTGATGATTTCACATCAGCTTGGCAGAAGTATCCCAGAGATCAGACATTGGTTCTGTGCTTTTTGACATTTTTTTTGTATCAGTGGCTAAGATAAAGATACAGATAATAGTTTCTAAAACTGGGCATATGACACAAGGCAGAGTGGAACAGTTTTATATCCTTGTTGACAGAAACAGGACCCCAAAAGACCATGCTAGACTAGAAAATTTCTTTGAATCTAATGAGATCATAATGGATAAGGATCTGTATAAGACTTTTATTTGGACTCAAGTAATCAACTTCAACTCGCAAGATGGGATGTGTACGATTAAACAGAAGTTTGACAAAGATCTGATGGTGTTAGTGGACTGCAAGTTCCTTATGCCATGAGACCCAAAGTGAATTGCTTGACCTTTCTAAGTCTCAATAGGAGGCTGTTGTATTTATTTCACAGGGTTATTGAGGGGCTTAAATGTATGAACATATGTAAAGCATCTTGTAACCTAAATTAATATATTGATATTGGTTAATAATAGTAGTTATTATTACACAACCTAAAATAATGTAGTCTTGGGCTACATTTAGAGAGTCATGGCTTCTAAGAAAATAGAGGAAAGCGTCCTTCTTGACCATGCGTTGGTGGAAGAAAATCTGTAGAACTATGTCTACTTCTCCTATGTCAAAGGATCATGGATATGGAGCAGGAAGTGATCTCAGAGGTCATTAGTCCTAAATCTCATGTTACAGATGAAGAAACTGAGGTTCAGAAAGATTAAATGACTTGCTCAAGATGCCGCAAGTAGCAAGAAATGGGTCTATTTTGAATTCAACTCTTCTGACTTCAGTACCAGTGATGTATCCATTGAACAACACTGGGCACCCAAACATAGAAAGCTATCACTAGACTGAAAAGCAGGCAGAAGAGGGTATGGAAGATGGGGAAAGGGACTTGAGTTCATGACATATGAGGATCCATAGAAGCAATTTTGGATGTTTATCCTGAAGAAGAAAGGACTCAGATAGCTTTCTCAAGCACTTGAGAGGCCATTGTACAAGGACTAGAATGAACCATGAGTAAAGGGGAGAAGTTACAAAGAGGAAAATTTAGGATAGATTTCAGGGGAAAAAACCTTCCTACCTATTTCAGCTCTACAAAAATGGAATGGGCCATCTTTGAGGCATTCCCTGATTTGGTAGCCTCCTACACCTAGCTGGAAGTGTCATCTCCATTTTCCCCATATTCAACTGTTTATAGTTTCAAATGTTCCATGTTGATCACAAAAATACATTAGGACATTTTTGACAACATGATACAATTGAACAGCAAGGTAAGTTCCCTTCCTGTGTCAGTTGGGAGGCTGAAGATGCTCTAAGAAGCCTGTGAGCACATGAGAATCATGCTTGAGTAGGCTGTTCCATTTCCAGTGAATTAGGTCCTTGATTCCTTAATCCTCATGGCTTTGTTTTTAAGCAGGGCCTTGTCTTATGAAGTTTCAACAAAGGATTCACTGAGAATCCAAATGAATGTTAGTCTTAGCCAACCTTCTTATGACTTTCTAGAGAGAGGGATAGTTATACAGGCTTTTCTGTTCTCTAAGTTAGCTTTGAACATGATTATTATTTGGCGCAGTTCTGATAACTCTTTCCATATTTGCATTTATTTAGCCCAATTAGAATTCAGTATATAAGATAGAAACCAAGACTTCACAGACCAGATCATGACCTACTGCAAATTTTAAGTCATCACACTAGGATGAATGCTTGGGAAAACTATCTCGTGCCAGACAGCTTGGATATTGTTCAACATATTTATTATACATCTTTGAATCCCCCAGTTTCCAACTCTGTATTGATATTCCAGAGGAAGAAAAACAGATCCAGACATGAATGCCTTTAAGGTACACATTTGAGCATTCTGAAAACAGGTGAATCATGATGATCAAAAAGGAGGTATTTAAGTCTAACTTCTTCAAAATTACACAAAAACCTTCTGACTCAACATTTCCACAGTTCCTAGGTTTTATACAGAGGTAGTGTGTACACTTCATCTGGAAATGAATTGCAAGCATTGTCCCATACTGCAAATATATTGCCAGCTTTGACCTGGCTACAGAATTCTACAAACAAAACTTTGGATTTTGCGGCAAAATAATCTTGTATAGATCTTCCCTTTGTCAGCTTGACCCTGAAAAATTCACTTACCCTCTCTGGGCTTCAGTTTTGCCATCTGTAAAAGAAGGGATTGGACTAGATGAAGTTGAATTTCCTTTCTAGCTTTAAATCCTATGTTTCTATTTCTCTAAAGCAATGAAGTCATTGACATTTAGTCTCTTCTCCCTTCAACAATCTACTTGACTAAAGAGAGCAACAGGGGATGGGGGCCAGAGCCAAGATGGTGGAGTAATAGCACGGACTTTCTAGGGAGTTGCCCCCAAACCCAGCCACACCTGTAAAAAATGACTCTAAACAAATTCTGGTGTTTCAGAACCCACAGAATGACAGAGTGAAGCAAATCTCCAGCCCAAGACAGCCTGGAAGGTTGCCAGGAAGTGTTTATCACACTGCCCTGGGAGCAGAGCACAGTCTAGAGCCTGCAGGATACATGGGTTCTGAGCAGACCTGAGGAGGACTGAATCTTGGACACCTATGGAGGTTTCCAGACTCCACGCCCCCAAAATGCTGAGGACAAATTGGAAAATCATTGGAAAAAGACTGTGGAACCAGTGTGGGAGAGTGGAGTCATCCAGTCCCCGCCCCACAGCAGCAGAGGTGGGGAAGGGACAGAAAAATCCATAGCAGCCATGACAGTAGCAGGGGCAGAGGCAGCATCTATTTCCAGAGCTGTAAGCTCACAGATTGTAGGGGAATTGAGTGGCTGACAGTCCCCTTCTGCCCCCACCGGAAGCAGAGAACTACCATGACAAAGAGCTCAAAAGTCAAATAAATGACTGGGGAAATGAGCAAAAACCTGAAAAAGAGTCAAACTATAGAACTTACTTTGGTGAAGAGGAAGACCAAAACATGCAAATAGAAAACAACAAAGTCAAAGCTCCTCCATCTAAAGCCTTCAAGAAAAAATACGAATTAGTCTCAGGTCACGGAAGAGCTCCAAAATGATTTTGATTTTCAAAATCCTTTTTGAGCTCTTCCAAGGCCTGAGCCCATTGGATATCTATTCCAGATGTTTGGGATACAGAGGCCTTGACTCCTATGTCTTTACCTGATGGTAAGCATTGGTCTTCTTCGTCAGAGAGGAAAGGCATAATCATCTGTTCCACAAGAAAATAACCTTCTATGGTCTTATTTTTTTTCCCTTTTCTGGGCATTTTCCCAGCCAGTTACTTGACTTCTGAGAGTCCTATCCACCCTCAGCTAGATCCGCCCAGCTAGTGCTTGAGGTCTGAGATTCAAATGCTGCTCCCCAACCTCAGGGCTTTCAGCAGCAGGCCTGGCTTCTATTCAGGGTAAGATTGAATCAGGTTCTCAGGTGGGGGCAGGGCTGCCACCCAGGCTCAGTTCCCTCAGGGGGTTTATGCAGAGACCTTCTGTAATGGAACTCCTACTGAGCTCCTGCCTGCTCTGGGAGCCTCTGGCCACCCGCTGCCTCTGCTGCTGCCTCCTGAGGGGGCCCAAGTTATGGAGACACCCTGCTCCCCTCTCAGCCCATCCAGACATCTCTTTCACTGACCTGTGCATTTGTGGGTGGAGGGACCTTCGCAGCCGCTGGAGATTCCATCCCTGAATCCTGCTCGGATCTGCTCGCTCCTCTCAGTGCCGCACGGCCGGGGCAGGGCAGGGCTCCGCTCCCATCCTGTGCACGATGGACCTTTGGAATCGATTTTTCAGGGCCCTCTGGAATGGAAATCTCCTTCACCCCGTTGCTGCGTGGCTCCACTGTTCCAGAATTTGTTGGGAGTTCTTTTTATAGATAATTATGGGCTGTGGGTTCGGAGCTAGTATATGTGAGTCTTTCTACTCTGCTATCTTGGCTCCGCCTTCCCTCCAAAATGATTTTGAAAATCAAGTAAGAGAAGCAGACAAAAAATTGGGAAGAGAAATGAGACTGATGCAAGTAAATCATGATAAAAGAGTCAACTGATTGCTAAAGGAGACCTTAAAAATGCTGAAGAAAATAATACTTTAAAAAATAGACTAACCCAAACGACAAAGGAGATCCAAAAAGCCAATGAGGAGAAGAATGCCCTGGAAAGCAGAGTTAGTCAGAAGGAAAAGGAGGTCCAAAAGCTCACTGAAGACAATAATTCCTTAAAGATTAGAATGGAGCAGATGGAAGCTACTGACTTTATGAAAAAATCAAGAAATTATAAAACAAAACCAAAGGAATGAAAAAATAGCCAACAATGTGAAATATCTCATTGGAAAAACTGTTGACCTGGAAAACAGATCCAGGAGAGAAAATTTTTAAATTATGGGACTACATGAAAGCCATGATCAAAAATAGCCTAGACATCATCTTTCAAGAAATTATCAAGGAGTACTGCCCTGATATTCTAGAACCAGAGGGTAAAATAAATATTGAAAGTGTCCACTGATTGCCTCCTGAAAGAGATCCCAAAAGGAAAACTCCTAGGAATATTGTAGTTAAATTCCAGAGCTCCCAGATGAAGGAGAAAATATTGCAAGCAGTCAGAAAGAAACAATTCAAGTGATGTGGAAATACAATCAGGATAACACA
The DNA here is from genome assembly GCA_028658325.1 of Potorous gilbertii. Taxonomy (NCBI): domain Eukaryota; kingdom Metazoa; phylum Chordata; class Mammalia; order Diprotodontia; family Potoroidae; genus Potorous; species Potorous gilbertii. The sequence goes on along the minus strand of JAQQSK010002946.1, from coordinate 358,143 downwards.
AGATCTAGCAGCTTCTATGTTAAGGGATTTCAGGGCTTGGAATATGATATTCCAGAGGTCAAAGGAGCAAGGATTAAAACCAAGAATCACCTACCTGGCAAAACTGAGTATAAGGCTTCAGGGGGAAAAGTAGTCATTCATTGAAAGAGAGGATTTTCAAGTATTCTGGATGAAAAAACCAGAGCTGAATAGAAAATTTGACTTTCAAACACAAGAATCAAAAGAAGCATGAAAAACTAAACAGGAAAGAGAAGTAAAGGGACTTAGTAAAGTTGAATTGTTTACATTCCTATGTGGAAAGATAATATTTGTAATTCTTGAGACTTTTCTCAGTATTAGAGTAGTGGTCTATATACATACAGACAGAGGGCACAGGGAGAGTTGATTAGGAAGGGATGATATCTAAAACAATAAAATTCAGGGATGAGAGAGGAATATGTTAGAGGAGAAAGGGAGAAATAGAATGGGGCAAATTATTTCTCACATAAAAAATGTGAGAACAATATTTTTCAATGTTGGACAAGAGGGGGGAGGTGAGAGGGAAAAAGTGAACTTTATTCCCATTATATTTGGCTTAAGGAGAGAGTAACATGGACTCTCAATTTGCTATGAAAAATCTATCTTACACTACAGGAAAGTAGGGGAAAAGAAAATAAGTGGGGTGGGGTACGATAGAAGGGATGACAAATGGGAGGAGAGAGTAATTAGAAGTAAACATTTTGAGGAAGGATAGGGTCCAAAGAGACAATAGAATAAATGGGGGGCAAGATAGGATTGAGGGAAATATAGTCTTTAACAACATGACTTTTATGGAAGTATTTTTCATAACCACACGTGTATAACACATATCAAATTGCTTGCCTTCTCAGTGGGGATGGGTGGGGAGGGAGGAAGGGAGAGAAGTTGGAACTCAACGTTTTAAAAACGAATGTTAAAAATTGTTTCTACATGCAACTGGGAAATAAGATATACAGGTAATGGGGTATTGAAATCTATCTTGCTCTACAAGTGAATAGAAGAGATGAGGAAAAGGGGGAAGGGAGGAGTGTGATAGAAGGGAGGACAGATTGGGGGAAGGGGTAATCACAATACATGCTGTCTTGGGGTGGGCAGAGAGGAGAGATGGGGGAAAATTTAGAAACTAAAAATAAATAAATAAAAATTAAAAAGAGAGCAAGAGTCCACTCCCATCAGCTCTGGCCTCTGCCTATGTAATATGTAGAAAGAAAGAAGCCAACAGGCATTTATTAAGCAGCTACCATGTATAGACTCTATAATAAGTGCTTTATAATCTCATCTCCTTTAATCCTCACAACAACACTGGGAAGTAGGTGCTAGGTTTATCCCCATTTTGTAGTTGAGGAAACAGGCAAGTAGAGGTTAAAGGATTTCTTCAAGGGAGCCCAGCTGGTGTCAAGGGATAGACTTGAACTCAGATCTTCCTGACTCCAGGCCCAGTACTATTTCCTGTAGTAATGACCTTTCAGGATTGGGTGACTCATGGTAGATCATCAGATCTGAGTTTTAGCTCTGGAAGGAACCTTAACAGAGGATCTAGTCGAACCTCTTAATTTCACTAATGAAGAAACAGAGGGTTGGCAAGCTCTTTTGACCAAAGTCATACAAGTAGCACATGGAAGATTTGAAGCCAGGTAATGTCAGTCAATCAATATTTATGAAGCATTTACTGTATGCCACATACTGTGAGAAACTCTGAAGATACAAGGAAATGCATACTCTTGGCCCTGTAGGAATTTTCAATCTAATGATAGGAAGACCACACACAAGAAAGAAGGGGAAAAAGTGGTGGGAGAAGAGTATGGGTAGGTACCCAGCTTAGGGGGATGATGGAGAAGTCTAGAGAAATAGAGCTGTGTGGGAAATGAAAAGATGTCTAATGTGGACTCCCTCCTTAAATGGAGGCTCTAGGAGGAGAGATTTGATCCTCCAATTAGAGGAGTATTTAGTGTATTTAATTCTAATCAATTTGAAGTACTTTGCAGAAGTGGACTCAATATCAAGAAGACCCAAATTTTAATCCTTTGTCAGATATATAGTAGCTGTTTGATTCTGAGAAAGGTGAATTTTTCTAAGTCTCAGTTTCTGCATCTGTAAAATGAGATTATCGGATCTGATGTCCTGTGAGATCCAGTTCTCAGTCTAAGATTATATTAAGGTCAGTTATTGCTGTGCTTGTTCATAAGATAATAGAGCTAGAACTGGCAGGGACCACAAAAACATCAGGTACAGTCCTCTCATTTTACAGATAAGGAGATTGAGGTCTTGTGAATCTAGGGAATTTGAAGAAAGATGCATAGTAGTCATTGAAAAGGACAAGATTTGATACTTCTGATACTTTGAGGAAACAAATGCTCTTTCCACTGAACCACATTGTCTCGCTTGCATTTCATTATGACATTCATTCATTCATTCATTCATTTGTTCATTTCATTGTTCATCTATCTATCTATCTGCACATCTTGACCTCCTATTCCTGAACACCTTACTTGAGTCTTTTACTCTTTCTTTCTTTCTGAATCTAGAAAAATTTTTAGTAATGCCGTAAGAATTGGATCTCCATTGTCCAAAGACCAGCCTAACTTGGGAGAGACTCAGCAGCTGGTTGGCTTCATAGTGATGAGTTATTCAACCACAACAATTCTCAAAGACTGCCCTTCCAGTCCAAGTCCAGAGGGTCACATTCCACATCTCAGTGAAAGGAATTCCCACATCAATGAAATCATAGATCTATGAGGTATAAGGTTATTAAATATTACTTCTACCATTCATAATAGTAATAGCTCACTTTTATATAGCACTCCATGGTTCATAAATAAACCTTCTATAGGTTGAATAAATAATATTCCTTAGACATAAATAGCTATTTATATTTGTATGGCATTTTATAGTTTGCAAATGTCTTAAACTTTTCCAGTGTATTCAGATGCTACAGCAAATGAAATATCAAATCATTGAGAAATGTTTTTGAAATCATAGTTATGTTTTGTCACCATCTATTTTCTCATGAAACTGATGAATAATGAAATCATTGGTCTTTAAATTTTTTGATTATGTATTCTGTCAATCAATAAAATTTTAAGCATTCATCTCAATCTCTATTTATTTTGAAATTAAATTCATGTAAAATGATACAAATACATTGTCAAAACTACTGAAATTAAAGCCTGAGATAATGATGAAATCAACAATCTCTATTGATATTTATAGTAATAGAAACATTTTCACTCTAACAAAAAACATAGTTAATATTATTTTACTGAGAGTAATAGCTTGGATATGCTTCCTTATTTTAAAAAAAATCTTTAGGATTAAGTAATTCAAAGGCCATTCTCTAAATTCAGCTTATCTTACTGAAATGGTTATCAGTTGGGGAAAAGGCCACTTCCAAAAGATACAGAGGTCCCAAGAGAAGTTGAGTAAAATTGAGTGTGTTTACTAAACAGTTAAGCTCATGTTTATTCACATTCACCAACTATGCCAGGTTTTTTTTGTCATTGTTGCGATTTGTTAGCCAGCTGGTAAGTTTCTCTTGTCCTTTACATTAAGCAACTGTTCCTGCCAGCTAATTAGGAAGTATTATATTGTTATATTTTAGCAAATTATTTCAATATTTACTGAACTCTATTTACCTGAGATCTTAAACAGGTAAGAAAACACTGTCTCTTTTATGTGTGTGTGTATGTGTGTATGTCTGTGTCTTTGTATGTGTGCTGACAGGAAAGGGTTAGGGAGTGGTATATCTATATCAGTTTAGGTAAAATAATCTTAATTTTGAAATGTCCTTTTAAACATGTGGACTTCATTCTATCATTAGCTCATAACTTAAGTAACAATGTACATGTAAGATAAGGGTTTTCATTAACAATCAGAAATATAAACACATCTTTCAAATAATCTTCATAATTCTAACGTTTTTCAACTGACCTTGTTGAATTTGATTAGATTCTCATTGTTTCTACCTCCTGATACGCTGACGAAGAGCTTGTACCAGGGGAGAATTGTTAGCTCTGTCATTTTCTTGTTTGCTTGGCTGCCATGATTAGGATTATCTTCAACTGGTGGTTGCTTTACAAGAATCTCTTAAACCATATTTTATTTTGTAAGGGTTAGTTTGGTGAAAATTAGATAATAAATCCTGCCTCTGCGGTAAACAATCTCTCCTGCTTTCCTACTGCCTACAAATATGCTCACATCTCCTCCAACTTTAAAAAATGCTCACTTGACCCATCCATCCCCACTAGTTACCACCCTATATCTCTCCTCTGTTTTGTGGCAACATCTCTCAAGAAGGCAGTCTACAATATGTCGACTTTCCTTGGATTCTCTCATTCATTCTACAGCCTGGCTCATCATTCAAACAAAATGCTCTCTCCAAAGTTACCAAAGATCTCTTTGACAAATCTAATGACTTTTCCTCAGTCCTCTTCCTTGTCAACTTCTCTGCACCCTTTGACCCTGTTAATAGCCCTCTGCCTGCTAGTCCTTTCTCTCTACCTTTCTTTGACAATAGTCTCTCGAGGTTCTCCTCTTACCAGTCTGACCACTTCTCAGTCTCCTTTGCTTGATTCACTTTCTAGGCCACACCCTGTAATTGTGGATGGATACCGCATGGGTTCTGACCCATGTCTTTTCTCCTGTCTTTAAACGGGTTCAGTTAGTGATTTCATCAGTTCCCATGGATATAATGACTACTTCTAAGCTTATGATTCTCAGATCTATGGATCCAGCTCAGAATTTTCTACTGACTTCTGGTCTCCAATTACCTATTGGACATCATAAAATGTATGTCCCATAGACATTTTTACTTTCATAGCATCTCTCATATACCTCCTTCTCTCCTCTGACTTTGCCACCACCTTTCTGCAAGTCCTCCTGCCTGCATTATGACTCTAGTTTACTAATTTGAAGCCCTTCATAATCTGCCACCTCTCTACCTTTTTATACCTTATAGCCCTCTATATGTCCTGACAGCCAATAAAACTGACCTCCTTGTTCTTGCTTGCACACAACACTCCCTAGCCAGATGTCAGCCATTTTCATTTCCTTCCATGCCTGAAATTCTCTCCCTCTTCATCTCTGCCTCCTAGCTTCCCTGGCTTTCTTCAAGTCCTAGCTAAAATTTTTCCTCCCAACGGAAGTCTTTTCTTATTTCCCTTAATTCTATAGATAATCTCCAATTTATGCATATAGATGGTTTGTCCATAGTAGTTTGTACTGTCTCCTCCATTAGACTGTGAGTTCCTTGAGTAACAGGGACTAGCTTTGGGCTTTCTTTGTATCTCCAGCAGTTAGCACAGTGCCTAACACACAGTACACACTTACTAGGTATTTATTAACTGACTAAAATCCTATGAATCCACAGTAAACTACAACAAGTTGCAATTTAATGAAAGAAACAAATGAGTAAGAGCTCCTCTAGCCACCTGTTAACAGTATGGAATTTTTGCTGTCATCACAGGATACCTCACATATCGAACATGACAGGTGACATTGCCATAGAGAACAAGTAAAAGTGACAGCGTCTACCCTATATTATAGACTAGTAAGTATTAATTTATTTTCTAAATTAAAAAAAATGATTGGAAACTTCAACATTTTCCCCTGTACTTCAGGGTTTTTTTGTTCACCACTTACAGTGTGAGCATCCCATTTTGAAGACTCTTGGTCTAGATTATAATATGCAATTAGAAAGATGTCACTGAACATTAAAATCTATTAAATTATTTCTATATATATATATATACCTATGTATATTTGCATATATGCATCACACATATATATGTAATTTTCCACATATAATTTCACATAGACAAATATTTCACCAGTAAAAATACAAAATCACATATACAGTTTCCCAAAGTCAATTTCACCTGATTCCCCTTTTCAACTTTTTGCCAATGCTTGGTGTCTTTCCAATACACACAAACACATATATGTATGTGTATGTGTATATATATGTATGCATACATATGTATATTACATATATGACTGCATATATGTGGTTGTGTATATACATATGGATATCTATATACTTAGGTGATTATAGCTCATATGTGTGTATATATGCATACACATATGTATATACAAAATATACATGTATATGTGTGGGTGTAATAGATTAAAAGCTAGAAGACATCCCCGAGGTCATAGTGCCCGAATCCACTATTTTACATATGAGGAAACTGAGACCCAGAAAAGTTAAGTGATGGCATGATGAGAAGAGTTTTAGGGTCAAAGTTCAAACCCAGGTACTCTGACCCCAAATCTAGCACGTTTTCTCTTAACCTCTCTAAGTCTCTGTTTTCTTAGCAGTTCACTAGTCTATGTCATAGTAACATGGCATAGTGAAAAGATACAGTGTGATGGAGTTAGAACCAAAAGACATAAATTCAAATCCCTCCACTGTCATTTCCAACTCTTGTTACCCTGAGCAAAGCTCTATAAATATTTTCCTGATGTTTAAAATAAGGGACTTGGAACAGGTGACCTTCCAGCTCTCTCCCAGCTCAAAATCTTTGATCCTGTGTTGATGACTTGTGATCCATAGGGTATCATACTAATGTAGGTTGTAATCATTAGCTCCCAGAAGGCAGAGGACACAGGAAGTTCTTAGTATAAACTTCTAGATGTCACATACATTTTTCCACAAAGTTTTTGATCCCTAGTCTATCATGCTTGCTTTCATCATATATTTTTTCAGATGGTGATTCACCTTACTTTTCCAAGTGTAATTTAACGTCCGCAACAGCTTGGCAGCTTAAAGTCTCCAGTTTTACTGATAAAATATCTCAGTACTACCTATTAAAGCAAGAATCCCCTGGAAAAAATCAATCCCACTGTGATTTCCATTAGGTGAGAGGGAAAAGACTGTTACGCTGAATATATATGCCATGGTCTAGAGAGAAGATACGAGAAAGTTTCCACAAAAAGAGGAAAATCTGTTTCTAATTCCCAGGGTAAGACAATGGAAAAGTCAAATGAAAGCCTTCTGCCTCCAGGGTTTTTCCTGGCTATACCCCTCAACTGAAAAATCTGTTTCTGCTTAACTTCAGAAATGCAGATTGAAGGAATTCATTGAAGATTAAGTAAAATAAAATAATAAAAAAAATTCTTTTATTCTTTTTTTCTGACTTAAATGCCACTCCAGTTTAAAGTTTTTGAGTATTGTTTTCTGTGCATATAGAAAGTCCTTAGAGATATCTTTGTATAGTATAAATTTAGTTTATATTGCATTTAGTTTGGTAGAAAAAAAATAATTTTATTCTTCATCTTGAGAGAAAATGTTGAGAGTGAAAACTCATAAAAGGAATGCATGTTAGAGGAAAAGGGAAACAAAGGCAGAAAAGTTCAAAGGACTCTATGTAAAGTCCATTAGATATTAGAATTATAAAGAATCTTATAGATCCTTTTATTCAACTTCCTCATTTTACAGATGCACAGGATCACACAACTAAGGCACATAGTGGAAAGAGTATCTGACTTGGGGTTTGGAAGGTTTGAAGTCAAATCTTGCCTCAGACACTTACTAGCTGTGTGATTCTAGGTAAGTCACTTGAACTCTCTGCCTCAGTTTCCTCATCTATAAAAGGACAATAATAGACCCTGATCTAACAGGGTTTATCATTGTGAAGGTCCAATGGAGTGACATGTAAAGTGATTTATAAACCTTAATGCATTATATAAATGCTAAATAGTAATATTATCTAGCAAAAAGCAGACATAGGACTAATAATATTTTTTTTAATGATAATATGGTTGGCTGCTGTCCTTTGTGCTGAAAGGACCAAAATGATATCACTATGTTGGGATCAACATATAATATAATTTTAATAATTTTATCATACTTATCAATTTTATGAGTCCCCTTTCCTTAAGGGGATTTGTTCTGTGAAGTCTGGGCTAATCAAAGGGCCACTTGAGGATCTAAATGACCACACGTGGCCTCGAGGCTGCAGTTCCCCACCCTGGTATAGTGTGTCCAACTCTGGTTGTGATTACAATAAGCGTTCTAAATGTTCTATCACAGGTTGGGCACAAATAGTCCATATGAACATTTGTAGTGGTGATGCCTCTAAGTTTGCACATCTCACATTTCTTTCGAACTACTGAAAATCTACTTTGCGCATTGAATATAGTCTCATAATGAAGTTTGTATAGTGCTTCAAAATTTGTAAAGATTTTAGCTACCTTATTTCACTTGTATCTCACAAAAACTCTGTGAAATAGGGCTATGATCCTTCCTATTTTACAGATGAGGAAACTGAGACTAAGAAAGTTTGAACCACATGCTCTTCATCACTAGTCAAGGATTTGATTTGATTTGATTTTAACCTAGGGTTTCCTGGCTATAAGGTCTGCTTTCTATCAATTAATAAAAGCAACCAAAGTTAATAGCTGGTGTATGTGTGTGTCTGTGTGTGTGTGTGTATGTGTGTGTGTGTATACATTGGTTGCAGTCTTTCCTTGAAGAAGACCAAAATGACATCACTATGCTAGAGGCAAGTCATAGTGTGTCAAACAGGGACTAATCAGAACAATACAAGCTAGGAATCTTCTCCCATGGGCACAAATAGTCCATGTGAACATTTGGGTGGGTCCTCTAAATTTGTGCATCTTGTGTTTCTTCTGAGCTGCTTCTGCTTTGCTTACAGAGCACAGTCCCTTCTCTGATGATGGCACGCCATGCTAAGCAGTCCTGTGCCAGTGCCTCCCATGTCACACAATCAATTCCAAAGTTCTTCAGAAAGACTTTGAGAATGCCCTTGAATTGCTTCTTCTGACCACCATGTGAATATTTACCATGTGTGAGTTCTCCATAAAACAGTCTTTTTGGCAAGTGTAGGTTTTACATTCAAACAATGTGGCCAGCCCATTAGAACTGAGCTCTCTGAAGTAGAGTTTGAATGCTTTGCAGTTTAGTTCAAGAAGAACCTTGGTGTTTCATATCTTATCCTGCCAGGTGATCCTCAGAATTTTCCTAAAACAATTCAAATATAAATACACACACGCACACACACGCACACACACATACACACACACACACACACACACACATACGGGGGGGAGAGAGAGACAGAGACAGAAAGAGACAGAGAGAGAGAGCTCACTTTAAAGTTTGCAAGGTGTTTTGCATGTGTTTATTTCATTGGTTTAATGCCATATTTCCTCCTTTATATAATGATATTTAAATGAGCTATACTTGAATTTCTGTGTGATATTGCAAGGGGCTAGGCCAATGCCCTACACTGGTCTCCTTTAGCAATAAAACTAATGACTCAAGATTCATCACCTTTAATCATTCAAAGAGATTTGTTTCAAATGATGAAAATTTACATTTATAAAGACTTTTTTTTCAAATTTAATTCATTTATTTGTTTTCAGTTTTCAACAATCACTTCCATAAATGTTAAATTTTCTCTCCCTCCCTCTCTGAGACAGCTTGCAATCTTATATGGGTTCTACACATACATTCTTATTAAAAACATCTTCACTTTAGTCATGTTGAATAGAAGTAAAATGAATGGGAGAAACCATGGGAAAATCTCAAACAAAACAATCATAACACAAGAGAAAATAGTCTCCTTCATTCTGTGTTCTGACCTTATAGTTCTTTCTCTGGTTGTGGATGGCATTTTGCCTCCAAAGTCCTTTGGGAATGTTTTAGGCCCTTGCACTGTTGTGAAGGCTTAGTCTATCGGAAACAGTACTTGTATACTGTTGCTGTTACTGTGTATAATGTTCTCCTGGTTCTGCTCATTTCACTCAGCATCAGTTCATATAAGTCTTTCCAGTTTTTCTGAAATTCAACTGTTCATCATTCCTTATAGCACAATAGTATTCCATTACATTCGTATACCACAACTTGTTCAACCATTCCCCAATTGATGGGCATTCCCTTGATTTCCACTTCTTGGCCACCACAAAAAGAGCTTCTATAAATATTTTTTTGTATATGTGAGACCTTTTCCCATTTATATGATCTCTTTGGGATACATCCCTAGAAGTGATATTGCTGGGTCAAAGGATATGCACATTTTGTAGTCCTTTGGGCATATTTCCAAATGGCTCTCCAGAATGATTGGATCAACTCACAGTTCCACCAACAGTGAATTAGTGTTCCAACTCTCACACATCTGCTTCAATAATTATCATCTTCCTGTTTTGTCATGTTAGCTAATCTGAGATGTGTGATGTGGTACCTCACAGTTATTTTGATTTGCATCTTTCTAATCAATAGCAATTTAAAACATTTTTTCATGACTAGAGATAACTTTAATTTCTTCCTCTGAAAACTGCCTGTTCATATGCTTTGATCATTTATCATTTGGGAAATGACTTGTATTCTTGTAAATTTGACTCAGTTCTCTATATATTTTAGAAAGGAGACCTTTATCAAGACTGTTTCTAAAGAACAAATAATTCTGTGTGAGTTATGACAAAATTGACAAGAAGATGAAATGTATATGCTAGAATTTCTATAATAATCTATGCACATTTATGACAATGAAATCACCACATGAGGATGTGGAATGTAACTTAAAATGAAGTGCTGAAAATTGGCTAGACCAAACCAAGTACACACATAAGGAATCCATGTTGGAGTACATAAAATCTTAGATGCACTGAGAAATTTCAAGTAGGCCAAAAAATTGTCCTTGTAAAGCAAGGGTTCTAAACCTTGTATATGTCAACTTTAAATATATACATGTGTGTAGACATGTATGTATACATGTATGTGTGTATATATAAGACTTTATTTCAATATAACTTACTTCCTTTGTACTCATATATATTTTATATTAAGTATTTAAAAGATAATTCTGAGAAGGGGTCCATAAGTTTCACCAGAATGTCAAACTCACACAGGGCATTTATATATGTGTAAATATGCATGTCTACACATAAATAAGTATATGTGTACATAAATGTTATAGAATTTCTTCTTTATAATTTCATATCTAAACCCATACATGAAGGGGATAGGTATAGGAATTAGATATTACTCTATTTGAGTTTGACATCACTGGTAGGAGATTAAATGACTTATCCAAGATCACACAGCTAGTATGTGCCAGATGTAAGACTTGAACTCAGCTTTCCTGAATATGTATTTCTCTGTGCTGTTTCTAAATGTCGTATTGAGATGAATTGATATTGATCTAGTTAGTAATATACAAGTGACCAGGCAAGTATTCATAACAGAGCAGAGATGTGGTTAATATATCACTTTGCCATCAAAAAGCAATGTGTGTGTATATGTGAGTTTGTGTGTGTGTAGACACATGCCTTGTTCTTGAGGGACAATATAATACCCTACTAAGGTCCACTTGGCTCCTTCCTCTTTTGCTTTAGGGTATTTAGTTTAAATGAAAAACTTTAAATTTACTCACAATAACTCTGAGCCCCCATTTAGGAAAAATCCCTAATATATAAGCATAAGAATAAGTTGGGCTCTCTACCTAATCTTACACATAGATATATACATATATATATATACATAAACGTGCACACACACTCACACACATATATATACATATTTGTTTTATTATTTGTCTCTAACTAACTCCTGAATTCTATTTTATTGAGGCAAAATTCAATTTTCCAGAAACATTTGAATAACAGAATAGACTCAGTAAGTTGAGAAGTTGGGTAAAAAGCTGACTTTCTTCTGCGACTTCCTTCAGAGTCCTTTGCTCAGGAGATTCCTGTTGACTTAGTGCTTTTCCCAATATTTCCCTTCTCTCCCATAGCTCAGAAATCCTGAACTCCCCGGGAGTAGCCCTAGATCACTAACGCCAGACTCTCAAACACAGATGCTCAGAATTATTTTCTCCTATTCCCAAGGTAGTTTCTTGCTTTTATACAAATTCTTAGATGATGACTTTGTTCCGCACACAATTGTTTTGATTCAGAGGTATCCAGACCTTGTTGATACTCAGTTTTGTTTGTCAAATCTAGTACGACAATAGGCTACTTGTAAGTGGGTAGGATAATGAGTGGAACCACACCTTTAAAGTTATGTTTGATCCATAAAGCAACCCTCTGGGTATCATGTTACTACGATCTCAATAATGAATATGTATGTAAAACTTGACTTAAATCATCTTATTTGATTCTCAGGACAATACAGAATCAGGTACTACTGGTGTTTTTTCTTTCCCTAATTTACAGATGAGGAAGTGGAGGCTTAGCGGTTCATAAAATCATCACCCTAGTTGTAGAAGGGACCTTGAAGACCATCCATCCAATTCTCTGGTTTTGCGAATTAAATTTTTTTTTAAAGTGAGTCTCAGGAAGGTGAATTGATTTGTCAAAGAAGTCATTCAGATAGTAAGAGTCTGAGGTGGGATTTGAATCCAGCTGTCCTAACTTCAGGGTCAGTGTTCTTTTCGATGTACCATGTTGCTACCAAGTTAAATCATTTACAAATGTTCACAAAGCTAGTGTTATTAGATGAAAGACTTTCCTAACTTCAAGACAAGTACTTTTCTCTAAAACACACTGTCTCTTCAATCTGCAGATGAAAAAACTATAGCTCAGAGAAGCTATATCACACAAAACAGATAATTGGGGACCCACATCTCAAGTCAGATCTTTTGTCTTCCATTCCAGGGTTCTTTCAATTTCACCCCATTCCCTCTCAGACATTCTTTGTTCCTCCAATTTGTTCAACACACGTTTGAGCTCCCATTAGGCTTAAGGTCTCGTGATATCCTCAGTATATATGTATAGAAGTGTAGAGTAGAGAAGAAAAGATGCTCAGACTCTAAAGGAAGTTTGTTGCATAATACTTTAAAAAAACAGAAATCTCTTGACAAATCCTTTTTTTTTTTAGCAGACGTACTTGAGCTTATAGAGTTTGTGCTTATCAAGTTCTAATTGGAAAACATTTTTAAATCAGATCACCTTCTAAGTGTACCCGGGAAGCTCACTCTTTTTAGAGGGCACAGTGTAAGAGCATTGAATTTGAAGCCAGGAAAAACTCAGTTCCAACGTGGTGTCAGATACTTAAGAGATTTGTGATCTGACGTAAATCTCTTAACCTTGCTCAGCCTCACTTTTCTCATCTGTAAAATAGACACAATAATAATACTTGCCTCACAGGATTATTAGAGGGGATGAATGCACTGTTCTTTGGAAAGTATATAACTTCTTGTTAAAATATCATGTTTTTGGTAAAATGAAAATTTCTTTAGTAACAGTAAGCAGAGCTCTGACTGGTCTCTCTTCAAGTTCAATATCCACAAAACATCAAGAAAATGGAGACAAGATTCCAGTGAGTAAATTAAGTCCCATTGGTAAACATAGGACAGAGGCAAGTATTAGGCAATATGGGCAGACACGGATAGGTGTCAGTCTACCCCCACTAAAGGGAATAACCATTGTCCTTCTATTAGCCTTCCATTATTTACATGTTGTCTCCTATCTCCCATTGGATGTAAACTTCTAGAGGACAGGGGCTGTTTTGCCCTAACTTTTATTCTCTGTATTTACTTCAGTGCCTCAGAGAGTAAGAAGTTAATAAAGATTTATCAAGTGACTGACTGAGTGATTTTTCTAGAAGGGATTTCTTTCTGTTTGGAGATCATCCTTGTGATTTGGTTGGCCTGGGAACCCAAGACATGTACTACTGGTGTGACTTCTCTGCTCCCTGATGCATAAAAGACCCATGCTGTTGGGAAGTGGGGAATTGATGCTTCAGCAGTTTTCATAAATATTTCTATTGTTTGGTGGGAATGCTTTTCTGATCTAGTATGGATGATTCCTATGATGAATGTGGAGTCAGAAAGGAGCTGTATTTATTTGAATTTAACTAGAAATTATATATTTTTAAACCTAATTAGAAGTAAAGTTATTTTCATTACATTTTGTGATCCATGGGTGCCTCAATCACTGAATTATTCTGATTGAGGGCTGGCCTTGAATGCCTGCATTGTTAAAAATCATGTATTCATTATAGTATTAAAGCTTTTCATATATGAAATTTTCATAAAACCATGAGTATAGCCCTTGAAATTTTTATAAGCACTTTTATAAATATTCCATCCCTTAAATGACCTTGATAGGAAGAAATTATATATATATTCATTCTCATTTTATAGATAAGCCAACTGAGGCTCATAAGGTTAAGCATTTTCTTAACTTATCTTCCATTTATGGAATTCACTATCTCCTCTATTTTTTTACAGAATCCCTAGCTTTCTTCAAAAACACAGATCCTGACTTCAAATTCAATTTTACTGATTTCAGTTTTACTAAATTACCAAACTTATTTCTCTAAAGTGTAGGTGTGTTCACAGCATTCCCCTACTCAAGAAATTACAGGAGTTCTCTATTATCCGAGGATCAAATAAAAACTCTTCTATTTGCTATTTAAACCCTTTCCCAACATACTTTTGCATCTTTATTACATATCACTCCCCTTCTCACCCTCTATGACCCAGGAAAACTAGCTTTCCCTTAAACATGGCCCTCCATTTCACATCTCCATACCTTTTCTCTGACTTTACTCCACATGTGATATTCTTTCCCTTCTTACTTGTGCTTCTTGGAATCTCCATTTTCCTTCAACACATAGTTCAAATGTAACTATGGGAAGCTTTTTCTGGTCATTTTAGTTGTCATAGTATAGTCTAACTTTTCTTCAATCCCTCCCTGTCCCCTCCCTGTTCCCTAACATGCTCAAATGCCTTCATCTTCAAAAAAATCCTCTTTTGATTTAGCTATCCATGCTAGGTATTGCACCATATCTGTCCTCCCTTTTATGGTGAATTCCTTAAGGAGGCCATCTTCCATTAGTGCCTCAAGATTCCTTCCTTTCCCTCTCCTTAAATCTCAACAGTCTGTTTTCCATTTTCATCATTCAACTGTAATTGGTCTCTCCAAAGTTAGTGAAGACATCATAATTGACAAATCAGTGGCCTTTCCTTGATCCCCATGCTTCCTGAACTCACTGCAGCCTTTGCCACTCTACTTCTTTTCTCTTTTGATTTTTGGGACACCATTCTCTCCTGGTTCTCCTCCTTCCTCTCTGATAATTTATCATGTCCTTTGCTGGATTCCCACACAGTAACACCCAATCATTGTGGGTATCCCATAGGGCTCTCTTCTGGGGGTCTCTTTTCTTCTCCCTTTTTACTATTTCACTTGGTGATCTCATCAGCCTCAGAGAATTCAATTGTCATCTCTACACTAATGCTCAAATCAATTTAGTCAGACATATCTTCTGATGACCACCAGTTACACATTTCTTTTCTTTCCTGGAAAAAAATTATTGTAGGTGGAGTGGAATAGTTTGATTCCAATTTTGTTGGTGACATCTAAAGCATCATAATCTGGAGCATCTACCTAGGGCTTCTTTTCTCCTTCAGGCAGGATCAGTGTGTTGACCTTAGTACACTGATGTCATGTAACTTCTTTACTGTCTGCTTAATCGGATGCTTATTGGCCTTGAGGTCCACAAGGCAGACTAGGGTGTTGCTGTCCTCAGTCTTCTTCATAGCAGACCCAGTGGTCAAGGAAAACTTAATGAGGGCATAGTGATCAAGCTTGTTTCTCTTAGCGGTACTTTTCCAATTTTATTTGGGCTGCTTTCAAAGTCTTAGTTTCTTGGGTTGCCAGAAGATGGGGAGATGTGTGAATCTTATTTTCATAGCTATAGACACTCTTCATCACCACCTTCTTGGCCTTCAAGGCCTTAGACTTGACTTCTGTCTTGGGGGTGGGGGGGGGAGGAACAGCTTCCTTCTTCACCTTCAGTGCCATCTTCAGGGGAAGGGCCAGTTTCAAATTTCTAATGACCTATTGGGCATTTTAACATGTATGTTCCATAGACATATTAAGCTCAACAAGTCCAAAGCTAATCTCACTTCCCCTATCAAAAACTCTCATCTTCGTTACCTTCTTATTACTATCAAGAACATCACCATCCTCCCAGTCACCCGGACTCATAACCTAGGTGCCATCCTTGATTCCTCACTCATATCCAATCTGTTGCCATGGCCTTTTGATTTTGCTTTCATATCATCTATTACACATACTGGACCCAATTCTCTGCTCTTGTACCATCACTACCCTGGTCCATGCCATCACCTCACACCTGTATTATTGCAGCTGCCTGCTAATTGGTCTCTCTGACACAAATCTCTCCCCACGACAAAGTGATATACCTAAGGTGCAGGTTTGACCTACTGTTCCTACAGTTGATTATTTCAAATTTATCCTGTAAATAACTTTATCAGGAAATAACAAATGGAGAAGAGATAATACATGGTGCATGTGAAGGCCAGATGCAATGTATCTGAAATTTATATCTTCTGATAATCCTAAATTTATTGTAAAAAGGAAAAAAATGTTCTAAAGTCAGGAAGAACAAGAGACATGCTAAGTGGCTCAAGTCAGCTTGCTGAAAATGAAATCAATGACTTTAATTTTCAAGAAATTTCATCACATAAGCTGTCAAAAGTACATACATAATTTACCTACTAAGTTCACTACAGTAACAGCTCTTCCGGGATTCCTGATTTCCCAGTTATACCTAAGATTACATGAGAATTGATTACTCTGAACTTCCTGGATTGTTCAGTAAAATAAATTATATTTAAACAAGATGCCTGCATATTATATAGTTATTTGTAAGTTGTCTCCTCCATCAGACAGTGAGCTCCTTTACAGCAGGAACTGTCTTTTGATTTTCTTTACATCTCTATTGGTTAGCATTCTGCCCGACATAAAGTAGGTATTTAATAATATTTTTATTGACTAACTAGTACACTCCCCCCAAAAATCAATTTGCATATATTTTGTATATATCTAAATACGTACATTCTCTCTCCCCTGGTAGAATGTAGATGCCTTGAGGGAGGGACCATTTTCACTTTTGTCTTTGTATCATCACTTATCATAGTACCTGGCAAACAGCAGAAGCTTAATAAATGTTTCTTGACTGTTCTTCTTCCACCAGATTTTTAGTAGTTCTTTCTTCTTTGAAATGATTTATATTTACTTTCTTGCATATATATATGATATTCAATATAGAACTGAAATAAGAAAGCAGACAAGCATCATTAGCTACTACTATACGTCAGACATTGTGCTAAGTTCCTAAAAATTCTATCCCCTTTGAGTTTCACAATAGCCCTGAAGGAGAGAAAATAGGTGTCATTGTAATCTTCATATCATTAAGGAGACTGAGATTTACAGAGATGAAGGGAATTATCCAGGTTTATGTGGTTAGTAAGTAAATGAGGCCGGATTTGAATTCAGGTTCTCCTGATTCCAAGCTCAGTCCTCCATCCTATGCATCACATAACTTCATCTGGGTGAAAGAGACCTCAAAGGTAATCTGGTCTAACCCCACAAAGATGAAGGAACTGAAAATTAATTATCCATGGTATTTAAATGGCTTGATCAAAATCATCCAGTTACTGACAGTATTGAGATCTAATCCCACGTCCTCTTATTCCAAATCTCATACATTTTCCATGTGCCTCTTCTCCTCTTTGTTGTTGCCTCCCAGAAGAGTGGAAGTTTGATCATAAGATCATAGATCTAGAGCCAGAAGGAGCCTCCAAGGCCCTCTAGTCCTTTTACAAGTAAAGAAACTGACTCCACAGAAAGCTTAGTGCTTTGTGCAAGGGTGCACGAGTAATTATCTCACTCACTCCAAAACCATCCATTGCTCATGTCACTGTACTTCCTGCCTTTTCTTTCAAAGTCAAGTATTGAGACGAAACTAAATATTCAATTGGCTTATAGCTAAGGCTCCTGAAAAAAATGTTAATTAAATAAGCTGACAGAGAGTTTATAATAGAATATTTTCCTTCTAGTAAGATGTTTGCTTTGAGGATACAGGAAGAACACTAACAAATGAGCTCTCTTATAAAAGTGAACAAGAAAACTCTTCTGATAACTTGTACCAGACACATGGTCTATTTTATCTGGATACAAATTAATGAAACTTGCAATATGATCTGAATAACTTCACCATCTTGCCACTTTTTCCAAGCAATTTATCTACTACTTGATTGATGATGTCAATGAATCCATTCTAATTTCACTGGATTTAGAAGAAGACTTCTTCAAATCCTCCTCAATTCAAGTGTTCTTTTTTTATTAGAACCAAAAGGTGGGGCTCTGAGAATTAACAGCTTCAGCCTTGACACAGAGAGTGTGCATGCAGTGTTTAGAAAAAACCTTCACAAAGAGGTTCTCATCAGATTGGAAATGGAATCGGGGTGAAGCTTTGAAAAGTCAAGTGTGGCTTCAGAAACTTAGATCCGCTTCCCTATGTATATACTTTCTTACCACATACAGTAAAGAGGTTCATTTCAAGGCCCCCCAAAGTTTGCCCACTTCACAAACTATACCCTAGCCTAGAGAAAATGCTGGTTTGGTCTCCTATTTTTGCAGGCAACATTTCATCCACAATTCAGGTCTTGAATTAATTGTTTGAAAGCCATGACTTCATTTCCAGGTGAAATAAGTGTCTGGAACAGTATGAGTTCCACCCCTTACTTCCTCCCATCCCAAATGGAAAAGGTCCTTTGAGTTTTATTTGCAATTTATGACATAATATCTCCAATGTTAAAAGCGTTTCTGCAGGCAAATATGTGGTGTTTATGGATACATGATGGCAGACAAGAGCTGAAGATCCCTGTTAGAAAAGCTTATAGTAGCTACTTTAACAAGAGCACTGGATGTCATCTATAATTCATGCAACTATATTGAAGTTTTCTACTGCTGTCCAAGAAAGATACCTTCAAAACTGTAGAGTACAATAAGCCAATACTCTTGTAAAGGCTTCCATGTGTTTCCAAAAGACTTTAAACATCACTTCCCTTCTCTAGTCCTCACTGTACATTTTAATGCTTTTAGAAGTCATAGATTTTCATCCTGTGTCAGGGATTTGGGAAAATCAGTGATCTTATCAGTGAAGTCATCAGCTCTCATGAATTTAATGATCATCCCTAATAAGATGACAAATATGTGTCCATATGCTCATATACATATATATATATACACATGTATAGTAGGTATATATGTATGTGTGTGTGTGTGTGTGTGTGTGTATATATATATATACATATATATATATATATATATATATATATATATATATATATATATATATGTATATATATATATGGGTATGTGTGTGTTGTTTGTTTTTATCCCTCATCTGTCTCTTAAGATATAGTCTATCATCAACAACTGAATATTAGACATTTCCCACTGGTTAACTGGTTGTCCCATAGACATCTCAAAATTGCTGAATGTGAGATTTAGGAGAAACATCACTGGCCATTGAGTTCAACATACACATATAAGAAAACTCCACCCCTTTGATCCAGCAATATCACTACTAGGATTGTATCCCCAAGAGATTATAAAAATGAGAAAGGGTCCCACATGTACAAAAATATTTATAGCAGCACTCTTTGTGGTAGCCAAGAACTGGAAATCAAGGAGATGCCCATCAATTGGGGAATGGCTTAATAAATTATGGTATATGAATGTAATGGAGTAGTATTGCGCCATAAGAAATGATGAACAAGAAGACTTCAGGGAGGCCTGGAAGGACTTATATGATCTGATGCTGAGCGAAAGGAGCAGAACCAGGAAAACTTTGTGCACAGCAATGACCACAGTGTGTGAGAGTTTTTTCTGGTAGACTTGAAACTTTGTAATAACACAAGAACTTACGGAGAAAAAAAAAAATCCCAATGACGATTTTCTAAGGAAAATGCCTTCCACACTCAGAGAAAGAAATATGGAAGTCATTTGCAGAATGTAGCAGATCATGTTTGTGCGTATGTGGGTTTTGGTGTATTATGTTTTGATTTGTTATATGATTTCTTCCATTTATGTTAGAGCGACTACATAGCATCATTATAGTGAAAATATGCTCAATAGGAAAGTATATGTAGAACCTATACAGAATTGTATGCTGTCATGGGGAGGGAGGGGGGTAGCGGGGGGAAGGTATGGGGGGATAAAATCTTAATTTTAAGGAAGTGATTGTAGAACATTTATAAATAAATAAAATTAAATTAAAAAAAACTTCTTTCACATTTTCATTGTCCAGAAGACCAAATAAAATGCAATGGAAAAGACCTGAGTTCAAGAGGAACTTGTATGTATACCACATCCTAGCCCATCAGGAATTGATAATGGCTGCTTTGGGATGTGCTGGTCCCCTACTCTCTTGCCCATTCAATTCAAGGGGAAATTTTTTGATTGTGTAGTTTTCTAAGATTGTTTCCAAGGGATGGCAGCAATTGGACCAGTAGATAAAATTCCAGGGAGAAGTACATGGAAATCAGGTACTTCTGATTTTCTGATTGAAAATCAGAAAAAAAAAAGTGTGATGGACCACATAACCTGAGAGGGGAGTTCATAGATAACATTCCTATCACCCTATGTAAAGAAAGAATAATTTTGATTTCCTGAGTAAAGTTATTCTAGAATCTAGCTTTCTAACCATACAAGGGCAGTGCCAGCCTTGCCAGTAAGTTGCATTATGAGCAAGGTCAAAGGTTTAGAGACTTGAATTTCCGCAGAGAAGGGGAGATCCTGGGCAGCGTCCTTCTTAAAGAAAGGGTTATAATGCTTAAAGCCTTGTTGTGGGGTATCCAATGTTGTGAGGTCCCTTGCTATCTCCTGCTACTGCAGTGAATTATTCAGAGAGTTTGGGCCAATGCAAAAAGTTTTGCTTCTTTATCAGGTCCAACATTTGTTTGCCTTCTGGAGGAAGTTTAAGATGTAGAATGGTACCATGGTCTTGGAAGGACATTGTATAGCACGAAAGGAGAGCTAAGAATACCTTAGAATGTCAACCCAAAGTAAAATCCTTCCTCACAGGAGCTTAATATTATGACTTCCTTACGTGTTTTCTTTATCTGTTTACAGCTTTCTGTGAGTCTTCTGCATCTTCTGTATTTTCTGTGGGTTGACATAAAGGCTGTTTATCCATTTGTGCTTGTTGCCTCAAGAGCATATACAGGAGTTTGGGACCTCTGTTAACCACATTTAGTGAAAACTTTACATAAGTTTTATTTGGAAATTTTCCTAGAGTAACTTCTGAGTGGGGAAAATAAGCCAAATAGAAATATTGAACTCTGTGGATTGGCCGTGATTTAGAACACAATACATATGAGTCTAGAGGACTGGGAGAATCTTGGCCTTGAGTTTCAGATTAACAGGGTTGTTATGGGGAAAACACAAGGGGTTAGGAAGTCTTGGTGAGAAACTAAAGACTTGAAGGGCATGAGTAAGGCTGTTTATCACCACTGCCAATGAAAGGACAGGGCGTCAGAAGAGAGAGGCAATTTAGGAAGTAAACAGTCATTCAGTTGATAAACATTTATTAAGTACCTACTGTGTGTCAGCATCTGCACTCAATGTTGAGAATACAAAGAAAGATAGGAGACAATCCTAGCTCTTAAGGAGCTTACTGTCGACGGATGGAGGAGATAACAAAGAAACAATATGTACAGTTAGTCAACATTTATCAGTTGTCTAGTATGTGTCAGACACTGCTAAACTCTGGGGATACAAATAAAGGCAAAAGATCATCTCTGCCCTCAAGGAGCTTACCATCTAATGGGGGAGAGACAATAAACAACAAATTATGTGCAAACATAGGATAAAAGGAAAATGATAAGAATTAAGAGGAGTTGGGAAAAGCTTCCTGTAGAAGATGAGATTTTAGGTGGGACTTTAAGGAAGCCAGAATTCAGAGATGAAGAGGGAGAACCTTCAAGGTGTGAGCAACAGCCTGAGAAAATGCCTGGAACTGAGAGATGGAGTCTCTTGTTTGTGGAATAGCCAGGAGGCCAGTGTCATTGACAGAAGAGTATGTGGCAGGGAATAAGATGTGAGAAGACTGGAAAGGTAGAAGAGGTCAGGTTATGAAGGACTTTGAACGCCAAGTAGAGGACTTAGTATTTGATACTGAAGGTGATAGGGAGGCACTGAAGTGGAGTGTGTGTGTGTGTGTGTGTGTGTGTGTGTGTGTGTGTGTGTGTGTCTGTGAAAGAGAAAGAGAGACAGAGAGAGAGATGAATCTGAGCTTTAGGAAAATCACTTAAGTGGCTGAAAGGAAGGGTGTATTGCAGTTCAGAGAGACTAGAGGCTAGATTACCATAGTCCAGATTTGAGGAGATGAGGGTCTGCACTAGAGTGGTGGCAATGTCAGAAAAGGGGATATACTGAAGACATGATGCCAAGGTGAAATCAACAGGCCTTGGCAACAGAATGGATATGGTCGGTGAAAGGTAATGAGGAGTCAAGGATGAAGCCCTGGATAAAGAAAGCATCTAGGAGAAGAAGGTGATTGATAATGACAAAGGTTACAAAGAGGTCAAGAAGAATGAGGATCATTGGATTTGACAATTGCTAGCAATTTTGACTTATGAGGAGTAGAACCTGTAGAGAACGGAGAATGAGAGGAAAAGAAATAGATGCACCTCTTTTGGTGGTGGTGGTGATCCAAGGCTGAGGTCAAACTGGGGATGAGGAGGGGTATGACCAAGGAGTTTGTTAATCATTGCTAATCAAGAAGGAATGAGTTCAGGTAAGTTTTCATTGTCCCAGGGTTTGACCTGGGGTGCAGTTTTCTCAGGACCTTGGGAAGTTCAGGCAAGAGAACTGGACTGGAATAACATTATTACCTTATCTTCAAGGCAGGAGACTTGGTGGTATGGCTTTTCTTCTCTCCCCTAGAAGGGAGGAGTCTGGTGCACAATGGATCAGCCACTTAAGAAAATAGTGCCTAAGAATCATATTTGAATTTCTGGACTACAGTTTAAAATATTGGAATGACTGTTTCTTGGTCAGGAGAGGAATATACCAAACAGAGGCTGATAAGAATGAATTTGCTTGGAGTCTTGTAAATCCAATCAAAAGGACTTTAAACTGAAAAGGAATGAGGACAGAAAAAACCTCAAGTATAACTTTCAAGGTAGATACCACAGAGATTAACTACAGGGTAGGAAGAATGATTGCAGTAGGAATCAGATAGTCAACAAGCATTTATTAAGCAATCACTGTATGCCAGGTGCTGGGCTAAGTGCCAGGGAGGCAAAGACACATAAAACATGGTCCTTGGACTCAACAAAGTCACGTCTTAATGGGGAAGATGACATGCAAATAATTGTACAGACAAAGATATATCTGGGGATGTCCTTTGTAAAATCCCCATCCTTGGGACTGCGAGATTTGGTGGTGGTGGTGGTATTTTCCCTAGATTTTTTGTTTGGTTTTGTTTTTTTCTCTAAATAAACCTAATCTTTAAAGTTAAAAACACACACATAATGGTACATGCACACATACACACACGTGTATATATATGTATATATACATAAGATATATACAATGTCAACAGAAGGTAATCTCAAATACAAGGTACCAGCAGGGGGGTGGGGGACAAGGATGGGAAGAACTTCCTACAGAGGCTGTGATTTGAGTTCAGTCTTGAAGGAATCCATGGAAATCAGGAGTTGGAGATGGAGATAAGGAAAGGGCACATTGTAGGTATGGGGTACAGTCAGTGAAAAGGCAGCGTTCTCTCCTATTTGATAGGGATGGGAATAAGCATCTATATAGTACCTACTATGTGTCAGACACCATGCTAAGCACTTTACAAATATTATCTCATTTGGTCCTAACAACTTTGCAAGTGCAAGACAGGTGCAGTCAATTGTCCCCATTTTACAGTTGAGCATGGGCAGCTAGGTAGTACAGTGGACTGGACTTCAAGTCAGGAAGATTCATCTTCCTGAGTTTAAATCTGGCCTCAGATACTTCTTAACTGTGTGATCCTGGCAAGTCACTTAACCCTGTTTGCCTCAGTTTCCTCATCTTTAAAATGAGCTAGAGAAGGAAATGCAAACTAGTATTTTTATCAAGAAAACCCCAAAGGAGGTCACAAAGAGTCAGACAAAACTGAAAACTGAAATGAAAAACGTGTGACATACAGAGGTTAAGGAACTTGCGTTTGAATTCAGGTCTTCCTGACTCTAGACCCACCTAGTTTTAGATAGCAAGGACATGCAACGAACGTGGAAGGGGCTAAAGTATAAGAGACTAGAAAGATAGGAAGGGGTCAGGTTGTAAAGGCTTACTTTATAAGTCAAACAGAGAACTTTGGCTTTGTTCCTGGAGGTAATAGCAAGTCACTGGAGTTTACTGAGTTTGTATAAGGGAGTGGGGAGATGGTTGGTGATTGGTAGTTGTCCTTTATTGCTGAAGAGGATCAAAATGGCATCACTATGCTAAAGTCAAGTTACAGTATATCAGTATTTATATATATATATATATATATATACATATATATATATATACAGTATATATGTGGTGGGTTATACCAATGCTGGGTTGGAATGCTCTACCACAGGTCAGGCACAAAAAATTCATGTGAACATGAAGGTTGATTCTCTAAATTTGTGTTTCTCTCATTTCTTTTCATCTACTTCAATTAGTTTGCCTATAGAGCACAGCATCTTCTCTGATGAAGGCATGCCAGGCCCTGTGCCAGTGTCTCCCATGTCATGCAATCAATTCCAAAGTTCTTCAGAGAGACCTTGAGAGTGTCCTTGTATTGCTTCTTCTGACCACCATGTTAATGCTTGCCCTGTATGAGTTCTCCATAAATTAGTCTTTTTGGTAAGTGTACATTTGGATTTGAACAACATGGCCAGCCCATCAGAGTTGCTCTGTTTGCAGTAGAATTTTAATGCCTGGAAGTTTAGTTCGAGAAAGGACCTCAGTGTCTAGCATCTTATCCTGCCAGGTGATCTTCAGAGTCTTCCTAAGATAATTCCAATGGAAGTGATCCAGTTTCCTGGCATGGCGTTGGCATACTGTACAGGTCTCATAAGCATACAGCAATGAGGTCAGCACAATGGCTCTGTAGGCCTTCAGTTTGGTAATAAACCTAATACCTCTTCTCTCCCACACTTTTCTCCAGTCTCCCAAACACTGAGCTAGCTCTGACCATGCATCAATCTCATTATCAATATATCCATCCCTGGGAAGTATACTGCCAAGATAAGTGAATTTATCCACAGTATTCAAAACTTCTCCATTTGCTGTAACCTATTATTCCACATATGAATGGTATGGTTCTGATTTGTGGAGCATTTGTGTTTTCTTGGTGTTAATTATTAGGCCAAAATTAGCGCAAGCAGCAGAGAATTGATCCATATTCTGTTGTATCTCAGCTTCATAGGCTACACTGAGCATAGGGGATGCAGTGACATGGAATGATCAGAAATATACAGGAAACACAATCCAAAAAAGAAGCTAGCAAGGAAAATTATTACCTCAGGTATCTACACACAAGTGCATAGGGTACAGGGAACAAGCAAGATGATTTGTAGATCCTAGGGTAGAAGGTGTAGTTGACCTAATATATATCACTGAGACTTAGAGGGATGGGACCCATGACTGGATTATGGCTCTGGATGGGAATAAATACATCATTGAAGGAAAGGAGTATACAAAATCTGGTAGCATTGTACAAATTAAGAAGAAATACTGGTGCGAGGAAAGCCAGGGATTGTACTGAGAAAGGATGGTAGGGAACATTTGAGTGAAGATAAATGGAGACAAAAACAGAGAAAATAATTACAACCAGATTATGGTACCAACCACTTGGACAGAAAATTGAAATTGATGAAGGTTCAGGAAATATATCCCAAGCCTGGCATAGAGGCATGATATAGTAGAGAAGGGAACCTTCAGTTATCTGGATATCTGCTGAAGCCTTATCTCTGCTGAAAGCAATAATTTCTTGGCCTGCCTAGGTGGCACAGTGGATAGAACACTGGGCTAGGAATAAGGAAGACTCATTTTCCTGAGTTCAAATATGGTCCCAGACATTTACAAGTCATGGACAAGTCACTTAACCCTATTTGCCTCAGTTTCCTCATCCATCAGATGAGTTGGAAAAGGAATGCAAACCACTCTGGTATCTATGCCAAGAGAACCCCAAATGGGGTCACAAAGAGTCAGATATGATTGAATAATGACTGAACAACAACAGTTACTCTCACCATGTCGTTAACTGACTCCACCTAGATGTAGCCGTGGATAGAAGACAAGGCCTGGAGTTGGGAAGATCTAAATTCAAATCCAGCCTCCAACACTTCTAGTGGTGTGATCCTGGACAAGTCACCTAATCATTGTCTGCCTCAGTTTCCTTCATTATAAAATGTAGAATAATACTAGCATATGCCTCCCAGGGTTTTGTGAGGATCAACTAAGATAATATGTGTAAAGTTTCTGTTGCATACTAGGCACCCAATAAAGGCTTGTTCCCTTCCCTGACCCCCTCCCTCCATGTCCCTTTTTCCCTTGTCATTGCTTTCCTAAGCCATCACCTCTGCTCTGGCTTCACTTTTCTCCCTTCCCAATCCTGACCCAAGTCAATCAGTTCCATTATACACTGTCCTCTACTCTCCAAGCCCTTACTCCTTTTCCTACCTGCTCATGCCCTGCCAAAAGCAAATTCTGGATTCCCTCTGCCATTTGCTTCTTTCACTCCATACATGCTACTGAATGGTGCTGGAGGAAGTCGCACGACCTTGCTGACTTGGGATGCTACAAATTTTATCTGTCTCACCCATTCAGTCATTACTGTAAGTCAGTCCTCTGAGTCTTCCCTGATGGATTCTATTACACTCACCACGTCTATTCCAAGAACTTCTCTTTCTTCTCAAAATTTTCATACCACTTCTTCCCATTCCATCTTAGTAGGAGACCTCACTTCATTCCCTGCTGAAAAAAAGTCTATTTGATCTAAACTTCCTCTTTTCTCCTTTTCTAAAATCTTTTGACACATCCCCCATTCTCTCCTTTATTCCAGTCCCTGAAGAGGAGATCACTTTTCCTTTCACCAAGGCACTCACTCTACATTGTATAAGTTCTTGATCCTGTCCCCTCCTGTCTCTTCTAGCAGATATCCCTCACAATCATCCCCCCGCCAATCTTTAATCTGTCCTTTCAAATATGCCTACAAACATGTCCAAATCTCCATCCTTAAAAAAAACCCTCACTAGACCCCATCATCAAGTTATCATGCCAGATGTTTCTGCTCTTTCACAACCAAACTTCTAGAAAGAGCTGCTTAAAGTGATGGTTTCATTTCCTCCAGTTTTTACTCACTTCCCAACCTCTTGTAATCTGGCAATCCGTGGCTTCTGACCTCATCACTGCATTGAAATTGCTGTCTCCATAATTACCAGTGAGCTCTCAAGTGCTAAACCTGATCTTTCTGCAGCATTTGACGCTGTAGATTGCTGTCTCTTGAAAATGTTCTCCTTTTCAGGTTTTTGTAGCCCTGCTCCCTCTCAGCTCTTCTACCTGTCAGGTCTTGCTTCAGTGTTCTTTATAAGATCACTATCTATCCCAACCCTTAACTACTGGTGTTGCTCAAAGTTCAGAACTGGGACCCACTTCTGTTCTCTTTCTATACCTTCTCTTTCAGCTCCAATAACTTTAATTATCTCTAGGTGAATGACTACCAATTATTTTTACCTAGCCCTAATAACTCTTCTGAGCTGATTCCAAATCATCCATGGCCATAACTCTTGATCTGACTATAATGCCTGTAACTGTTCCATTTCCATGATAAAGAACTCCACGAATAACACAGTCTTATATCATAAGCTTCCCATTACACATTTTGAACAATATACCTATCTTATGGATATCTCAAATTCAACATGTCTGAAACTGATTTCCCTAACTACTGAGGTTTTTATTTATTAAAGTCATTATAAAATCCAGTAAAGAGTCTTTGTTTTGTGCTTTTCTGATTTTTTTTCAATTTATTAATTAATTAATTAATTTATTTTTCAATTTATTAATTTATTTATTTTTAGTTTTCAATATTCACTTCCGCAAATCTTACGTTCCCTCTCTTTCTTCCCTTCCCAACATGGCATATAATCTGATATGGGCCCTACATATACATTCCTGTTAAACACATTTTCATATTAGTCGTGGTGGATAGAAGAAT
The DNA here is from genome assembly GCA_028658325.1 of Potorous gilbertii. Taxonomy (NCBI): domain Eukaryota; kingdom Metazoa; phylum Chordata; class Mammalia; order Diprotodontia; family Potoroidae; genus Potorous; species Potorous gilbertii. Next base: position 330,098 of record JAQQSK010002946.1, on the reverse strand, counting down.
TATAACAAATGGGAGAAACCATGAGAAAGAAAAAAACAAAACAAACAAAAAAAGAAAATAGTCTGCTTCACCCTGCATTCAGACTCCATAGTTCTTTCTCTGGGTGTGGATGGCATTTTCCGTCATGAGTCCTTTGGAATTGTTTTAGGTCCTTGCATTGCTGTGAGGAGCTAAGTCTATCAAAATCAGTTACTGCACACTGTGTCTGTTTCTGTAAACAATGTTCTCTTGGGTCTGCTCACTTCACTCAGCATCAGTTCATATAAGTCTTGTCAGGTTTTTCTGAAGTCTGCCTGTTCATCATTTCTTATAGCACAATAATATTCCATTACATTCATATACCACAACTTGTTTAGCCTTTCCCCAATTTATGGGCATCCTCTCAATTTCCAGTTCTTGGCTACCACAAAAAGAGCTGCTATAAATATTTTTATATTTGGGATACAGCCTGAGAAGCAGTGTTGCTGTGTCAAAGATATTTTCTGCTTTTAACAAGGAAAGTCTAGAGTAAGGTCTTCTTTCTATCAAGGTGACCACCATCCTCCAGTCATCCAGGTTTATAACTCTGGAATAATCTTCAACAATTTACTCTCTGTCACCCCATATAGCTAATGAGTTGTTAAGGACTTCCAGGTCATGTGAACAGCAAGATGGAGGATTTGACATTTTCTTAGCTCCTCATGACCTGTCAAACTTTTCCAAAGTAGGAATTATGCACAGGAGACAGACAATGTTAAATACCTCCACAATCTAGGACAATAAGGACTCTGAGGAAGTACTAACAGCAGAGAAGGCTAGCTCACCCTGCACCCCTCCTCCACTGTCTGGCGGAGGTTGGCTTGCTGACCCATGGGCTTGCAACAGAACTCAACTCTATTACTGCCTCTTTCCAATGCCAAGGAAAACCAAAAGGCAGAAGTCTGTGCTGCACTCTGTGCTGCAACAGAGTCCAGCCAAAGAACTAAAGAAGAGAGGGGAGCTGGGGCAAGAGGTGTGTGTGTGTGTGTGTGTGTGTGTGTGTGCCCTCGTGAGCATGTGTGCGTGCATGTGTGTGTGAGACTGTGTGTCTCTGTGTGTGTGTGCATGTGTGAGTGCGTGTGTGTGGCTGTGTATGTGTGTGCGTGTGACTGTGTGGCACACCTCTAAGTCTGAGGGAGAAAGCCCTATATCCAGGAAGAATGGGTAAATGTGTTTCCTGGACTACTGTTAGTAATCCTTGAAAAATCATGACAACAGCTGTAACGTAGGCCTACAGAAGGGCAGATGTGGTCTGACTGGAAAGTGGAGTTAGCAAAGCATAAAGTAGTGAGTTCAACTCTGACTTCCGGCAAAATTTCTAGAATGCTTTGTTAAAAGGGAGGATTTGCTCCCAGTTGATCAATGGTCAAAGGACCATCAGGGAGTTTTCAGATGAAGAAATTAAAGCTATCTATAGTTATATGAAAAAGTGCTCTAAATCACTATTGATTAGAGAAATGCAAATTGAAACAACTCTGGGGTACCACATCATACTTATCAGATTGGCTAATATGACAAAAAAGAAAATAAATATTAGAGAAGATATGGGAAAATTGAAACACTAGTACATTGTTGATGGAGCTGTGAACAGATCCAACCATTCTGGAGAGCTATATGGAACTATGTCCAAAGGGCTATAAAATTGTGCGCACCCTTTGATCCAGCAATACCATGAGTAGGTCTGTAGAGATCATAAAAATGGGGAAAGGGCCCACATGTACAAAAATATTTATAGCAGGTTTTTTTTTTGTGGCGGCAAAGAATTGGAAATTGAGGGGATGTTCATCATTTGGGGAGTGGCTGAACAAGTTGTTGTGTATAAATGTAATGGAATATTATTGTGCTATAAGAAATGATGAACAGGCAGATTTCAGAAAAACCTGGAAAGACTTACATGTACTGATGCTGAGTGAAGTGAGCAGAACCAGAAGAACATTGTACTCAGTAATAGCAACAGTAATGGCCCCCTTTGATAGACTTAGCTCTCCTCAGAAATATAATGCTCTAAGACAGGAGTGGAGAGCCTGCAGCCCTGAGGTCCTTTGTGTCATTCTAGGTCCTCAAGTGTGGCCCTGTGACTGAATCCAAACTTCACTGTGGCCACATCTGGCCTCAAGGCTGCGGGCCACCCCGGTAAGACAAAAGACTCACGATGGAAAATGCTGTCCACATGCAGAGAAACAACTTTAGAGTCTGAATGCAGATCAAAGCATAGTATTTTCTCTTTGTTTTTTTTCTCGTGATTTTTCCCTTTTGTTCTGATTCTTCTTTTACAACATGACTAATGTGGAAATATGTTTTGCAGTGATTGAACATGTATAGCCTATATCAGATTACACGCTGTCTTGGGGAGAAAAAAATTTGGAGTTCAAATCTTATAAAGATCAGTGTTGAAAACTATCTTTGCTTGTAATGAGAAAAAATAAAATACTATTAAGTGAGAAAAATTTAAAAAATAAAAGGAATGATTTGTAAAAAGGGATGATTATTAGTGAAAATTTAGTAAAGGAAGCATTGTCATCAAGACAAGAAGTCAGCATGGTTTCATCAAGGCCAGGTCGCGAGCTAAACCAGGGGACAACAAATGAAACTAAGAATAGTTTTCGCATTTTTAAAAAAAGGTTTTATTGGACCACAGCCATTTAGGTGTTGTCTGTGGCTGTTTTTGATCTACAAAGGCTGAGTTCGCTAGTTGCACTTGAATCTCTCCCCGCTGCTACCGGGCTCACCATAAATCCCAGGAATGCAGTTAGAACTCAGCAGTGTTTCAGATGTCACTCCTATCACCATGTTGTAATATTTTATTTTTTATTACCAATATAGAATCATAATGTCAGAACAAGAAAGGAAGAGAAAAAAAGTTTTATTATGATTTTTTGAGCTTAGAGTTGAGATTGAAAATTTTCTGAATGAGAACCATTCTCAATTATTGTTATTTAACCTTGAAAAGTTTTGGGAATTAGCTTTTGCTACAGACTTAAGAATACTTCCTAATAAATTCAACCTAAAATTACAAGGCAAAACAAGTCTTATTTGTAAAACTTATACTGCTACATTTATAGCTGGCTACATTTATAATTGCTAACATTTATATAGCACTTACAGGTGCCAGGCACTGTGCTAAATGCTTCACAAATATTACTTTGTTTCACCCCCACAAAAACCATATAAGAGGGAACTGAAGCAAATAAAGGTTAAGTGACTTGCCCAGGGCCACACAAGTAGGAAGTATCTGAGGTCACATTTGAACTCAGGCCCAGGTCTATCTATTGCAACATTTAGCTGCTTAAATTACAAGTAATATCAAGTTGCTTTATACACTTCCCATGCTTTCAAACGTTAAACCAAGAAACGAAACATCCATTCTAATACTAATGTGCAGTAGATATGTTTTCCTAGTTTCAACTAGAGTTCTAACAGTATTTTTCTGAGCTTGATGTAAATGTAAAAGAAATTTCCACATTTCAAAATTCATTTAACAGTGCAATTGCGGAGCTTCCACCTAATCTTCAATGGGAAATGATTAATCTGCAATATAAAGACATGCTAAAAGGCAAATATCAAGAGAGTCTAGTAGAATTGTATGAATGCCTTCCACGTGGAGAACATGCTCAGTTAAAATCATATGTCTGTGGATTGATATCAGTACTTGGCAATATCCGTCTGTGTGAAAGATGTTTTCAAAGTTGAAATACATAAAATCTCACTTTGGATTAGCATTAACACAAACATTTGTAATCGAGTTTGGTAATAAGGAACACTAAATGTGAACCCAAATAATGTGAAATATCATCCCTCCAAAATACTTCTCATTAGTAGACCCATTTTTAAAAAGTATTCATTATATTTTGAATATCATCAATGAAAAATGTATAGAAATTTGATTTTTCTTTTCTCATATAAGTATCTATATAATAGCCTCTATATTCCCTCTTGGCTCACAAAACCTAAAATATTTATCTGAAAAAATTTTTACTCAGTCCTGAATTGGATTAATCTCATTTCTTTTTTTTGTACTAGGTGATTCTGACTTGTACAGCAAGGGAATTCTATAAATATAGTTTATATTTTAGCAAAGAGTTTGATAAAGTATATTATTCTGGTTTTGTGGACAACATGGGAATATTTGGACTAGACAATTGTACAACTAGTTTAAGGGTTAGAATGTTAGAAACAGGTTGAACGTTGGATCCAAAGAGTAGTCATTAATGATTCGGTGTCAGCTTGGAAGGAAATCTCAGTAGAGAACCCCAGAAATCCCTGGTTGGCTTTGTGGTGTTTAATGTATTTGTCAATGATATATGAAGCCATATATGATATGTGTACTATGAAATCTGCATGTAGAGAGTACTGCAATTTGATTGCTGGGAAGGATGAAGTAGGGCAAAGATATCTAGCTCTATGAAGTCCATTCTTTCATTCATTCAATAGATATTTACTAAGCACCTACTATGTGCTAGGCACTGGGGACACAAAAAGATGAAAAAGATAATCCCTGCCCTCAAGGATCTTATGGGGGACAACACACCCCAAATAAATACATATGAAGCAAACTATGTACAGGATAAATAGAAAATAATTAAAAGAGGGAAAGCACTGGAATTAAGAGGGGTTGGAGGAGGCTAGGATTTTAGCTGGGACTTAAAGGAAGCTCCACTCAGTCCCTTCCATTCAAAACCTTCCACTTAAAGTTATTTGCAGAGACCTGGACTAGAGCTGGGGCATGATCAGAAGTCAAAAAGAATCCTCAACAGCTCCTTGGCACTGGAAGATCTGTAGGACCTAGGCTGGAATCCGGGGAGAGGATAGATTCTAAAAGGAATTCTCTGACCATAAACTAAGTAAGAATTGAGATTGAAAGATTCCGAGTAACTGCGGAAGACCTCAGCTTGTTTTCAGTTTTTGTGTCTCTAGCAACAGCATCATATTGCCTAGACTATATTTCTAGAACTGAAGTGAAATGAACAGGACATGTTGGAATTGTCTTTGGAGAAGGGAGAACACATTTCCCACTTGGACAGCTTCCACACCAGGGCTATCTGAAGCATCATTTTAACTGAATGACCAGCCTTAAAATGCAGTCATAGCCTTACTGTGACAGGAAGAAGCTGGTGACCTTTGATTTTTTTTAGGTTCTCTTTGCATGTCTTCCTGCTCTTAAACTGAGTTATGGGCTTTAGAAATACACAAAGAAACATGTAAAACATATTGAAAACCTTTTATTGATGACTTTTGTTTTCCACAGCAGGATTATTTCCAGCCCTTGCTATAGCTGACTTGGTATCACTTCTCCATAGTCCCAGCTTGATTTAATAGACTATGCCCTACCCTCACCCCCACCAAGCCTAGAGCAGACAATCTACTTGACTCCGGAGTGAGCCCTGGGACAGAGCTGAGCTGCCCTGGCTGAGTGTGAGCATCTTAAACATGCCTTACTGTCCTGGAATCATATTAGCCCCAGTATTCTAACTTGCATTGAAGGTCAGGCAGATCTAGAGATTGTTGATGTTCTGACTCACCACCATTCCTCCTTTTACCTCTTTATAAGCAACTGATAATCAAATCAACATCAGTTTTTCTACTCTGAGGATCTATCAATTTATTTCCCTTTGGCTCTACTAAGAATCCCTGTAATTCCGATTCTTATGCTGCCTGCAGAGTAAAGATCCCTTCCCTAACCACTTTCTCTGCTCCTATGAACCCATTTCTCTGGTGTCCCTATCCCACTCTTTCTTACCCTTCCAGGGAGCCTCTAAACCCTGTCCTATTTTAACAAACTATCCTAGACCTGTGCCCTCCCCCTAGAAATTGCATCGTTTTTATTTTGTTTACTTATAGACATGCTGTTTCTCTCTAAGTTCCCTGAGGGCAGGGACTCCTGGATTTCTCTTTGTTATCGAGCCCAGTAGTGTTTGTTTGTTGTTTTGGTTGTTCAGTTGTGTCCAGTTCTTGCTTGCTATTTCTTTCTCCAGTTCATTTTACAGATGAAGAAACTGAGATAAACAAGATTATCATACTATTGCCCATGGTCACATAGCTAGCAAGTATCTGAGGCCAGATTTGAACTAAGGAAGAGAGGTCTTCCAGACTCAAGGTCCAGCACCCTATTCACTTCATCACCTAGCTGCCCGCAACATTCTTTTGGGAAAGCCCATTTAAAGAAACACTCATTTGAAGACCTAACATGTGGGTGGGGCTTGATTTTTTTTTCTTCTGCCCACTTGTCACCCTGATCTTTGCACCAGAACCAGCCTTGACCTTTGCAGTTTTCATTCAAATACGCCATTCCACCCTTTATGGCCATCTTTCATTTTGCCTCTTAAACAGATGAACTTATAACAGCAGACTGGCCAAAGGAAAGTAGCTAGATAGCCAATGCTAACCACTTTGTCTTCCATTGGGTACATTAAAAGATCCCTCTGGGAAGTGGTCCAGGTTCTCCTGGATCTAAGGGAAAAGGGGGGCAAGGACACGAAGATTAAGGGCTACAAAGGAGAGATGGGTTAGGGATTTGGTTTTGGGTTTTTTTGCACTGTAATGTGACATCTTCTGACAGTTATTAAGGGATGTATTAGAAGACTGATAGATCCCACAGGAGAAGGAATAGGAAGATGGAACAGAGAAGGAAAATTCCAAAAGATTTTTTGTTTTTACAAAGAGTCAAACACAACTGAACAACATATGTTATTTTATTTGATCCTTACAACAGCCCTGTAAGGTAGGCTTCAGTAGGTTCATTTTACAGTTGAAGAAACTGAGGCTGAAGGGTGAAGTAATTTGGTCACATGGCTAGTAAGTGACAAAGGTAGAATTTGAACCCTCTTGATTCTAATTTCCCGACTATTTCCACTGTACCATACTGCCTCTAAAATGAAAGAATAATGTAAGTGCTTCTGGAGTAAGAGGAAAGAAAGCAACCCATTACTGTCCTTTCTTTCGTCCACACCATTGATGTCATTGGTGTGGGGACTTGTTGGTCATTCTACTTGAGTGAAATGAGGACATTGTGAAGACTTTTCATAATAAAATATGGGGAATATTGTATTTTCTAAATAAAATTTCTTTTCCATAAGGCCTCTCTCTCTGAATCCCTGATTTCCAGGAATCTAGGACCTGTGGGCAGTTAGGGCCCCTCCACTCCCTTCTCTCTGTGATAGTGTTATAGACTGTAGCGGAAACTTGAAAGTTAATCAAGTCTCTCTTTGTTTGATACTATGACCACATTAGCTAAGCCTCTTCTTCTTCCCCCCCTCTCCTTTTCACTTTAGTTGTAGAATAGCCACATCAGCAATTAATTAGATATTAGATAAGAAAGTGTGTTTGGATAGGTGAATATTTTCCAGGGTTTGTCTAGTTTTTCTGCACTTATGTTGTAAGCCTGCCTCCCAGTCAATGGAGAGGTGGGATTGTGGAGGAGGGAAGAATTCTCTGTGTTAGGATATATGATGTATTCTACCCTCTGTAAGCTACCTCCTTCGATTGGCCCCATCCTGGTGGAGGGATGCCCCTTTCTCGCAAGAACTGAATAAAACATTTTCTGTTCTTACCTCTAGAAGCCTCTCAATTTATTTAAAATTTTGGGTAAGAGTCTTGTACCCCACACATACTAATGCTGAGAAACATTGGAAGACCTGAGTTCCAAAGCAGCCTTTTGACACAAGATCCTAGCCAAGTCACTTATCTCTATGAGCCTTTTTCCTTATCTACAATACAAAATACATTGAAATGGGTAGATTCTTTTGGTCTCAAGATACAGATCAACAACACATATATAAATTATAGTTTTAAGATTCCCAGAAGGTGTCTCCCCTGCCTGCTGCAGGTGAGGTCACCTGTCTTTGTGCAGACTGGGAATGGGAAATATTTTTAAATTTCAGTTGTCCCTCAAACAATTGTTTAAGTTGTCCCAATTTCTAAGTTTGTCATTTAGTACCTCAGACTACGTTCAGTATATTTTCACAAGCCCTGAAGCCAATGGTGCGCTGGTAAACTTTTTAACAACTGACTTTCAAAAAATGCTAGACCTACTTTTAAATCTGTCATTAACATTTTTCTCCATCGATTTCTTAATCTAGACAATCAATAAAACAATAAGCCAAGACTCAATTTATGATGTTTGCTAATTTCCCAGGTGTACTCTGAAAATTTAACAATCCTGGAGCAAGTAACAGCAGCCTCTTGGTACCAGGTGCCTGCCCCAGCCCACAGTCCTGGGAAGGAGATAGGCAGAAGGTGACTGTATTTTTCTAGCTCTAATAAATATTAATTATTTTATATTAATCTAGCATAATAGCATGTCCTAGTGAGACTTCAGCAAAGCTGGAAGGGTAGAAGAGGGGAAAGGAGAGAGACTTTCAAATGGAGAGGGAAAAGTCCTTTCAGGAGCTAAAGATTTCTACAGAAGAAAGGGTCTCAGACTTGAATTACTTTTGAAAAGTTCAGCAAAGATAACAAAGCTGCCTCCAGGGCACAGGCTGTAAGCATACCTTTGTCTTTGGACTTTCCTTTCCAAGATTCCCAGAAAGGGTCAGGAAAATGCATATTCATGAATCAGGACTGATCACCATAAACCAAGGGAGTCTTCAACTGAGGGAATTCAGAGAACTGGTGCTGAACTGGGGAGGATTGTTGACCAAAAGCTAAGACTATCCCCCATCTTCTACTTGGAGATGACAAACCTCAGAGATGAGCTTCTAAGGGAATCAGTCCATGAAAAGTTTCTACCAGTCCTAGGCTAAAAGTCACAAACAGTACAAATCGGCAGAGCCAGTGGTTGAAGGGAGCTGTCCATTGAGGAGAAAGTCCAGTGACACTCCATCTAATACAGGTAGGAAGTACTGCGCTAAGTACTAGGGATCCAAAGGGCAAAAGATAGTCCCTCTTCTCAAGGATTTCACTTTAATGGGGAGACAAAATGAAATATATGTTGTACAGATATATATAGGATAAAATGGAAACCCACAGAGGTCACACCCCAACAGCTAAGCAACCTACCCAACCCAATTCAGAAGCAGCTGTCCATCAGCAAACAACTGTTCTGAAGCCAAGTATCCTGCCTAATCCAGCCCAGCAGCAACTTCTTAGAAGTCAAGTGACCTGATTGTCCCTTCCAGGCGTTATCCAGACAATCATTAGAGGGACCTTCCAATTCACTGATGGCCTGATGTCACACCCTAAAGCAACCTTCTTGTGGACCTTCCTAAGAAACATCATGTCCCTGGGATTCCAGAGTTGTGTGTTGCATTAATCTTACATGTTCACTTTGCAAGGGCTGCCATTAGTTCTGTCCTATGTTTTTGTCTGCTCCCCTCTCCTCTAGAGGGAGTTAGAGGGTACAGGGGATAGAATGCTGGCCTTGGCACTAGGAAGACCAGAGTTCAAATCTTGCCTCAACACTATACAACCATGGGCAAATTACTGACTGATTCTCCTCCTCCATAAAAAACCAGGTTAATAATAGTATCTACCTCCTGGGTGTTTTGCAAGGATCACATGAGATAACATGTAAAGCATTTTGCAAACCTTCAAGGAAGAATGCTAGCTGTTGTTTCGTTGTCGTTTTCCCTACCTTGGTGTGTATTTTCCAGAGAGAGTGTGCTTCTGGTTTGGGGGAAATGCTGTGGAACTATTGTTCTTGCTATGCTATTTGAGTAAATAAATGCCTTTGCTAAAGAATTGAGTCTGCTGGCCGATTTCAGGCAAAATTGCCCAGTGAATAGAGTGCTGGGCTTGGAGTCAGGAAAGCCCTGACCCTTACTAGCTGTAACTCCCCGCCTCATCTCTGCCCTTTTGTCAATCAGTCAATAAACATTTATTAAACACCTACTATGTGCTAGGCATTGTGCTAAGTGCTGGGGACACAAAAAGAACAAAAAGACTGTCCCTGCCCTCAAGGAGCTCATGATCTAATGGGGAAGACAACATGAAAACAAACGTGCTAGGTAGCTAGGTGGCACAGTGAACAGAGTGCCTAGCCTTGAGTCAGAAAGATCTCAGTCCAAATGCAGCCTCAGATACTTATTAGTTGTGCGACCCTAAGCAAGTCATTCACTTCTATCTGCCTCAGTTTCCTCATCTGTAAATGTAAAATGGGGATAAAAAGGGTACCTACTTCCTGGGGTTCTTGTAAGGATCTGCTGAAATAATAATTAAGTACTTAGCACAGCCCCAGGCACTTAGTAAATTCTATGTAAATATTAGCTAGTATTGTTATTATTGAATATGTACAAAGAAGCTATATACAGCAAAAAATGTTGTTTGTTCTTCCTTCTCAAAGAGGACCATGACATCCGAGAGGTGATGCCATGACCTGCAAGTGAATTGGATTTAAGTGAGGGAGGGCTGTGCAAAGTCACCAGCCTCACTCTCTCCTCCAGAACCATCACAGTCCAGTGGTGAGATACAGATCAGGGTCTCTGGAGATGGGCCCCAATGGGAAAGCATTCTTTTTGTGTTTCTATAGTTTCTGTTGAACTTCAGTTCAAGCATGCTCTCTGAATCCCTCAGCTTCCAGTGCCCTTCTGCCTCCCACCACCTTCACCAATCTATATATCTATATCTGTACGTGTTCTCTCCTCTGCATTTGCAAAGGTCTCTAATCTCTTTGTTCTTAGGACAGTGACCCCAAATGACACCATCAGAGCTCTCATTTGAGCATAGGTACTCCTTTTGTGTATAAGTGGGACCAAGGTTGTCCTTTCCAGCTCTCAAATTCTGTAACCATTTCTAGCATATAGTGCAAAGTAGAATTTTTAGGAACAGGATTAATAAATACTTTTTTGATTTTTTTTAAGTTGAGAGAGTTCTCCTAATATCATAGATTAGAACTGATGGGGGACTTAGAGGACATCTCGTTCAACCCCTTTATTTTACCCATAAGGAAATAGAGCCTGGGAAAGTGAACTCACTGGCTCAGAACCACTCAGCTAAGCTCTGTGAGATAGGAGTGGAACCCAGGTTTTCCTAGCGTGGTCCAGTTCTCAATTGTCTGCTCTCCATTATCTCTACCTCTTGGACTGACCTGACAAGCTGGTGTCTGTGGTTCTTGCCTCTTTGCCTAGCCTTTTATGGTCCTGCTCAGGAGCTCAGCATTTGCAAAGGTCTCTAATCTCTCTTTGTTCTTAGGACAGTGACCCCAACTGACACCATCAGAGCTCTCATCTACTTGAATATGCCATCTTTTTTTTTTTTCCTAACTTGAACTGAAGGACTTTCCTCTAGAGGCCTAATCCTGCATGCCTCGCTCTGAGTGAGTGGCCCTCTCCTCTTCCCTCCCTGTTCCTCCAAAAGGAAAGGCTGGATCTGTTTGCAGCTCTAGTGGACCCAGGCCCCTTGTTAGCCATCAAAGCACAAACACATTCCTCTCTGTGATTTCCTGTTCTGAAAGTCTCTATCTGGAATACAAGCTTCTTCTGTTCTTTCCACCGATGCTATTTCACTGAGGCCGAAACATGTGGGTGAAGGGTTAAAGATAAAAAAAATCATAAATCATGCTCTCAGCCCATGAATGTGATGGAATGGGAAGGCAGATTGTGTTGTGTATAGTTGAGCTCATTCTAAATCCCAAGAGGAAAAAATGCAACCTGAAATGTCTGGTAAAAATATAGTGTAGTTACATAGAGTGATGGACTCAGACCCAAGAAAGCCCAGGGTTCTGGTCCCACCTCAGTCACTGAGTGGCTGAGTGAGCCTGAACATTTGACCATTTTGAGCCTCAGGTCATCCCCTTTAAGCTGTAATCTGTTACTGGATAGGGACCGAACCCATGGTTTCACTTATAAAGGGAACTTATGAACCAAGAAACTCCCCCAATTTAGAATCTTAGATAGTACAGGAAAGAGCATTTTCGGTAGCTTTATTTGCTTGTCCATGAAGCTAATATGTGTCAGAATTGAACTTGAACTCTTCCTTCAAGGACAGCTAATGATATATTAGGTCAGGCTGACTCTCATCTGTGCTACACAATGATAGGATGTATGAGGGTAGATCCTGGTATAACTCAGATAAAATCTAGGGAGCTCCATGAGACACGTGAGGTTAAGTGACTTGCCCAGGGTCATGAAGCAGGTAAGTGTCAGAGTGAGGCTAGGTTTCTAATACACCCTGCTTGGATGCCTGTGGGGCCCTGTGTAAGAGGGGTGGAGTAAATGAAATGGGTTCTGCTGAATACCAAATAGTCCCAGTAACCTCAAAGCACCCCGAGGAGCTTGGCTTGCTTAGCAACAACTATAAAGCACATAATTAAGGTATTGTGTTACAGCCAAGAATTCTGGGTTATTCCAAATTTTATTTTTACTGCTACCTAAAATAGTTCAGTCTCAGAGGAGGGAAGAAGAAGCCAAAGAGATGGACGAAATTCAGGAAGGCTTCTTTAGAAATTCTATGGGAACAGGTATTTTAGAGGCAACTGGTATCTCCCTCAAATTTGGTCATGACCTTGAGTAATAATAATTGACATTTATACATCATCTCATTTATTCTGAGGATAAGCAGTGAGGTACAGTGGTGAGAGTTGTATTTTAGAGTTCAGAGATCTTCGATGCACAAATCACTAAAGTTCTTTCTGGGTTCTGATTTCCTCATCTATTGGTAGAGAACACACTCTGGTTTACTTCCCAAGGTCAAGGTGCTACATCTCCCCCTCAGCATCCTAGAGTACCTTGAAGGGTTTTGGGGTGCCTCTTCTCTACTTCCATCAGCTTAAATCCCCTTTTATCATTTAGCAAAATAATAAACTCTGTTCCAGACAAGAAAGCAAAGTGGAAGGGAGGCATTTTATTAATGATTATGTGGATCAGTGATGGGTGCACTCTATGCTGTGATAAGCACTAGGGATACAAAGAAAGGCAAAAACACTGTCCCTGCCCTCAAAGAGCTCACAATCTAATGGGGGCTAGACAGAACATGAACATAGCTATTGATATATAAGTTATCTATCCATATCCATTTAGAGAGAGACAAGGGAGGGGAAGGAGAAGGAGAGGGAGAGAGAGAGAGAGAAGCCAGAAATAATCATGGAGGATATTAGCATTAATGGGGATCAGAAAAGGCTTCTTGCAGAAGGTAGGATTTAAGCTGAGATTTAGAGGAAGCCAGGAGGCAGTGACTAGGAGGGAGAGCATTCCACTCATGGGGAATTGCCAGTTAGTGAAAACGCCCTGAGATGAGTGTGAGTGTGAGTGAGATGAGTGAGATGGAGTATCTTGTGGAAGGAAAAGCAAAGAGGCCAGTGTCATTGGATTACATATTTACATGGAGGGGAGTGAGGTATAAACAGACTTGGAAAGATAGGAAAGGGTCATTTTATGAAGGGCTTAGGATGCCAAAAAGAGGAATTTATATTTGATTCTGGAGATGATAGGGAGCACTGGAGAGTTGTTCGTTGGATTTTTTGTTGTTGTTTTTTGGGAGGGGGTATCCTGACATTGTCAAATTTGTGCTTTAGGAAGATCACTTTGGCCAACTATCTAAGCTATACCCTTCCACAAGTGCATACAGAGTTCAGAGGAAATTTGGCTCAAGCTTAGAAAGCACCTGTAACAAAGAAGCAATTCACAGCTTCTGGTTGGATAGTAGTTCTTTTCTTCTTTTGTGGAGCACTTGTGAAGGTCCCTTGATGGGAACCTGGATACATTTTAGTCCTGATTCTGTACTTCTCTCTGCATGTCTTGTTTGTCCTCTCTTGGCTCTTAGTTCAATGCTCCATTTTCTACTCATCTAATCTCTCTACTAAGATAATCAAGTGGCAAAAAAAAAGATGGAGAAAGAGGGAAGGAAGAGTATGAGACACTCCTGGGCTTACTACCTACTCATATTATCTGGTACTTGTACAAAGGGTATGCCTTCTCAAAGTACTCCCAAGATTGATTGCTGTAATGACAGTTAAAGATCTTCTCTACCCATTAATAGCCCTCATGTGGAGCCCATTAAGGGAAGCTTGATTAGAGGAGGCTTGTTTTGTAGGAAGGCCCACACTTTTTTGTTAATTTCTAATGAGGTACTGGGTCATGAGGGTTGTGATGCCCTCTGGCTCTGAAAAGTATGAGGTTTTGCTTTGGGGGCTTACTCTTTGGAAGAAGGTTTGTGTGCCAGATTAGACTCTGGGTAGTCATTAAGGAGCCCCCAACCCCTGACTTTGACAACCAAGATATTAGTGCTTCTCTCTCTGGTAACTATGCATGTATGTATGTAATGGTCAAGACAGTCGGATCTGTCTGTTGATCTGTGATGTATGTATTGCTTAGGGTCAGTTAGAAGCCCTGTCTGTTGGTCTTTATTTTTCTGCTTGTATTTTCTCTATTGGTATATGTGATTTAAGAAGATTGTTGACCCTTTTTAAGGTTTCTTTCCTTTTAGAAAAGCAGATCTAAGAACCTGTGCCAACAAGCAAACCTGGATGTGTCAGTGTGCTTGCTGCTACAGCTCCTGAAGCAATTGCTGGAAAAATACTCCTTCTAGACTCTCCTTCTGTTATATAACTAGATCCAGAGAGGTGGTCTAAATCTTTCCATCAATCTCATTATATTTTGTTTTCTAATTTCATCCTGTGGCTCAAATTCCTTCACCCCTCACATCTAGTTTACACCTTTGTCTGATTGATAGATTGATTTCACTGAGGGTGTGTAGGAATTGTTCAAATATAGTTTATATGTTTGATTGATTCAGCCACTCAGTTAGGGACCATCTCATCTGATAAAAGGTATCCAAGTTGTCTTAACCTGGAGTACATAGACCCTTCAGAAGTCCTTGGATAGATTTCAGAGGGTTTCTAAACTTGGATGGGAAAAATTCATCATTTTAATATAATTGCTTTCTTTTGTAATTCCATGTATTTTGTTGTATGCATTTGAAAATATGACTCTGAGAAGGGATCTATAGACTTCACCAGACAAACAAAGGAATCTTCATAACACATACACACACACACACACACACACACACACACACACACACGATTAAGAGGGGAAGAGAATCCTATTAATTACATTAATTGGAGTTGGGGTGTGGAACACACCACTGTTGCACTGAGAATTATTCGGTGCTTTTTCATTATGCTTCTGTCATACTCATTCTCTGTAGAATCCTGTTTTACTATCTTTATCTGAGAATTTTTTTTTCTTCTTTCCCATCAAATTTCAGTTTAAATCCTTCTTAATCACCCTGGAGAGGTTTCTGTCAACTGTTTTCTTTCCGTCTTTGTGAGGTGCTCTGTAAGCCTTTCTGGCAGTCCATTATTTCAGTCGTGAGCCAAATGCTGTTCTCCATCTCTCCAGCCAACTAGGAAGTTCCCTTGTCTTCTTTCTCCCCCAGAACCCCAGATTCCCATCTGAAGAGTTCAAAGTGCAATGCATGACCCCGAGTCTGTCGATTTCCAGCTTTTAAAGTCACTGGGGACATTCCAGGTTTCATCTGGACGTATCTTCTGCTTCCTCGTGAATTAGCAGAGGTGGGCAGCAGTCAGATACTTTGACAGGTCTTGGCAGATCCTTCCATGTAGTCATGTGAAATCTACATATAGCCATGTCCATACGCCCTACTGGGGCTTCATCAAACACGAAGACACATCTCCTCCTGCTGGGAGTGGAAATTGGATTTCTCTCACTTGCTTGCTAGTATCTCTGTATAAGAGTTTGTGTTCTGTTGAAAATAGATTCTTGTTTATCCTTCAGAGGGTCCATATTTGTCCTTTATTGTGTAACTCTAATGATAAAGTGGGGTTTTTTTCCCTTCTCTCTCTCTCCTTGGTGTTGCATTCTTTTACTTATCAACCTCTTTGTCAATTGACTTTAATTCCTATCTGTCCACTCTGAATATTTTCCACTTTATAGATCCAATATTCTTTCCATGGCTCTATACTGCCTCCCAGTTAGACTTGATCACCACTAAGGTCCATTTCTAGCAGTCTATATAATAGGGGTACTGCT
Organism: Potorous gilbertii; assembly: GCA_028658325.1. Classification (NCBI taxonomy): domain Eukaryota; kingdom Metazoa; phylum Chordata; class Mammalia; order Diprotodontia; family Potoroidae; genus Potorous; species Potorous gilbertii. Next base: position 314,157 of record JAQQSK010002946.1, on the reverse strand, counting down.
GCCCTTTCAGTTCCCTTTTCCCTGATTCATCCTTTATAGCACCAAACAGATGTCCTCAAAGGCCTCATATCTTTCTCCTACCTACCCTCACCTCCATCCCTCTCCCTGTGTTCACGGTTTCCAGAGTTTTCTTCTTACTTCTGAAGATACATAGTGTGAGGACAATGGGACTTCAGAAGATGTATTCTAGGGGAACTTGTAATGACTTTTTCTGTAGAAACAATGCTATAAAGCAGTAGTCACTCCTCTGTCAATCAATAACTAACGTGTGTATTTACTTATTTATAGATTATGTACACACAATGTGAGAAACAGTCTAATGTGGTGAAGAGAGAGCTAACTTTGGAGCCAGGAAGACCTCTTTCCAAGTGCCACCTCTGGCTAAATGACCCTTGGCAGTTTGTTTAATCTCCCAGTGTCCTAGGCAGCTCCAGTGAAGGTGAAGGGAATTTCTTTGTCTGGGAATTCCCTACATAACAAAATTCTAGACTTGCTCTCCATCCCACATGTGCACCAGCAGGTCAGGTCTCCAAAGTGTGTCTGGCTACATCTCCCCCTCATAGTTTTGGGAATACCGCAAAGGTCAATGGGGTTCTTCTAATACTATTGTTGGTTCAAGTTCCCATTCTTGGTATGTATCACACTGCCAATATCAACTGCTATTACCAGTTATCACCCCATTATCATTTAACCTGTTGATTTCTCCTCAAGGTTGATCAACTTCAATTAGCTTTTAGTGAAACAATTAGAAAAAACCAAAATACAAAAACATTTCCCAGAACTGGGGCATACCCTCCTTTCTATACATGGGAGAGTGGGCTCAAATGTACAGTGGTAGCTAAAAATGCTCTTCTTGCTACCAAGTTCATTCAGTGGGCAAGGTGCCCCCTTCTTTGCAGGACATGGTATCTCAGTTACCAAGTCAAAAGTCTGCTCAATGGGTCAACCAAATCACTCCTCAGGGTTGGCTTCATGGGCTTGGCTGCTGGTCCTCTGCTGGCTCTTCTGACCTTTTGAAACTCACTAGGTTGTGACCTGGTTATTCCATCTTTAATATGCTTTCACCTAAGATCAGGAAAAAAATAGACACAAAGCAGCAAAGAAAGAGGAGAATCATGTACTTACAGATACATGTTGACCAGGGTTGAAGAGACAGCCCAAAGATCCTCCCAGGGACCTACAGGAATTCGTTTTCCTCTCCCAAGAGCCATCAGGAAAAGAGATTTAGTTTCTTCTTTGTAACCTTCTATAGGCACCCTCAGTTCCAGTTTAGCAGTCAATGAAAAGGTTTATTTCTTTGCTGTGTTGTAAGGATACCTGCACATACTCTGAATAAGGAACAGATCCTCTATATTACATGCCATCATGTTCTTATAGAAGAAGACTCACCAAATACCCCATCTGAGGAATCCGATACCATCTTTTGTCTCCCCATTCATCCTAATGAAGTCTTTTGAGGGCGACAGCAGGAGAGACTGGGGTAGAATGAACGCAAGAGGGTTTTGCTTATTTATTTCCTTTTCTTGCCAAAAGGGAAAGAATTTTTGAACTCCTTTCTAGTGAACGCTGTAGATGTAAGCATTGCCTTTTAAAAAAATTTGACTCACAAAATATTTTGCTAGACTTCAAAAATTGACCTTGCCACACCACTCAGCTGGACCCAGTTACTGAGGCTGTTGGCATCAGTCACCTGATCATATTTTCCACACGTATTCTTCAATCCAGTGACATTAGCTTCTTAACTGTTCCACAAACAAGGTATTCCATCTTTCTGCTTCTGGTATTTTCTTTCGCTCATTTCCAAATCCTGGTTTCCTTTTAAGTCCTAGCTAAAACCCCATCTTCTACCAATCCCCTATAGTTCTAATGCCTTTCCTCTGTTAAGTATTTTCTATTTATCCTGTATGTAACTTGCTTTGTATATATTTGTTTGCACATTATATCTCCCATTATCTTGTGAACTCCTAAAGAGTAAGGAATGTCCTTTGCCTTCTTTTGTATTCCCAACACTTCCCGCAGGGCCTGACACACAGTAGTCACTTGACAAATGCTTGATGTTTAAAAAATGCCCATTTTCCAACCATTTGATTGACTATTTGAGTCAATTCAACAAGCATTCATGAAACACCTACTATGTGGTTGATGCCAGGTGTACAAAGACACACAAGGAACAGATTTTTTAGCTCCTTTACATGTGGAACAGCAAAGGTATGGAGAGGAAAGAGGTTGATATCTTGGTCAAAATTAAATTGGGGGATTATTTGTGGACTTTGTCACTCGTGCGTTATCGCTGGCCCCCTGTTACGGCCTAATTGAAAGTTGTGAAAGTTGGCTGAGCTGTCCTCAGATATGTTAACGTCTGCTTTGGCAGGTCCTGAAAAATTCCCAAAAGTGTACTATCAAGGCCAGGGCCCACAGCTTTTATCTGCTGGAGCTGTGGAGAGGAAAGAGACAATGATTCATGGTCCCCTTGGTTTTAAACTTTCTCCTGAAGGGCAACCATCTGTCCACCATTTGAGATAAAAAGAGCTGTCAGGCGTTATTAGTGTTCTGCCCCCTGCCAAGTTGTCAAATCAAATTAACAAATCTTTCTTTGTTTCTGCTTTTTTAATACAATTTTATTTTATTTTCCTGTCTGTATTCTCCCCCTCCCTTCCACTTCCCTGTCACCCCTACCCTACCCTATCCTTGAGAAAGCAAGGAAAACAAAATCCATTACAAATGTATTGTCAAGCAAGACACATTCATGAATTCTATGTTCAAATAGATATATAATATATTAGCATTATATTATATATGTAATATAATATATTTTATATTATATGTGTATATAATTACATATGTAATATAAAATATATAATTGCTATAATGAGACAGAAAACTATGGCACATAGAGAACTGACCTTGGAGTCAGGAAAGTTAGCTTCATGTCCCACCTCTGGCAAATATCTCTCTTAAACACAACCTTTAATTAATCACTCACTCTCCACTTTGGCTGGTTTTACCTCCACTCTGCTCTGCTTCACATCCACACTGGTTTCCTGGTCCCTTGAGTAGAACTCCATCCTGAGGCCAACTCAGTGATTGATAAGTCCTGCCTGGAATCTCCAAACCATGAGAAGACCCAGTCGCATAGTTAACTCTCCACTACTGTTCTTTTTTCAGCCCACTCCACCTCCACACCAGCTGCCTGGTGCCTGCTCCCTCCCCACAACCCAAACTACTCCCCTTTCCTCCACAAACCCTGCTTTCCAACTCCCCTATTAGATTGTAAACTTCTTGATAATAGGGATTTTTCTGGTTTTTATATGCTCAGTGCTTAGCACTGTGCCTGGTACATGGTAAGTATCTAATAAATGCTTTATCTATCCATCCATTTATCCATCAATCCATCTACTCAACCATCCATCCATCCATCTGTCTGTCTTTCTCTTGGTCTGTCTATCTATCTCTCTATCTGCTTTTATTAAGCACCTGTTCTAACCCAGTCCCTGAGCTAGGCATTTAGGATACAAAAATAAAACTGAGACAGTCTTTCCCTTAAGGAATTATTTTACCTATGGAGATACTGCATGCACATAAAAGCTTCTGTGAAATACATTGTGCACATGCCGTGGAATAATGGGTAGAGAGCTGGCTTTTAAGTCGGGGGACCTGGGTTCAAGTTGTACCTCTGACACATACCAGCTCTGTGATTCTTTTACTTCTCAAGGCCCAGACAACTCTTTCAGTCCATAAGTTTCGGAATAGGGTATAAATCTGAAGTAGGGTGGCTAGGTGGATAGGGCGTTGGCCATGGAGTCAGGAAGACTTATCTTCCTGAATTCAAATCCAGCCTCAGACACTCACTAGATATGTCACCCTGAGCAAGTCACTTAACCCTACTTGTCTCAGTTTTCTCATCTGTAAAATGAGCAGGAAGAGGAAATGACAAACTACTCTAACACCTCTGCCAAGAAAACCCCAAATGGGGTCCTGTAGAATAGGATATGACTGAAAAAATCATTGTACAACACAGTATCTAAGGCCATATTCAAACAGAAGGTCATTTGGTCTTCAAGTTCAGCCGGAGCCAGGCAACTGTTAAATTTTCAATGTGAGCATTTACACCTTGGAAATACAGCAACCTACAAATCAGATTTTGATTTATTGTTTCATTGGTTGTCTAGATTTAAGAAAGTGATGGAGAAAATGTTAATACTGAAAATTAAATTTGTAAGTGTGTCAGACATTTCTGAAGAACAGATTGTTAAACATTTACCAGCTCAGCCCTGGGGCTAGCCTTCTCTCTAGGAGAGTAAAACAAGGCATGGCTCCTGCCCTCCAGGAGTTTTCCACTTAGTAGAAGACACAAGACATAGGGATTACAGATGAGAGACTAGAAAGAACCTTAGAGGTCACTGACTCCAATCCCTTCATTCTATAGGTAAGAAAACTGAGGAGTGAAATGGCCAGAGCAAGATTCCATAAACAGTAAGTGGCCCAGCCAAGATTCTCACCAAGAGCTCATTCTACCACATCACTGTTGCCTCTCAACATGAGGAAAGTAAAATAACAATTCAACACAATAGAAGGAAAAGATGTCTCAGAGCTATAGGGATGTCACTGCCAAAGAAATGAGAAAGATAACCAAGCCTGTAGGAGTTTAGAAGGTGAAAAATCAGAGGGAAAATGGGAATAGATTTAAAAGAACAGTGAGAAAGTTTTCCTGGTGTTTCATTTTGCTTTTAAAAATAATCTCTATCAATCTTACCTTTACACAAAACCAATAATATATGTGCTTGGGATATCTAAAGTGTTCTGGTCACTGTTGCTCTGGAAAGATGCTTAGAAGTCTGTACCCAAAAAATATTTTTAAAAAGAGGAAAAAGACCAATAGCAATACAAGTCAGCTCTTTTTGTGGTAGCAAAAAAATGGAAAACTTAAAGGGGCATTCATCAATCGGGGAATGACTGAACAAATTATGGTATGAAATATAATGGAATACTATCGTACAGTAAGAAATAATGAAGAGATGGTTTCATTTCAGAGAAACTAGGGAAGATTGAATTGCTGGAGAGAGAAAGGAACAGGAGTGGGAAAACAATTTATACAATAACCACACTGGAAGGACAAATAACCTGGAAATATTTGAAAATTCTGATCATATGACCAAATATGATTTCAAAGGAGTGATAAAGCATGCTACCCACATTGGAAGGTACAGAATGAGACCTCCTTTTTTTAGATCTGGCCAATATAGGGATTTGTCTTCCTTCTTATCCGTGTTGGTCTTTTCTCCTATAATGCTGACAGCAATCCATTCATGACTGGTGAAACATATTCAGTTTTCATCCATATCTTCCCAAAAGGTTGTCAGAGAGGTTAAAGGGGGGGGGGGGCTTCCTCACTTTTTGTGACATTGCATGTATAGTAATGAAATACCCAAAATACAAGTTATCTCTTAATCTCCACCATAGGATCATGGATTTATAGTTGGACATGAGTCTTAGAGACTATTCTTATTATGCAGATAAAGAAACTGAGACTGATAGTAAGTGACCTGCCCAGGGGTCTGAAACAGAATTTGAACAAGTCTTCCTGACTGCAGACCTAAGCCTCTATCCACTGACCCTATGAACTTCAAAAGGCTGGGAGAGAAGGCCACCAAAAGTCGGGGAGCTGGAATTTGGGCTGGGATTTGCACAGTAGTCTAGATAGTAGTTCACCTTGGGTACCTACTGGTCTGAAAACTGTGGGTCATTCTTATAGGCAAGTATCACCCCTCCTCCCTGGTGCCTTACTAATCCTTAGCATCCATGAGAAATGGTAGGGTCCAGTCAAGACACTGGGCCCTCCATGTACAAATCTTGCCATAAACAGTAATCTGATTCTAACAGTTTTAAAAAGCTGTCTGTGAGATCATCTACACAGAAAAAAGTCCTCTCCTCTCCCTACCACGCATCAGGCTTACCATTTCATGTATCACTATTGGCCTTCTCTCAGATCTGCCAAAGATCTCAGGTTAGCTCTGGCCATTGAGCCCTGTGTATACAAAAGCCTTCCCATTACTGGAGACCTTGACAAGTGCCTGAGCAGTCTATAACCCTGCTCCACTGGAGTGGAAAAGGACCAATTCTGAAGATGAAGTGTATGTGTCAGAATGCCAGTACTTGCTCCAAACTACTTCCAGTTGGAGTGGATTCATGAGTCCCTCTTTCCCTTCAGTGTGCTTTGAACAGTGACTGATGCAAAGGGGAGGCCAAGAAAATAAAAGCAGGGAATTTGGCTATAAATCAGAGACCCTCCTTCATGTCTGAGGGTCAGGAAGTCCAACCTCCTGCAAGGACAAAGAAACCATCTCCCTCATTATCAGATGAGGATGAGCCTTCAGTTTTGGGTATTCCCGTTTTCTGTTCACCTGACATTTGAACCAGATGCTCTTGGAAAGAAAAGGAATCTGCATCCACAGGGGCCCCTCCAGGCACTTAACAGAATCAAGGATTTTTAGGTTGTGATGGCACCTTTCTTGGTGGTCCTGTTTTGTTTTTTGTTAATTACCTACGCCAGATGTGCAATAAAATCCCCACAGTGATACTAGAAATGTGATTTTGCTTGTGGGTCTGAGGTTTGGGTGCCAATACTCATAAAAATAGATGCACCTGGATGTGAGGAATGTTGCTGTCTTCCCTGAGAAGAGGACAGACTTTATTATCCTTGTGCCTGTATCTCCAGCAAAACCTGGCAGGGACAAAAGAAGCTGTAGCAATGCCCTCTATTGTTCCACTCTGGAAAGAAAAAGAGGACCTTAGTGGCAACTGGTGGGACTTGGTGTCACAGTGAGTAAAGAAGGAAACTTTATGGTGGGGAAGAATTTAAAAAAAAACAGTAAAAGGAATTGCAACCAATTTCTAGAAGAATCACAAATTTTATTCAAACATCATTTTTTTCACTATTCTTGTGGGCAAGGGGCTGTTTCTTTCATCTTTTTTGGTCTTTATGTCCCCAGTGATTAGAACAAATTCATTGATTCATATATTTTGTGAGTTCGGTGCCCCCCTTCTCTAAAATATTTATGGCTGGTTAGAGGCCTTGATTTTTCTATCTTCTCAATACAAGAAAAAATCATATTCATAGAGGAAGCCTTGAAATACTCATAGGGAAGTCAATCTGAGTTGAGTAATTTATTGAGAATCCATCCAAGGTGGTGAAGGGCCTCGAGTTCATGCCATATGAGGATCTGTTGAAGAGTCTGGAGGAGAAGAGGTTTTGGGGGGTAGGTAGGGCATATGATAATGTTCTTGCCCCTTCCAATCTTTCCAACCTTCTTAGAGGTTAGTCCCATTTTACCTGCGTTCCTGTCCAGCAATACCTGCCTTGTTCTTCCTTGCACATGGTGCCCTTCCTCCCAATTTTGTGTTTTTTCATTGACTGCCCATTATGCTTGCCTGAAATGTTCTCCTTCCTCACCATGGCCGCCAGACTTCAAGACTCAGTCCAAATCTCCCTTTCTTTGGAAGGCCTTTCCTGGTGTTCCCTTCTCCCCTCTCACCTCCATTGTCTTTTCTTTGAGAAACATACCTCTGCATGTAGTTGACTGCATGTTGTTTCCCCCATTAGAATGTTAAGGCAAGGACCATGGTTTTTTGCCTTTCTTTGTACATCCAGCACTTAACATAGCACCGAATACACAGTAGGGGTTAAATAAATTCTTACAGCCTGACTGACTTTTAAATACTTGAAAAGCTGCCCCATGGAGGAAGAACCCTTGACTCTAGGGGCATCAAGGGGTACAGTGGAGAGAGACGTGGAATAAGGAAGACTTGAGGTTCAGGTTTCAGCTTGAGACACATAACTAGCTGAGTGACCTTGGGTAAATTATTAAATCTCTATCTGCCTCAGTTTCCACAACTATAAAATGGAAACAATTGTAGCACCTACCTCCACAGGTTGTTGTGAAGACTAAATCAGATAATACTTCGAAAGGGCTTAGCAGAGTGCCTGGCACATAGTAGGGACTTAATAAATGCTTGTTGCCTTCTTCCTTAAAATGTTTTTGTTTGTATATACTGACGACTATTTCTTATATATAAATAGATAGATAGATAGATATTTCTATATATCTGGGATCATAGTTCTAGACCTGGAAGGGAACTCAGAGGTGATCTAGTTCAACTACCTCATACACACATACATACACACACATATACTTATACAAATGTCTATATATACACACAAATACAAAAATATAGATATATACACATATATGAAATTGTATGTATATATACACAATATATAATGCATACATTTATATAATATATAAAAATACATTTATATAATACATAGTATAATTATAAAATATCTAATACATCTATCTATCCATACATGTTGTCTTCCCCAATAAAATGTGAGCTCCCTGAGAGTACAGACTGTTTGGTTTTTCTTTGGATCCCCAACACTTCACACAGTGGCATGCAGTCAGTTATTAACAAGTATTTGTTGGTTCATTAATTAACAAAGTCCAACTAAGCACTCCAAATTATACTCAAATCTGAGATAGTTATTAGATACCCCAATTCAATTCAGTCTAGAAAACATTTACAAAGTCCTCTGATCCCTGGAATGCTCTATATCCTTTTCTCCACCTCAGTTTCCTAGGTTTTGCTGAAGATGCTACCCAAATCCCATCTTCTTTGGGAATTCTTTTCTGGTCCTCCCTCTCCTTCCCATCTCCCCCTCTCCCCAAGTGCCTTGCTTCTGAGATTTCCATCTACTCTCTATGTGTCTTGTACGTTCCTGGTTACTTAAGTGTTCTCTCCCCGATTCGAATGTGAGATCCTTGAGGATATGGACCATGGTTTTGCTTTCTTCGGATGCTCTGCACTGAGCACAATGCCCAACAGATAGTAAGCATTTAGTGACTAACCATGGAGCAGGCACTGTGCTGGGTACTAGGGATATCAAGGTAAATATGTCTCTCTAAGGAGCTCATGGATCTCCAGTGTTCCTCATAAACCTTAAAGCCCTGTGGAAATGTGAGCCGTTCATCATTATGTTAAGTGAGAAGTGACTGTACTTCTTAAACTTATGCCAACCAGACAAAAAGGGCTGGGCTTGAAATGGACAAAATCCTGGGCAAGTCACTTAATATCTTTAGTCTCAGTTTCCTCAGTTGTTAAAAAACAACAAAAAAAAAGTTGTATTTTTGTGATACTGCTAGCTCTCAGGAAGAAAATTCTCTCTGAAGCAAGTCAGCAAACTCTCTGAGGTTTTCAGGTTTACATGAGTTCCCAGAGGGGCACCGAGAGGTTAAGTGAATTACTGGGGTCACACAGCCAGTGGTAATAGGAGGGACTTAAACTCTAGCCTTGCTAACTGTTTGGAGGCCAGCTCTCCAAACACCAACATATACCGATTCTAACTCTTGTTCTTCAGTTGTTTTTCCTGTTCCCATTTTGGAGGGTTTTCTTGGCAAAGATACTGGAATAGTTTGCTGTTTCCTTCTCCAGCTCATTTGACAGATGGAGAAACTGAGGCAAACAAGATTAACTGACTTGCTCAGGGCCACACAGCTAGTAAATGTCTGAGGTTGGATTTGAACTTAGGTTTTCTTGACTCCAGGCCCAGCCACCTCACTGATCCATTTCAGGCTTACAACGGGGCTAATAATAGCATTCATATCACGGAATTCTCAGGAGAATGGAATGAGAAAATCCATATAATCCGATTTTCAAAGCCTAAAGCACTATGTAAACATTGGCCAACATTATTCTCCTTACCGTTGAAGTCAAGGACCAGTAAGAACCTCCTCTGAAATCCTTCATGAAGTCTTCCCAGACTAAATAAAAACATTTCTTCCTTTCTCCCTGCCCTTCCCTATCCTGTTTGTACCTGCATCTTCCATGACTACTCCTTCACTCACCTATACATACCCTGTCCTAATCTTCCTCCCTTCCCCAGCCACACCCAAGCCTTGGATATAACTGTTTGCTTGTTGTTTTAGTGATGTTTGTACCCTATTTTTGAGACTTTTAAGCCAACCTGGCTTAGCATCAACTGTCTTGCTTGGTAAACCTCCCAAAGGGTGGAGGCAGAATCTCTTACCGCTAGGGTTAACACAGCACCACACCCATCTAAGTCCATAATGTGTTGGTTTTTTTTAAAGATTGAGTTTTTTTAGAGGATAAAAATCTATTTGTACTGATAAAACATGGAGAGTTTTTTGTCCCTGGTCTTCAGCTTGGGGAATGTTTTTTCTCTGACCTGGAGTATTTGCTTCATCCTGTCTTGGGGACCATTTGTGTTCAAGATGAAAGATTCTCCTTTGCCTGGGAGAATGACTTAACCTACTTAAGGCCCACCTGGTAATTAGGCACCAGTGCTGATGGCTGGTGAGTCACTGTTATTTATCATTAAATCAGCAACTATTCAGACAACTTGCAAAAAAAATTTACTCTCCCCTACCGCATGACTCGGATGTTGGTTAAATTATTTAAGAGAGTACTGTGCATCCCAAGAGTTGCCTTTAATCATCCAAGAGACTTAGGGGCAGACACAGCTGACAGTGGTGGGGTTAGTCATTATTCAATACCCTATGGATCAGACACAGCTCAAAGAGAACTGCACACTTTCCTGGGTAGGTTGTAATAATTTTCAGATGCAGGACTGGGGATTCTGCCATATTTGGGATCTGGGCTAGTGGACAGAGAGCTGGACTAGGGGAGTCTGGAAAAACTGGGTTCAAATCCAACCTTGGACACTTCATAGCTATGTGACTTTAGGCAGGTCCTTTCATATCTTTATCTGCAAAATGGAGGAGTTGGATGTGATGTCTCTTCTGCTCTCAGTCTTTTATCTACATTTCACCAAAGCCAGCCTTAGACAATTGGGAATTCAGAATCAACTCAGCGTGCCACACTGTAAAGAATGCTGGCTCTGGAATCAGAGGACCTGAGTTCAGATTCTGCCTCTGATGTTTCAGTACCTCTGTGACATTGGGCATATTATTTAATTTCCCTGGGCTTCAATTTCTTCATCTGTAAAAAGATGGCCTCTGAGGCAGGGCCCTAGGCTTATGATCTGCCAGTTCTTGTTCAACAGCACCCAACTCTTTGTGACCCCATCTAGGGTTTTCTTGGCAGAGATACTGAGTGATTTGCCATTTCCTTCTCTGGCTCATGTGACAGATGAGAAAATGGAAGCAAATAGGGTTAAGTGACTTGACCAGGGTCACATAGTCATTAACTGTCTGAGGCCAGGTTTGAACTCAAGAAGACTCCAGTCCCAGCATTCTATCTACCAAGTCATCTAGCTAGTCATCTGTGATCCACAATAGCACTTGTCATCTCCTTAGTAAGGGAGACATTTGTAACTAGCACAAGATAAATGGGACTTTATAATAGGGTATCAACATCTAGGAGGGTTTCAGTTCCTCTTGGAGGGCCAACCCCAGATCCCAGCCCTGTGACACATTGCCCCCTTTTCCCCTAACTCTCCTCTATCCCCAGGAGAGGAAAAGTCAAGACTTTCTGATGGGAGGAGCTGTCCTGTTTTGTCCCAACTGCACTTGTGGCAGAATCATCTGGACCCTGTGGCACCATCCTCCTTACCCTCTGAACCGAATTTGCCATATATTTAAGTTTTAGCCAGCTGAGGTTTGGGAGAGAAGCTTCTTCTCTCTTATTTCTTTAAGCCAGGAAACTGGGGACAATATTTAATGAGCAAGACTCAAGTCAAGACTGTTGGGTATTGTTGATCCTTGGATATGACTTTGAAAAGTATACTTTAAATTTTATTTTTATTCCAAACTTAACACATGGTAGAATAGAAAAAGAGTGACTTGCTGACACCCCAACTAAGACAGTAAAGGGCCTCGATGAGGATATTTAAGTGAGAGGATTATATGTGCAAACACAAACTCTATTACGTACAGTTTGCTTTTCTTTTTAAATATATAAGTTCAACCCATAGCTCTCCAATCTATTGGATATTATTTTGAAGAGGGGCTGGAGATGGCAATCTTTTTTTTTAAGCGTAACAGGCAGCTGGGTGATGTAGTGGATAGAGTACCATGGTGTCCAGAGGACCTGAGTTGAAATCTGACCTCAGACACTTACTAGCTGGATGACCCTGGGCAAGTCCCTGAACTCCAATTGAATAAACAAGCCAACACTGTGATTTCAAGGGTGTGAGAGGCTGTCTCCGAGAGGCTTTGAACTTCCTTTATCAGTAAGGATTGGCACCTCCTTTGGTGCAGTTTTAGAGAATTGCCTGGGCCACCGAGAATGAATTCGTTTACCCAGGGCCACCCAGTCAGGCTATGGCAGAAGGACTTGAATTCAAGTCTCCTGACTCCCAGACCAGCTCATCCACTTACTAAGTGTGGCTCCTCTCTGAGATGGTGATCATTTGACTCAGCTTTGGATAGTCTGGGGTTAAGTGGCTTCCTGGGTGACGCCAACATCCCTGGTCATCATTTCCTTGTGAGAGACTTTTTAACTCCCCTCCCAGCTTAGCATCAGGCCCTGCTTCTCCCAGTGTAAGTTTCAGGGATTGGGAGGATAATTCAGGGTTGGAAAGAAATTTAGACCCAGGTGACTGTAGAAGGTCAAGCAGTAGGGGCAGCAAGGGCAGAGTACAGGGCAGTGGAAAGAACATTGGGTTTCGAGTTGGAGGGATAGCTGTGTAATCGTGGTCAAGTAACATAATCTTCCTGAGCCTCAGTTTCCCCATTTGTAAAATGAGCTGGAGCAGGCAATGGTAAACCACTCCGGTATCTTTGCCAAGAAACCTCCAAATGAGGTCATGAAGAGTTGGACATGACTGAGTGACTGAACAAAACAAAATGGGGCCCCACGGGCTTGAATAAGGTAACCTACAAGGTCCTTTCAAATTCTAATACCCCTGAGTCTAAACCAGTGATCTACTTGAACGTATTTGCTAGGAATTTATTTTACTGAATGTTGTTGCTGTTCAGTTGTGTCCTACTCTTCATGACCCCATTTGGGGTTTTCTTGGCAAACCGTTTCCTTCTCCAGCTCATTTTACAGATGAGGAAACTGAGGCAAACAGTATTAAGTGACTTGCCCAAGGTCATATAGCTAGTAAGTTTTCTGATGAGTCTTCTTGACTCCAGGACCGGCACTCTATCCACAGTGCCACTTATTGAATGTTAGGATATTAACAAGGACATGGCACCCTTCGAGTTGTAGCAATGTTATATTTTCAAAGTGGGGGAATGCTAACTGCCTTCAAGCATTTGAAGGGATGCCTTGTGGGAAATGAAGTTGACTTGCTCTGTTTGCCTCCAGAGTACTGAACTCAAAATAATGGGTGGAATTTACAAAGAGGCAAACTTAGGCTTGAAATAGAAAACAATTTGCTAAGGATTGGAATGGGTAGCCTCAGGAAGTCTTGGATACTTCCCTCCCTGAAGGACTTGAAGCCTCCACCATTCCAATAACCTGCTGACTGACCTCCCTGCCTCCAGGATCCTCCCCACTGCACTCCATCCTCCATTCAGCTGTCAAAGTGATCTTAAAGTGCATGTCTGAATCTATTCAATAAACTATAGCGGTTCCCTATTACTTCTGGTATCAAATATAAAATCCTCTGTTTTAGCTTTTAAAGCTCTGCGCAACCTGGCCCCTCCTATCTTTCCAGTCTCCTTACATCTCCCTCTCACTCCTTGCTATTTCTTGCATGCAATACTCCATCTCTTGACCCCAGGTATGCCTGTGTTCCTTTCCTCCTCATCCCCTTCTCCCAACTTCCCTGGCTCCCTTCAGGTCCAAGCTAAAATCCCACCTTCTGCAAGAAGTCATTCCTAGTCTTCCTTAATCTTATTATCTTCCCTCTGAGACTTTCTGCAATTTATCCAGGGGCTGCTAGGTGGTGCAGTGGATAGAGCACCAATGCAGGAGTCAGAAGGACCTGAGTTCAACTCTCACCTCAGACACTTGACATTCACTAACTGTGTGACCTTAGACAAGTCACTTAACCCCAATTGCCTCATCCTGGGTCATCTCCAGTCATCCTGATGAATATCTGGTCACTAGATTCAGATGGCTCTGGAGGAGAAGTGAGGCTGGTGACCTGCACAGCCTTCCCTCAAAACAAAGTCAAATGCAAATCATGTCATTATTTCTCTGATGGCATGGCCTTCTTTGGCAACGAAGGATGAACACATACACAATTTATTCTGTATACATCTTGCTTGGACATAGCTGTCTCCCTCATTCATCTGGGAGCTCCTACAGAGCAGGACCTGTTTTTTGCCTTTCTTTGTATCTTTGTATCTCCATCTTTAATACTATACCTGGCATAGAATAGGAGCTTAATAAAGGCTTGCTGACTTGATTTTTTTTTAAAAAAAAAAAAAGGCTGGATGGATATTAACTGAGGGTCTTGTTCAAGACTTGATGATCCCTGAAGTCTCTTCCAGCTCTGGAATTTGGGGATTTTGTAGCAGTCATCTAGTACAGGATTTCTTAACTTGGGGCCCACAGATCAGCATAAATAGATTTCTGGAGGGCCATGAACACGAATGGGAAAAACATTACATCTTACGTTTTCACAAATATCTTAACTGTAGCATTTCCTCCAGTTATGAATGTAGGAAACATACATGATTGTGAAAAGGGGCCCCTGGGACTCACCAGTCTGCCAAAGGTACCCATAGGGTAAAGACCCCTGATCTAATGAGAAAAGAAAAACCCTCAATCTACTAACAAAGAAAGTGAGGCCCAGAAAAGTTGAGTGGCTTTCTAAAGATGGCACAGTAATTAGCAGAGCTGGAATATGAACCTAGTTCCAGAGCCCTCAAAGGTCTAGCTGTTACCTGACCAGTAGTCTCCTCTACAGCATCCCTGAGAGGTGGACTTCAACCTCTAAGTCAAATTCCTCATCTCTTCCAATACTGTGTGTTACCTCTGGGAATCTATAGAACTAATGCCCTGGACAAGATCCTCATGTGAGGCCTGAGACACACAGGTCTCAAAATCCAAGTACAGATGGAAGAAAACTTGTAGCCACCATTGCTTCTTCCCTATATCTCATAGGAAAGTGGAAAAGTGAACAAGCAATTGGAATTTGAAAGAGGAAAAGAAAAGTGGCCAGAGGCATTTGGAGGCTGTTTTTTATTTAAACACTTCATTGGTGCTGTCTCTAGGCCAAAAGAAACTTTGAAAGAGCAGTGAAGAGACTTATATCCATTAGTGCTCCCTGTGCCCCTCCCAGGAAGCGTACCGATATTATTCCTTCCATCTCATGTGCCAGAACTAGGGGGATTTGGTGGTGTTGCTAGCAGGGTTAAGATCACAGTCACATGCTAAACTAGTAAGTAGAATTGTAAGGTCTAAGTTGAGGCTCTTGGATCACCTTTGAATATACATCTGTATTTTATTATGAAGAAAATTTTCTCTTGCACATTTATTCTCTGGATGCACTTGGGAAAAGGCACTCTGGATAGTCCTGGGAGGGGCTGGTAGTACTTGCAATTAGAAGAACAGTCTCAGGAGGAGTGCTCTTTCTTTTGCCAAATTTCCCGGATTTGAGAAATGTTCATAAGTGTTCTGTCACTGAAGCAGGATAGGAGTTGGACAGACTTCTGAGAATGCTAGAATTCAAAGAGATGTTAACAAGGATCTAGTCAAGTTCTTTATTTTGCAGGTAAGAAAAATGGGGCCAGAAAGATTAGGGACTAGAAGTCCCAATGAGAATTCAGTTCTCTAGACTTTGCCACCATTCCTTAGCTGACTTCTCTCCCTGGAAGTTCCCTCCAAACTTGACCAGCCTTCTCCCTCCAGAACATCCCTGTTCTCCTTCAGTCTTCTTCTTCCATTGGTAAATTCCTTCTGATAGCTCCATTTTGAAGACAGGCCCAGGCCAGGCCTCTTTCATTCCTCTCCTGGCTTCTGACTCTCTAGATTTCACCACCATACCGTACCCTCTAAAGATACCTATCTGCTACCACCCTACTTATCAACTTTAAAAAAAAAATGTTGTTTTCTTCCTTTAAAATGTTAAGTTTCTTGTGGGGAGGGACTGTCTTTTTACTTGTTTTTGTATCCCCAGTACTTAGCACAGTGTCCAGCACATAGTAAAAACCTAGTAAATTCTTGTTGACTTGCCTAATAATAACTAGCGTTATATGATAATTTATGGTTTGCAAAGCAGTTTATTTTTGTTATTATTAACCCAATGTGTTCCTTGCGACAACCCTGCAAAGTCAGTGCTGCTCTTATCCCCATTTTATAGGTTAAGAAATAGACTCACAAAGTTCAAGTGATTTGCCCATAGTCACACAGGAATTAAACGCATGAGGCAGGATTTGGACAGGTCTTCCTGACTCCAAGTCCAGTGCTCTATCCAATGGACCACTTAGCTGCTAATTAGTGACAAAACTGGAGAATCCAAGCCAATCCAATTCAATTCCATCCGATT
This sequence comes from Potorous gilbertii, assembly GCA_028658325.1. Taxonomy (NCBI): domain Eukaryota; kingdom Metazoa; phylum Chordata; class Mammalia; order Diprotodontia; family Potoroidae; genus Potorous; species Potorous gilbertii. The sequence goes on along the minus strand of JAQQSK010002946.1, from coordinate 297,734 downwards.
GATTTCAGTGTAATCCAAGCCAACAAATATTGGTAAAACACCAATTATGTGCAAGGCACTATGCTAGACACTAAGGAGATTAAGACAAAATGAAGCAACAGTTCCTGTCCTCAAGAAGCTCATTTTTTATTGGGAAGATATATCAAAATAGATACATAAATGATTATTTGATGAAGGAGGGAATATTACTAATCAATCGTTCAATCATCAAACATGTTGGATCAGGAGAATATTCCCATCCAAGGTGGCATGCACAGCTCCCACATCCCAGTGGAGCACTCTTACCACTTCGGTAATTAGCAGTTACTGAGTCTATTGTAATAGCTGGTCATCTTGTTTCCTCTCTAATTCCTCCTTCCAGTTTTCTCCCTCTCCAATCTTCCATTCACACAGCTGCCTGGGTAATTTGCTTTATATCCTTCTCTAATTGTGCCTGTTCATCTGCTCAAAGATCTTCAATGGTTCCCCATTGTCTAGTAAATAAATTACAAATTACTGACCCTGCTATTCAAGGCTTTCCACAACTGGATCTTACCTACATGTCTTGCTTTCTCTCCTATCTACCTCCTAGACAATATATGCCACATGGCTGAAATAGCCTCCCACTCCCAACCCTCCCAACCGTCTCCACGTGTTGATTTTCCTTCTACTCTTATCCCATAAAAGTGATGACGTAGTTAGAGAATAGAGTGAATTGAAGGCTGGATTTGGAATCAGGAAGATCTGAATTAAAATTCGGCTTTGGACACTGGCTGTGTGACCCTGGGCAAGTCATTTAACCCCTGCCCAAATGAGAATTACAATAGCACTTGCCCTGCAGGGTTATTGGGAGGACCAGGTGAGACACATTCTAAACTCTATATAAATGCTTATTCCCTGCCCCCGCCTCCCCAAGTAAAGCACTTGGCAAACCTTAAAGCCTTCTATAAACACCATTATCATCTCTTCCATCTCAGACTTTGGCCTTTCTTTTGAATTTATTTCTCTTTCCTTTATATCCTAATGATTTGAACATGTGTCTTCTCCTCCCTTAGAGGTTGAGTTCTGGCTTACATCTACATGGTTTAACTCCAGCACTTTGTAGAGTGTTCTGTAGATACTTAATAAATGCTTAATAAATGAATAATAATATGCTTAATAAACGTTTGTTGAATGAAATAAAACTGAATTAAAATAAAGTCTGGTCTAAATGAAATCATTTCCCAATTAGTCCATTGCTAGGCCTTGCTTATCCAGGCTACAAGCAATAATTAGGAGTTTTTAGAAAAATAAAAACAAAAACCAAGAGATATACTAGCCTATTATAGACCACGGACTAGTAGACTTAGAGATTATTCTATAGGTAGACTAATATCAAGATATATTAGTGCTGCATTCCTTGAATAATACTAGGATAAATAAAAGTAATATGTCTATAGCTGGGGTTTTTTTCAGTCTTATTATTCAATATGACATGTGGGTAGAAAGTTGTTCTCAGAAAAAGGAAAAACCTGTGTTCAAGTTCCACTGAAATGGTCCACATGGCATTGGCTGTGTGACTTTGGCTCTTTAAGTCACATAGACAGTTCTAGTCTACATTAGTAGAAGGAGTTTCCCCATCTGGGAGTTCACTATAGGAGGAAATCATGGGTCCAGTCCTTATCTATTGATCAGTGGACTTTCCCCAACATGATACAAACAGGTATTGTGATTGCAAGGTAAGCCAGTGAGTCTTGCTTTAAGAAAACCCTCTCTACCTATTTCTCACTGCCTGGTGCTTAAATCCACTTGGATATAGGACCATCACTTCAAACCCTTCACATGGCCATGTCTGTTCTTTGATGATTCCATCAAGCATTTATTCAAGACTTAATGTTTGCCAGGCGCTGTCCAGGTGCTGAGGATACAATGAAAAGAACTAATCAATCGTTACTCTCAGACAGCTTACACTATAGTGCTTTGGGGGAGGTGAGTTTGGTGTCAGAGGACCTGGGTCAAATCCTGATCCTGTGCCCTTGGGCAAGAGGACCTCATGTTTTTCATCTGTCCAGTGAGGGAGTCGGCCTACAGGATCTCCATAGTCCCTATCAGCTCTAAACTCTATGATCTTAGCTCAGAAAGAGAGCTTATTATCTCCTGACCACCTAACCCTGCCCATCCTCTGAATGTGTCTATTTCTGTCCATGGCACCACCAAGTCTTCAATCTCTTAACCTTGGATTCATCCAAGACTTGGAGTAGAAAGGGACCTTAGAGGTTATCTGGTCTGAGTCCCTCATTTTACAGATGAAGAAAACAAAGCCCAGAGAGCTGATGTGATGTCATAGGTTCACAGTATGATAGATTTAGAGCTGGAGGAGACTTTAGAAGTCATCAGATCCAATCCTCCCACTTTCCAGATGAGGAAACTGAAGCAAAAAAAGTTAAGGGATTTACCCAAGGTCACATTGGTACTGGTTCCGAGTCCACCTGCCTCCATCTGTTGATGACCCTCTGGTCCTTCAAGGGCCAACTTAGGTACCATTTCTTTCATGAAGGCTTTCCCGACTTCCTACCCACAGATGGAAGTGTCCTCTTTCTTCTCAAATTACATTGCCTCAATCTCTCCTTTACAATTAACCAACTCTCCCTTATATCATAGTTATTTGTGTACTTGTCTTTCTCTTCCTCAGACTATAAGCTTTTTGAGAGGATCTGTGTCATATCTAGCTTTGTATCCCAGGAAGTCAGCCCAAGACCTTATAAATAGTAGGTGCTTAATAATTGCTTGCTGAACTTAATTATTATAAAAATTTCTAAAAGAGGCTGTTCTCTGCCTCATTTCTTACCTAACCTTAATCCAGTGATTAAGTCAAACTGAGACCTGCTAAAGACCTCAGCCTTAAAAGACCAAGGTCTCCCACTGCATCCAGGGCTATCTCTAGTCATTCTTATTTATAGCTTGCCATTGGACACAGCTCTGGAGGACAAAGTGAGGCTGGTGACTTTGCACAGCCCTCCCTCACTTAAATTGAATTCATTTACATGTCATATAATCACCTCCCTGATGTCATGGCCCTCTTCAAGAACAAAGGACAACAACAAAAATTTCTACCCATTCTGAAAAGGAATTTGGAACAAAATCATAAAATTTACTAAACTGTGTATATATACCCTTTATAGATGGGGTTGTGCCATCATATACCACTACTAGGACTATACCATAAAGAGAATTAAGAAAGAGGAAAATGTCCTAGATATACAAAAATACTTAGACAAGCTCTTGTTGTGGTGGCAAAACCAACAACTGGAAATTAAGAGGCTAGCTTTCAAACGGGATTTAAGAGTATAATGGCACACTGTTGTGCTGTAAGTAGTCAGGAAATTATTTCTAAGAGATTATTTCAAAAAAAGATTCAAAGAAACATGAAAAGACTTACATGAACTGGTGCATTCATCCTTCGGTGCTGATGAAGACCATGCCATCAGAGAAATGATATGACTTGCACTTGACTTTGTTTTGAGTGAAGGAGGGCTGTGCAGGTCACCAGCCTCACTTCTCCAGAGCCATCTGAATCAAGTGACCAGATATTCATCAGGATGACTGGAGATGACCTGGGATGAGGCAATTGGGCTTAAGTGACTTGCCCAAGGTCACACAGCTAGTGAGTGTCAAGTGTCTGAGATGAGATGTGAACTCAGGTCCTCCTGACTCCTGCACTGGTGCTCTATCCACTGCACCACCACCTATCTACCCACATGAACTGGTACACAGTGAAGGGAGCAGGACCAGAAGAACAGTTTTTATAACAGCAACAACTATAAAAACAAACAACTTTGAAAGCTGTAACAACTCTGATGAACCCAAAGGCTGTCTACAATTCCAGAAAACTGATGATGACATACACCATCCACATTCTAACAGAGAGGTGAGGGATTGATTTATTGTTGTTGTTTAGTCATGTTGGACTCTTCACAATGTCATTTGGAGTTTTCTTGGCAAAGATGCTGGAATGATTTGCCATTTTCTTTTCCAGTTCATTTTACAGATGAGGAAACTGAGGCAAACAGGGTTAAGTGACTTGTTGAGGTTCACACAGCTAATAAGTGTGTGAGCTCAAATTTGATCTCAGGTCTTCTTGACTCCAGGCTCAGTGTTCTATCCACTGTGGACATAAATGAGAAATCGATTCTTTTGAACACTGCCAATGAGAAAATTTGTTTTGCTTGTCTATGCATATTGATTACAAGGATTTTATTTCATTTGTTTCCCTAGTGAAGTGGGGTGGGTGGTGGGTGGAAAGGAGAGAAAATAGAGTTCTGCTCAACTTTTAAAAATAAAATTTAATTTTAAAAAGTAACAAAAGGATTATTATATTTATAAAAGGCTTCAATACAGAGTTTTGGTAGCTAATCAACTACCCTTAGACATTTAAAGTATCAGTGACAAAAGCATAAAGTGATAAAATATCAATATTGTTTTGTGGGGAAGGTACTGGACTTAGAGTCAAAAGTCTTGGTTCAGGTCATGCTTTTTCCACTTACTGACTCTGTCACTTTAGGAAGGACCTCAGGGGCTATTTCTACATCTTTAAAATGAGGGAACTGAATGTTCATGGTAACACATTTTGTGATAGCAAAGAAATGAAAGTCAGTTAGATCCCTATCAGACTGAGAAATGCCAAACAACTTGTGATACTGGGCAATTACTAGGCGGTAAGAAATCAAAATATGATGAATCTAGAAAAGCATGGGAAGACACATGAACTGATGCAAAGTGAAGTAAACATAGTTAGGAAAACAATATATATAATGTTTACAACAATACAAATGGAAAGAAGAATGAAAGAGCAGCCACAAAACAAAAAGAAATGAACATTGTAAAATAATAAAGAACAAACTTAGATCCTAGCAAGAGAGATGAAAAGATCATTCCTCCCCAACTCCTTTGCAGAAGTCGGGGGCAGGGGGCAAAGTGGAAGATCCATAGATATGTATCATTGTATATATCATCAGCTTTTTCCAATTCAACAATTGATTGATCAATTTTGCTGATGGTTTTTCCTCTTCTTAAAAAACAAAATAAAACTTTATTTTATAGGATAACTCTGGAGGAAAGAAGGGGGACACAAAGGGAAATTTGAATAATATAAAAATAAAAGATATCAGTAAAATTTATTTTAAAAGAAGTTATGAATAGAAAGAAGCATGAGAAAACTTATATGAACTGATAAAAATGAAATGAGCAAAACCCAGAAAGCAATACAGATGTTGGCTATAATGATATAAATGCAGAGAATCAAAAAGCTGCTATTGAATGTCATATAATTACAATAACCAATGTCAACCTTGAAGAACAAATGTGAAAATGCATGTCCCTCCCTTTTGTGCAAAGGTGGGGGACAATGGATATGGAATATTGTATATCCTATCAGATTTTGTTGATGTCTTGGTTAGTTTTACTGAACTGTTAGGAGTTTTATCCTCTTTTTTATTTATTGTCACGAGGGCTGACTTTTTGAGTAAGGGAATTAAAGGATGAATTAGAAAATGATAGCTATATAAAAAATATCAACCAAAAATTTTCAAAATATAAAAGGAGGGGGTTAGATTAGTTGACCTCTAAGGTAACACATAGGGACAGCTAGATGACAGAGCTCCTGGAGTCAGGAAGACTCCTCTTTTTAAGTTCAAATCTGGCCTCAGATACTTACTAGCTTCGTGGCCCTGGGCAAGTCACTTAACCCTGTTCGTCTCAGTTTCTCATTTGTCAAATGAGAAGGAAATGGCAAACCATTCTAATATCCTTGCCAAGGAAACCCCAAATAGGGTCACGAAGAGTCGGACATGATTGAAAAACACCTGAAATAAAGTCACATGATTTACACATGGCTTCTAAAATAATAGGTCTTTTTGCATACACCAAGAACACATATGTCTTACTCCATTTGAGACTGTATTCCTTCAGTCAGATCCCAGCAAGTCTTCCAGGACATATTAGCAGCTCTAGGCTTTGGGATTAAGAGTTTGAGATTAAGGCCTGCCCCAGAATGACCATCGCTTCCATCTGCTTTAACTGCAAAAAAAGACACCCTTGTTTCAGCAGGGATATCAGGGCTCTTGAAAATAAAAGGCAAGTGTGGAAGCAAGCATTCTTTCCTTTCCCTTGGGAGCTACTAGAACCCATGTTCCTGAAATCCTAGCCCTCAGCCCTCCAAGGATGAGGGATTTCAAGCCAGTCAGTTCCATTCTGCTGAACTGCCTGTCAGCCACTATGTTTTCATACTTAGGATGAGTTGTTGTTATCTGACCTCTAGTCTTACATGAAGTGTTTTGGTTTCATGTCTGTCCCTGATAGAGTGATGTGTCTAGGAGCAATGGAGCCAAACTCAGGGACATTTAATGCCTTTCTCCTAGTTCAGTGTCCTGAGATAGTAAGTCACACCCTGTAATACCCAGCAGAGCCTTTACCTTTGGCCCTCTGAGATTTGATATAATGACTCCCAAGCAGTGATGAGGTCAAAGACCTTTCATGGTATAGTTCTTGGTTATGGGTCTCTGAAAAATAAAAATCAACTTGTTAGGAAAAGTTGAAAACAGTCAGTGCTTAAACCTAGGATGAGCTGAGGAAAGGAGAGGGTAAGTTGGACACTGGAATTTTTTGACTTCTTTCTTTGATGCTGCCTCAGACCCTGTGATGTATATTTTTTCACTCCATGCATGTTGGATACCTTCCTCCCATAATTCTCACCCTCAGGATATAGGCTTGGACCATATGGCTTGCTAGATGATAGTAGACTTCAAGAAATTACTTGTTACTTGGTAGCATGAGGACATGACATTGGACTGGGAGTCAGGAATACCTACATTTGAATCCTGCCTCAGATGCTTTCTAGCTGTGTAACTCTGGGAAAGTCACTTAACACAAAGTGCTGCCTTGGTTGTCACTGAGATGAAGTGTGCGTATTTCTTAGGGTATTTAAGCTGAGACAATATATTCCACAAGCAACTGTGTATACCATGTTCCATGAACAATGAACTGCCATCAAGAATGCCTAGATTGTATGGGTCTTTGGGTGATTTGGATAGCTAAGTCTTCTCACTCTGGAAATATGTCATAGACATTTAAGTGGGGTAGGAGGCACTAATAGCAAATATTTCTATGAAAAGTAAGATATTAAAAGTTATTAAGCACCTATTACTATGTGTAAGGCTTTGCCAATAGAAGGTAGTGTGGTACATTAGACAGTACCTTGGATCAGATCCCAGCTTTGCTACTTGTTCCTGCTTTGACTCTGGGCAAGTAGCTTCATGTCTCTGAGTCTGTTTCCTCATCTCCAAAATGAGAGTAATGATGTCATCTACCTCATGGAATTGTTGTAAAAGTTGGTCAGTCAATCAAAAAGCAGAACACTAATCAAGTGCTCACTACATACCAGGCACTGTGGAAAGGCAAAAGATATTCCCTGTCCTCAAGGAACTCATCATCTAATGGAAGAGATAACATGCAAATATGTACAAGCAATCTATATACAAAAAAAAGAGGAAAAAATTTAAAAAGAGAAGGCACTAGAATTAAGAGAGATGGGGGAAAGATTCCTGTAGAAGGCAGAGTTTTAGCTGGACCTGAAGGAAGCAAGGAAAGCCAGGAGGTAGAGATGGAAAGGATGAGCATTCCAGACTTGGAGGAAAGTATTTGGGGCCAAGGACAGCAAGGAGGGAAGTGTCACTTGATCTAAGAGAATAGTTGGGGGCAGGTGGTGGGGTGAGAGAGCAAGGTTATAAAGGGTTTTATTCTGGAGGCAAGAGGGAGTCATTGGAGTTTATTGAGTAGGGATGGGTGCATGGCCAGACCTGGGCTTTAGGAAAATCACTTTAGTGGCAGAATGGAAAATGGATGGGAATCAGGAGAGACTGAAGGCAGGTAGACCTACCAGCAGGCTATCACAATAATCAAAGCCCTAGGTGATAAGGGTCTGCATCAGAATGGTGGTAGTGTCGGAGGAGAGAAGTGGAAGTATTTGAGAGATGGTGAGAAGGTGAAATTGACAGACCTTAGCAACAGATTGTATATGGCAGGTAAGAGATAGTGAAGAGTCCAAGGTGACCCCTAGATTTTGATCCTGGTCAAGTGAGACAAGGAATGTAAAGTGACTTGCAAACCTTAAAGTATGACATAACTATACGTTATTATTGGTTTTATGACAAGAGGGTTGTGTGTATATGTTTCCGTATGTGTGTTCACATGACTTCAGGATGCAGGACTATTGTTGAGTTGTTTCAGTCATGTCCAACTCTCCATAACCTCATTTGAGGTCTTCTTGGCAAAGATATTGGAGTGGTTTGCTATTTCCTTCTCCAGCTCATTTTATAAATGAGGAAACTGAGTCAAACAGCGTTAAGTGACTTGCCCAGGGCCACATAACTAGTCTGAGGCCAGATTTGAACTCAGGTCCTCCTAACTGCAGGGCCAGCCCTCTATCCACTGCTCCGTCTGGACACAGATCTATCTCCTTATAGTGGGACTTTCTTTTTGGTTAGCTGTGTCCGAAGGAGGTACATTGAGATCCCCACTATTGTAGTTTTACTATCTATTTCTCCCTATAATTAGTTTAACTTTTTATTTAAATATTTATGTGTTATGCTATCCAGTGGCTATATGTTAAGTATTAATATTAATTTATTGTTTATGGTACTTTATAGCAAAATACAGTTTTCCTGTTTATCTCTATTAATCAAGTCTATATTTGCTGTTGCCTTGTCTGAAATCATGATTAGAATTCATGCCTTTTTATACTTCAACTAAAGCATAATAGATTTTGCTCCAGTCCCTTAATTTAACTCTATGGATCTTTATGACTCAAGTGTATTTTTTTGCAACAACATATTGTTGGATACTACTTTCTAATTCATTCTGTCATCTTCTTCTATATTATGAGTAAGTTTACTCTATTCACATTCACTTTAGGATCACCAATCACTTATTACCCCCATCCTATTCTCTTATACTTTTCCCCCTCTTTGCTCTCTACTCTCTCTTTACAAAGTTGAAGGAGTTCATGGGAGAGCAATGTGTCCAGAACCAATGCAATCAGCTCCTACTCTATCCCCCTCTGCGTTTCCCTTCACCGTCTAGTAGACCAATAGGGCTTTCTTTTCTACAATGAGGGTCCCAAAAACATTCATTCACTTTCTAGAATCTCAGTGCTTCCCCCCTGGATAAAGTCAGTATTCATTGAGTTTCCTCCTAAGTGGAAAGATTTAGTGGAATTTCCTTCAAGGACTTGCTCTTCTCACATCTCCTTCAGGGAAGTCTTTCCTGGTCTCCTTAATTGTTGGGGCTCTCTCCTTGCACAAATTATCAGGTATTCATCTATCTGTTTACATGTATCTCCTCTCTTATCCCAATAAAATTTAACTTCCATAAGAGAAGAAACTGTTTTTTTTGTTTTGTACCTGGGAACCTAACACACAATGTAAAACTTAGTAGACTCTTAATAAATTATTTGGGATTAAATTGGAAAGAGATCACTCTACATCCCTCTGCCTCTCTTGAAATTCTAATACAGCTCTTTTTAGGCCCCAGTGTCATGTTCTTCCTGAGTTTTTAGGTGAGTCAGTGTTTCCCAATAAAGGGGAACTCACTTCTTACCTTTATCATGATCTGCATCTCAGGGCTCCTCCTTGACTTTACTCTCACATGTGATTGATGATTCACAGATAATTTAACCTTCAGGAAAGAGCAGCCTCTAAGACCTATGACACAATACAAATAGAAGCAAAGGAAGTGGAGAAGAGGAGAGCAATGAGTAGGGAAAGGGGATACATATATAATTGACCTCCAGGTAAGCTGAACTCCTGCATATAGGATCCCAAGATTTTAGTTTGTCCCAGGACTTGTTGTTTGAGTGGAAGGCCCTGTTATTTTGAACAGGATAGCTCTCCAGGGAGAGAGACAGAGAGAAATAGAGGGAACATAAGGGAAAGGATATAAATAAAATGTTATTTAAAAAAGAATATGACTTGACCTGCCTCCCTTTTCTGCTAAGGAAGAGGATCACTGACATGGAACGTTGTGTGTACCATTGGACACAGTTAATGTGCTGATGATGTTGCTGAATTGCTTTTTTTTCTCCTTTTCAATCTTTGTTACAAGGGATAGGTCACTGGGTAGGAGGGGAGCGGGTTTCAGGAATGAAAGTTATGTAAAAAAAAAAAAGATATTGAGCTTTTGTCCACAGAGAGATGTCAATAAAAAGATTTTTTAAAAAAAGAAAAGAAAATGACTTGTTTAAACATGTTTGATTGCAAGAATTTGGGGGGAAATTTTTTTCTTCTAGATCACAATATGTCAGATGTCAGTTGGATGACTCAAAATGTAGCCCTTAGTCATCCTTTCTCCTTGCTTCCTTTCTTCCTCCCTTTCTTTTCTCTTTTCTTCTTTTCTTCTATTTTTTGTTCCTTCCCTCCCCGCTTCCATCCTTCCAATTTATTATTCACCTACTGTGTACATAATACTATGAAAGATCATGGGCAAATACAAAATGTAAATAAGATACACTCTGTAGAGCTTATATTCCTTCTGGTGGATGACATAAATCCAGATAACTAAATATGCAAAATGATGAGATGAATACAACAGAGAGTCATAAAACAAGATGCTACCTGAGGTCTAAAAGGGAGGGTCATTACCAATGGGAAGGATCAGATAGACTTTCATGGAGGAAAGGGTATTTAATCCTCTGGTCCTATTATAGGGGAGACATTTCAAGTCCTGCCCCTCTCCATGTATCCTTAAGCTTATGCTCAACAAAAAAGGTGATAACAGGTAGTAAAGACTCTCTAGTTATTCCTTTTTTCTCACTCTTTTCCATACTCTGCACTTCTCTACATGGATAGATCACAGGATGTGGAGCCACGGAGACCTAGTTTCAGATCCCTGCTTCAAAAACTTGCTAGTTGTATGACCTTGGTTAAGTCACTAAATCCTTGTGGTCCTCAGTTTTCTCATCTGTAAAATGAGAGGATTGGATTGATGATCTCTGAAGTCCTCTCTAGTTCTGAATCTATGATCCACTGATCCCAGGAACCTCTTGTATGTCTGAAAAGAGAAGGAATGATTCAGGGGACTTGGCAGGGATTTTCGTGCAAGGATTATGTTGATGACAGAAAAGATATCCCCAAAATGTTTATACAAAAGAGAGTGAGTATTAAGTGCCTGCTATATATGGGAGGCAACTTGATACAGGAAAAAAGCATGCTTAATTTGGAATTAGAGGCAAGGCAGGGCAAGAGGTAATTACTAAGAACTTATGTGTAGGCACTGTACTAAGGGGACAAAAATATAGGCAATAAGATAGCCCTTTACCTAAAAGAACTTATATTCTAATGAGGGAAAACAATATACAAAATGGAAGTGAAGAGGTGGAGGAAGGGAGAGGTGCCCTTTTAGGAGCACAGTGTCCTAAGTGTGGGAAGTTGGAAGCAGAACAGTGAGGGGGTAAAGGTTGATTGGCCCTTCCCCAGAATGGAGGTCACTAATGACAGGAGGCAGGCTTGACAGAGGGATGCTCCTGAGTGAGAAAGTACCACAGACCTATAGAAGTTTCAGGGAACTTGGTAGCAAAGTCCAGATAATCAGAGGCAGAGCTTCTGAAGAGGAAAGATCTAGTTTCAAATCTTTCTTTTGTCACTGAATTCCTATGTGAAGTTGAAATAAGTCATTTAATACTCCTGAGCCTTAGTTTTCTCATATGTAAAACAAGGTTACCTTAAAGATGGCAGCTACCTCTAAACATGTGACCTATACTGGATTAAGGGCCACAAAGGCCACAGAAGAAATATTTGACACAATATCTGTCCTCAATAACTTATACTATAATTTGAAAAGTTTAACAGTGTATCTGTGGTATTAGATAGTCAAGTCTGACTCTGTGACCCCATTTTAGGGTTTTCTTGGTAAAGATACTGGAGTGGTTTGCCATTTCTGCAGGTCATTTTACAGATGAGGAGATTGAGGAAGACAGGCTTAAGTGACTTGCCCAGGGTCACACAGCTAATAAGTATCTGAGGGTAGATTTGAGCTCAGGTCTTCCTGACTCCGGTTCCCACATTGTATCCACTGAGTCACCTTGATGCTCTAGTCTACAAGAGTAGGCAGCACAAAATACAGCAGGAATAACCACTCCATTGTGTAGTACAGATTCTAAGAAACTGTCCTTTCCCCCAAATCTGAAAAAGTGAAAACCCACTCTCTCAATGAGATGTTTATTCCTGTGGAATTCTGTGGCAAGATCTCTCCCAATGGCACCCAGTGACTCTTTCTACAGGTGAAGTCTGCAGAGGAAAGATTATCAAAATATTTGCCTGCCTCACAGGGATCATCTAAAGTCTTCCTGCTCACTGCTGGTCCTTGGAAGCATCATTGTTCCTCCTGGCTTATGTTTCTACCAGTTTGACCCCGGGGCTGCAAGTGAAGTCTGAGATACAAATGGAATCTATATTTAGCGTCTTCCGACCCATTAGTGTATCTCCATGAAGATGTCTGCTGTAGATAGGTGCACACAAGTGGGTATTTCAAAGTTTTCTGGCTAGGAATATTAGATTATATCCAAATCCTGAAACTGAGTAAAATACAATTAACATACCTCCTGGACCCTGAGGTATGCAGAGCTGTTCCTGCAGTAATGATAAGCCCTCTTTTTAAAAAATATTTTTATTTATTCTTTTATTTTAGAGTTGCAGTGGAGTGGGGGTGGGAGCACCCTATGTCTGAGTAGTGACTCAGAGAAACATCCTGAGGAGAGAAGCTGGTGTTCCTAAAAACAAGGAAGCTTCTTTTTACAATACTCTAGTTTCCATAGTGATCTTTCTTAATGACTCTATGAAATAAACTGCTTTAAGTCTTATGAGCTCCATTTTACAAATGAGGAAACTGAGGTTCTGAGGCTTCCCTTTGAAGAGAAGGGTTATAAGGTAATTAAGCGGCAGACCCAGGGCTTTTCTCATGCTCTGGTACCTATTCTGTGGTTCTCTTTGTTGGGTTATCTTTCTCTTCTGTACTCAGAGTCAACCCATTTCCTAGACTGTTACCTCCAAGGCAAAGCTTCTATCTGGTTATTCACCTGTGTAAAAACATTGGGGATGAGGGTGGGAGAAGAAGCATTCAGTGTAATTTGTCCGTGACCTACCTGCATTTTTTGTATGGGTAGCCTTGCAGGCATGTAATAATCATAGTTGTTTAAAATCAAATTTATATGGACTTTAAGGCTTGCAAAAAAAATGCTTTACATACATTTTCTCATTTAAGAATATGTATGGGATGCCTGTTTTAGTTTAGTTTAAATTACTAAATTAAACATAATTACCAAGTAACTAAGCTGTGCAGGATAGTGGAGAGAGACTTGGAGTCAGGGAGACCTGTATTCAAGTCTAGTCCCTGACATATAACCTACTTACTGTGTGACTTTGGGTGAGTCATTTAAACTCTCAGTGTGTGACCCTCCCAGCCTATAAGTTGTGGAGCATATATTGATCAGCATTGGTAGAGAGTTTCCTTATACCTAATGATGATGATGGTGATAGCTCACATTTATATAGCCTTTAAAGTTTGTAAAATACATTTTAGATATACTATTTTTTCTCATTTGATTTAATGTACAGGGTGTAGGGATGAGGAACCTTGTTTTAAGTTTTATGTTTTATTTACCAAGTAAGCTATCCACAAAGCAATTCCTTTTCCTTTTTTCCTATTTTTAGGACTGAATGTTTTTCCTTTTCTCTTTGATGGTCCACAATATCCCTCCACAGAGGATAGCTAAGAAAGGGAGAAGGGAAGTACATCCTTCTGCCTGTTTATCTCTCTCTACCAGCCCCCAGGGGTCCTTGCAGTGGCTTGCAGAATTACCATAAACCAGCTGCTCCACCCATTTTTGCAGAAGTTTCTTGGGGAAAGCCAAAGGTAGAAGCTGAGGAAACACCTCCCAAAGCCAGCAGGGCCATTTCTTCCTAGTAAGCACTCTATTCTCCCAGCCCTGGCCCTAGGGCTGTGATGGGGTCTGAGCATGTGGCTGTTTGTGCCTTAGTTCCCCTCAAAGTCCCACGATCACTGCCAGAATCTTAAGACCACCTGTTTGGAAGGGTGCACTTTGGAACTAAGTTTCTGGTGGCTCTGCCAATAGCCAAGGGAGGCCACTCCCTTTGGGGAACTCTCCGTTTGACAGAGATAGGTTTCCTGGGTGGTCCTCCCACTTCTCTTTATAAAGAGAAGTTGGAAAGTTTTATCCTGCGGCCAGTACTTGTATCCTCTCCCTTGAGAGGTGAGTGACAAGGCTAATTTCAGCTGCTTCTCCATTATTTAGACAGGGCAGGGATAACTAAAATGTTTACATAATCTTAGAGACCAACTTGAAGTCTTGTTCTCATGATTTAAAAGCCAACTTCCCAACTGCAACATGAGGGAATCACTGTTGCTAGAAAGTAGTTTATCTTAAAGCAGACAAGGAAGCTACAATAATGTCATCTCAGGCTACATTAAAAGAGGCAGAATGTCCAGAATAGGAACAGCTAGGTGGCCCAGTGGATAGAGTGCAAGGCATGGAGTCAGCAAGACTCTTCTTCCTGAGTCCAAACCCAGCCTCAGATGCTTACTAGCTGTGGGACCTGGGAGGAGTCACTTAACCCTTTTTGCCCCAATTTCCCCATCTATAAAATGAGCTGGAGAAGGAAATAGCAAATCACTCTGGTATCTTTGCTAAGAAAATCCCAAATGAGATCACAAAGAGTTGGACATAACAATGTCCAGAATGAGGGAAGTATTGGTCTCATTGTATTCTACCTTGGGTACACCACCCTTGGAGTACTGGGCTCAGCTCTAGGAGTCACATTTGGGGAAGGCTGTTGATTGCTGAGTTGGAAAACTCATGCAAAGGAAGAGAATATGGATGGCAAAGGGACTAGACACCATTCTATATGAAGTGAAAGATAACGGCATCATAGATTAAGAGCCGAAAGGAAGCTTGAAGGCCATCTAATCCAACCCTCCTATTTCATAGATGACGAAACTAAGAAGTAAAGTAACTTGTCCAGGGCCACACAGCTTATAAGTGTTTAAGGTGAAATTTGAGCCTAGAGAATTCCAGACTTCAAGTCCAACCTTCTCTTCCATACATCACCAACTGAAGATGGTTAGTCAGCCTAGAAAAGAAAATACTTGGGGGCAGATATGAAAGATACCTTCAAGTATTTGAAGGGATATCTCATGGAGGAAGCATCAATCTTATTCTGTCTGGTGCTAGGGGACAGAGTTAGGCACAAGAAGTGACAGTCACAAAGTGTCCAGCCTTAGGTTTGATGGAAGGAGAAGCTTGTAGAACTTTCCAGAAGAGGAACAGACTTTCTTGGAAGGTGATGGTCTTCTGTCTGCAGAGGTCCTCAAAGAAAAGCTGAATAGCACAGGGTCTGGCAAATAGTAGCTGCTTAATAAATATTGATTGAAATATTGATTGATTGATAGATAATTAGTCATAGGGTATGTGGGAAAAGAGATTCTTGTTTATATTATGTATGGGTCAGACTAGATGGCCTCTGTTGTCCCTTCTTAACTTGGGCATTCTGAGGTTTGGTCACCAAACAAGGGGTGTGAGGGGTGTGAGTTTCATCTCTTGTTGGGACACACTGCCATATGAAGGGGCTAACGGCAGGGGAAAGGGCCAAAAGGCAGGGAGGGAGAAATAGTTGATTTATTAAGAATCATTTGTCTTCTTAAAAACTCTGACTATGACCTTTGACAAGAAACCCTCCCTGATTCTCTCAGGTGTGAGAGCCAATTCTCCAAAAACTACCTGGTCTTCATTTTTTATACTCTTCTAATAATGTTTTGTTTTCCCCAATATAATGTAAAGTCCTTGAAGGCAGGAGCTCTATCGCTTTTGCCTTTGTATCCCCAATGCTTAACACATAGTAGGCTCTTTAAATAAGTTTGTTGATTGACTGATTCATAGCTGACCTTCACTTAGGGCTTTACAATTAAGAAATTCTTAACTCATAACAACTCTGTAGGCACAGGTAATACAGAGGTAATTCTCCCCATTTTACAGATGAGGAAACTGAAGTCCAGAGAGGTCTTTGTATATCAAGGACCAAGATAAGTCACAAACTAAATAATCTCCCTGAGTTAGTAACTCCTTATAATAATAATAGTCACAATTCAGTCATAAAATTATTATACACAATTACAATTATTTCAATAATTTGGATATATTATTACATTAAATTATTGCACACAATTATAGTGATTTCAGAGACTGAAGCTCGCTGTTGGGCGCTGTGTCTCCCCTAGGCAGTCTTGTCATCCATAGGGAGCTGGGCCTGCAGCGAGCTCTCCCTAGATCCCCCTCCCCTATCCCTCCCAGATCCCCACAAAGTTTGTCCTTTCCAGCTTTGTTTGTCTTTCGTGTTTGCCCCTCATCCCTGCTTGCACAAGAAGCAAATAGCAAACACCCTGGGACCTCTGTCCCAGACAAAGGAAAGCCTTGAATTGATTTCATCTAGTTCAGTTTTCACATAGGAGCAATTAAGAATATAATAAAATGCATGCCTTCCGTAAGAACAAGTTCCCACCATTCATCCCAGCAGTATGGGATGAATGGTGTCCGAAAGTGCCTAGATTATCCTCAAGATTAGGTCTGACTATATGTCTCCTCACCCCATCCCCCAACTCAATAAACCTTGGTATGGCTCTGTTACCTCCAGGATCCCATATGAAATCTTCTGCTTGGCATTTAAAGGTTTTGTCACTGCACGTGGTCTCTTTCAACTTTTTCCATTTCCTTACACTTTACACCTGTCTATCTACTTGACAATTCAGCAATACTCACCTATTTACTGGCTTCACACACCCCCCCACACCTACACCCCCTCCACACACACCACCCTCCTTTGCCTTTGTACTGGCTGGCCCCCAAGACAGGAATTCTCTCCCCCTTCACCTCTGCCCCTTAGCTGGCTTGCTCCAAGGTTCACCTCAAACACTATCTCTTACACACTTTTCTCAGTTGCCAGTACCTTTCTCTGTGAGATTCCATTTACTCTGTTTATGCCTTGTGTGTATCTAGTTGTTTTCATGTTTTCTCCTCCATTAAAATGTGGGCACCTTAGTTGGTGGGACCAACATTACGTAAAAACGATGCTAAATATTTAATTTATATCAAATTGCTTACCATCTCAGAGAGGAGGAGGATAGGGAAGGAGAGATAGAATTTGGAACTCAAAACTTTAAATAAAAAATGTTTAAAATTATTATTAAAAATTAAAATGTTATTGATAAAAATTTTTAAATGAAAAGTAGAAAGATTATGCTAAGTCTGAGGCCACTTTCCTCAGAGACCAGGTGACATAGGGGAAAGTGTGCCCCAGCTGTTGCAGCAAAAGGATTGTATTTTTGTTGTTGCTATACCTTCAAAGTTGATATCACTGTGTAAAAGCTAACATTTAGCAAAAAGGTGAGTCCTTAAAGGCAGGGACCATGTTTTTGCCCTTTTTGGTATCTCTGGGTTTTAACTCGTGGTCTGGCATCCAGCATGTTGGACATGATAAAGAAGTGCCAATGGCCAAGGACCAGGGACTTTCCCTCTTCTTCCACACAACTTTTGTTCGACAGACTGTTTCAGGATCTCAGGCCTGGGACTGGCCAAATAGGATTGGAGCAGTATGCAGCTATCTGTAAAGTATGATTTCATGGGGAACTGAGAAGTACCCTTCCCCATTTCCTCCACCCCCATCCTCAAATACCAACCTCACCTGTCCCCTAATGCTGGGAATTACAAAGTCAGTATCACATGATGAGAAAGATATGGGATGAGGACTCAGGAAATCAGAATTCTAGACCCAGATGTGCCCCTAATCAGTTACATGACTTTTGAGTAATCATTTTACCTCTGTTTCTCACAGCATCCTTATCTATAAATGTGAGAATTGGAATAAATAATATCTACTATGCTTCTAGCTCTAAAATCCATTTCTAATTAGATTTCTTCATTTGCTCAACTTTTTTTGATCTCTGTTAAAATGCAAATATTTATGGGGAGAGCAATTATCAGTCATTTATACCCCAGTATGAAATAATTGACCAGATCCTTCAGTCAGCTTTGATAGGAGGGAGGATGAAGAGAACACTACACTTTTTTCATCTGTGAAATGAAAGAATTGGATTAGATAAATGGTTTCCAAGGGAGGGAGCTTGATCAAAAAAGGTATATGATCAGCCAACAGAGAGTAGGAAAAAGAGTTGCCTCCCACCTAAGTGAGTGATAGATAATCATTGCTTTCAATAAAATCACATCATCCAGTCAATCCATAATTATTTCTTACGTGCCTACTATGTGCAGCACTGTGCTAAAGTGCTGGGGATTCAAAGAGAGGGAAGAGACAGTCCCTGGTCTCAAGAAGAATGGGGTAAAAGAGAGAAAGAATGAATGGCATAGGATGAGTAGGCATGGCATGGATTACTGTTGCCTGCAATACACACCTTATTGCACTACCTTTTCTCCAAAGCCACCCATTTTCTGAACTTTTCTATTTCCATTTTTCTAGTCTCTCACATCCTCAACCTCATCATAAACCTTGATTCCTCATTCAAGTGAAACTACACTTTTCACAGCTACTGATGGTATCTTAATTGATAAATCTTGTGGTATTTTCTCCTTTCTCATCCTTCTTAACCTCTATGCAGCACTTGTCACTATCTATTACACTTTATTCTAGGTTTCTTTTCTCTGGGTTGATGAAAATCATGTGAAGAGTATCACCTATGAAAACTCTCATCCCTGCTTCCATACTTCCAATCCATACTTGGAAAACTTGGGAACAGAATTTTCTAGCCTATTTGAAAAACTTTCTAAACTATAGGTGAGTTTTGAATCCATTTATTAAAAAATATTAAAATGGGGCAAGCTAGGTGGTGCAGTGAATAAAGCATCAGCCCTGGAGTCAGGAGGACCTGAGTTCAAATTTGACCCAGATATTTACTAGATGTATGACCCTGGGCAAGTCATTTAACCCTCATTGTCCTTTTCCCCTCCCAATACATACATACATATAGATAGATAGATAGATATAGATAGATAGTCTTTTGCTCAGCAGTTGGTTGTTATCAGGGAAGATGGAAATGTTGTAGCTGAATTTTAGCAAGAAACATTTGCATAATTTGAGGATAGGATTGAAAAATGAATGTTGTGATTTGTCAAGGACTATCAATGATGAGTCTCTTCCACTTGGCTTTACCTTTCTCTGTAACTTACCATTTGTAGCTCTGACAGCCATTGAAACCACGTATCAAAATAAACTGACATTAGAATTGGACCTTTGGATCACTGTATCAGAATAATAAGCCAAAATTGTTTAAAAAAATGAGGCATGCATTGATTTATGGAGCATATGATTAATGGAACAATCATACTCCTCTCACTAAAATATCCTTGTTATCCTTATAGTAACAATAGATTGTGGAAGAGCAAAAACAATGGTTTTTGTACCATTAACAAATATTACTTTCAAAAGATTATTTTATCCTTTTTGAATTTTTGAATTTGGGTAAATTTTATAATACGCACTATTATCAGTATGGTAGTACATGGGTACAATTTAGAAAATATCTATATAAATTATATTCAAATTTAAAATTTATACATAATATACATGTACAATTTATAAATACATAAGTATATATTTATATACATACATGCAAGATGTATGTTCAAAAATCTTTTATTGATGGGAGTATATAATCAAAAGAGTTTGAAGCATGAACTCTAGATCCTCTAAGAGATCTCTAAGGTCCCTTCCAGCTCTAACATCCTATAAATCAATTTAATAAAATTTAATTCCCACTGTGCTAGGCTATAGGGGATACAAAGTTTAGATTAAAGGTAGCCGCTGCCCTCATGAAACTTACATCCTAATAGGAGAACAAGTAAGTAGCTTCGATATAGAATAACACAAAGTAAGTGTAGTAAAAAGATCCAAAAGAGTTGATGTGATGTGAGGTTTGAGAGGAGAAATTAATTAATAACAGGAAAATCAAGGAAGACTCCATGGGAAAAGACAACAGGGTTGTAGTTTAAAGCAGTATTGTCAAAATTCCAGTAGAAGAAGGGCCACTAATCCATATATATGGAGCCTGCCCACCGCATATTGACTTAATTTTAAAATGTGTTATCTACATTTTAGTGTATTTTTTTAGTTTGTTAAATATTACTTGATTACATTTTATCTGATTTGGCAGAACTATGAAGTGTTGCTAGCTAGCTGCATGCAGCCCATGAGCAGAGTGTTAGACACTTTCAGCTTAAAGTTGTAAGAAGAATCAGGTATTAAAGGATGGAGAGCAATTTAATGGGTAGTGGTGGTAAAGGAGGGCATTCCAAGCATAGGGTATAGGATGAACAGGGTAGGATAGTAGAGGTTGGGTTTGACAGACAGAGAGTTAGTTCACTTTGGCCAAAGCAGAGAGTACCCAAAAGGCCAGGATGTGAGGTAGGAGAATTGGGTAGATGGTCCCTCACCATCCTAGTCACCTTCCTCTGACCTGCTTTCAAAAGTGACCTTAAGATGTGGTGCTCAGAACTGGACACAGAATTCCAGATGTGATCTGCCGTTAACCATGTGTAATGACCCTAAGGATCCAGGATCATGGGACTTATAGATCAAGATGGAGCCTTAGGGTACATCTACATCTCAGTCCAACCTCCTCTGTCTTTTCTACCCAATCCCATTTTATAGATGAGGAAACCAAGGCCCAGGGAAGTTACTCAGTAAGCATCCAAGGAAGGATTTGAGCCTAGGTCCTCTGAGTCCAGAGCCAGTTTTCTTTCCACTGTACTAAGTTGATGTCAATACATTCATTAAAGTTAGTCATTCAATCAGTTCTGAGGCCTCTTCTCTTCATTATGCCCCAAAGGAGATCTTGAACACTTCAGAATGTTTCCTTCCTGTATTCTGCCATTGATCTGGGTAGGGAGTGCAAGGGTGCAGCTTTGATGGGGAGGGAGGAATTGATATATTCAAGGGTGAGGTTTCAGTCTACCTCCAGAGTTTGGGCATTCCTCATGCCCCACCAGGCACCCTGTTTTCAAAACAGAGTCAAAGAGGGGAGTTCATTTCTCCATGATTCATATAGATTGTATTAAGCAAAATCTGATCTTATGGATTTCCATCATTGCTTGCTCCCTACTGTTATGTTCTGCATTGATATGAAGACGTGGGAGAGTGGGGATGACGGATGTGACAGCATTGCTAGAAATAAGGCTACAAGCCATACCTCTTGTAATTTACCAAATGGTATCTGTGTAAGGGAAGGAACTTCATAGGAAGGTCTGTGTTACCTATTGTCTAGTTTTATTTTCACATCTGTCAAAAGACACTACCCTAGAAATAGAAAACAATGCAAAATTGACCAACTGTGAATGTGGAACAGTGTATACACCATCAGATTTTTTCAATATATTGGTTAGTTTTGCCAAATGTTTTTTGCCCCTCTTTTTTATACTTTATTACATGGGATGGGTTTCTGGGAAGGGAAAGGAGGAGGGGTACTTTGGGAAATGTAGGTGATGAAAAAACAAAAGATATCAATAAAAATGAATTTAAAAAATAAAAATAACAGAATATATACCCCATTAACCATTTTGGTTCTACCATTTTCAACGTAAAAGTCAAGCAGAATGGTATAGAAGACTAGAGCCAGGAAGTTCTGGTTTCAAATCCTGCCTCCCACAGTTACTAGCTGTTACCCTAGAAAGTCACAACTTCTCTATATCTGAGTTTCCTTATTTGCGAAATAAAAGAGTTAGACTCAGGGGTCCCCAGCATCCCTTTCCACTCTAAATCTATGATACTATGTGCCAATCAACAAGCATTTATTTGTTCATTCCAGATTAAATCTATGTTCCTATAAACCAATCAACAAGTATTTATTAAGCACCAATACTCTGTGCCCCGCATTGTTCTAGGAGCTAGAAATACAACAAAAAAGAAACAGCTTCTGTCCTCAAGGAGTTTATAGTCTTTCTTAGCAAATAGGAATTGAAGTTTTGAATTCTCTGGTTAACATTGTGCGGTGTGTCCCAAACAGTGGTCCTTGTCTTTCATGGTTTTTCTCTTGCTCCTGATGTAGCTTCAAAAGGCTTGTTTGCTATCTCTTGCAAGCTCTAACTAGAATACTATTCTTGTAGTAGGTACTGTGAGGTCATGGAGTATTTTGGAAAGAATATTGCATTTAAAATCAGAGAACTTGGGCTTGACTGCTGATTCTGTTGCCTCTAAGACCCCCTATATTCAAAGGGACTTTTGAAGACAGGTGCTAATACAGGTCATTTAACCTCCTTCAGCCCCAATTTCTTCATCCATAAAATGAAGGAAAGGGATTAGACAGTGTCCAAAGCCACTTTCAGCTCTCAGTCTACAAACCTCTGCACATTTTTGTTTGTCCTCAGTTACTGGTCATTTCTTCTGTCTCTCATACACGAATTCACCAATCAGTTTCCTGTGCAGTTAGATTAGTCTTTGTACAACTCCTCCATTCCTCCCTCATCAGAATCATTTTCAGTGGTTTGATTTAGTCATTCATTCTGGAGTCTCATTCCTTTCAGAGTTCAGGGATCATACTTCTCTCTTCTCTTAACTGTTTGAAAGTCTAGAACACATGAGTTGAGGAATGACTGAACAAGTTATGGCACATGAGTATGATGGAATATTACTACACCCCCAGAAACAGTGAATATGAAGGATACAGAGACACATGGGAAGACAGATGAATGGCTACAAAGCAAAGGAGGAAGAACCAGTGAAAACGACAATGAAATAAATGAAAAGAAGAACAAAAAAATAGAACTAAAATAAAGTGAAATTTTACTGACTAACCTTGTTCCCAAAAAAGAAATATTATCAAAAGACATGTCCCTCGCTTCTTTGAAGAATTGTAATTGTGTTGTTCCAGTCACATCTGACTCTTCGTAACTCTATTTGGGATTTTTCTTGGCGGAGATACTGGAGTGGTTTGCCATTTCCTTCTTCAGCTCATTTTACACATGAGGAAACTGAGGCAAACAAGGTTTGGTGAATTTCCCAGAGTCACAGGATCTGTGTTTAGATTTGAACTCAGGAAGATGAGTCTTAGCTCTTTATCTTTATCTGCACTCCATAGCTGCCTTCTTTGAAGAGTTAGAGTACTGTAGATGTAAAATACTCCACATAAGATTGAACTTAGGTGATGTGTTTTTCTGAATTATCTTGTTTTTTCTCTTTGATGTAATGCCTAGAGAAAGAACGGTCCTCAGAACTAAGAGGAGCTGAATTCAAATTCTATCTTGGACTCTTGGATGATCCTCAGCAAGTTACTTAGTCTCACTGTGCTGTAGGTGACTCTTTAAGACTCTAAGTGGCAAAAAAGGTGCTGACTTGAATTGGTAGAGGGGAATTCTAGGAATTCTCAACACTCATGAAATTATATGACCACTTCCTATCCCTATCCCAAGTTTGCCATGAAGGATGATTCTTTAGAATGGAAAGGAGGCACTCCAGTAACATATAAACCAAAGATACTAATAAGGGAGAAAGGGAAGGAAGGGAAAGATACAAGGATTTATAAAGCACCAAAATGTGCCAGGCATTGAGCTACAAATACAAGCAGAAATTCAGTCCTGTCCTCAAGAGGCTTATATTCTAATGGGAGAAGAAAACAAATAAAAGATAGCTGAAAGGGGGAAGGAGAGAAGGTACCCATTGCAGGGTTAGAGTAGAGAGAGTTAAAAAAGTTAATTGTGGAGCTGCAAGAGGAATGACAACATGACTGGCCTGTGCACTTTTCCTAAAATGAAGGTTCTGGGAGGAATAGATCAATCAGAGGCAGGGGCCACAAGAGCAATGTTTACTTCTAGTTTGGGAAGACCAGGTGGAGTGAATTTCTATGGCATTGTGGGAAAAGTCCAGAGAATCAGGAGTGGAGCTTGGAGAATAAAATAGTCACTACTAGTCAGAATCAGGTCCAAATTAATACCTTCTTTAGTGTTTCTTCTAGCTTCTAAAAAAAATGAAATAATTAAAAAAACAAGTCAATAACATATCAGTTCTTTTCTCCTTCAGAGCAGCTTTCTGAGATCCTACTTAGCCAAATATGGAGAGATTTTCCACTAGTGTTGTTGTGTTGTTGCAAAACAGGTAGGTGATACAGTAATGGAGCACCAGCACCTCATCCTCATGAGTCCAATTCTGGACTCAGACACTTACTAAGCTGTGTGACCCTGGGCAAGTCACTTAACCCTGATTGTTTCAGTTTCCTTATCTATAAAATGAGCTAGAGAAGGAAATGGCAAACCACTCCAGTTTCTTTGCCAAGAAAACCCCACAAAAGGTCACAAAGTGTTGGACATGACTCAAATGACTGAACAACAACAACCCTCAATCCCTAATGTTTCCCTTCCACTCCCAAAAGGATGGATGGCAGAAAAGAAGGCAGAGCATGTTTAGTCACATTTTTCAGACCATCTTTGAATATGCATTTAACTGTTGACTCCCTTGAATCACCCACAAAGTCATCTACTGAAGGATATGAGTCACAGTCTTGACATTTTCACCGTCAGAGAAAACAGAAGACAAGGAGAATTTGCAGGTAAAAGGAAGGACAGTTGGCAGGCTGTCCTTGGAGAGATAAATAAATGTTGGCAAACTTGATTTTATTCTGCATCCAAAGACAACAAGCAGTGTTATTTTATGAGACACATGGTTATCTTGTATTGTGGGGCTCATCACAAATGTCTGCAAACAGACTAACATAATACAAGATGAACAAGTGTCCCATAAAATAACACTGCCTGTTGTCTTTATTGACTGACAGAAACTTTACACATAGATGTCATAAATGTTATCTCCTTTTTGTGTCAAGCAAAACTAATTTGTGTTGCATAGATTGTCGGAAAATGTATGTCTCATTCTGTACTATTATGCTTATTATTTGCTAAGTATTTATAAAAGCATTTGAGGTCAATAGAGCAAAATGTTCCCCTAAATGAGTCCTTGCTGCACAGAACATCCAGGTTAGTCTCCAAATGGAATAGGATACTGTATAATTGGTGAAGTCCTTTAGACACTCTCATTTGTGGAAAGCCTGGTGCTGATTTCATCGAGCCTAGAGCACTACTGAGCCTCCTAAATGAGATCCATATTCATTTACAAGGACACAACAAAAAGCAAGTAAAATGAAGAATGTTTATTGCCTGGACAACTGTATGCAGCAGGAAAGCTAAACTTTGAGCTGGACACACCTTTTAGAAAGATCTTGCAGACAGACAAGAAATAAGCTAAGATTGAAAAGGAGTAGGAAAATGGAATAGAATGCATTTGAGACATTTCTTATAACAACCCCAAGCTTCTTCCTAAAACAAAGTCCCATATTATTTTTTAACATCAATATTCCCTTAGTGATCTTATATGACTAAAAATCATAGACCATTACAGTCTTCAATAAATGAAAGTTATGGGCTAGCACGAGATCTGTAAGACTAAAAGAGAAAGTAGGCTGGTTATGTGTAAAAGGGTTGGATAGCAGATTGATAACCTGTATCCTTCATTCATACCCTGGCAAAACTGGGAAGTCTAAAGGAAAATCCATAGCCCATTGGAGTTGCCCCTTGTGGAGAATTTATGGTCATGAGTAAAGAGGGTTAAGAAGTAAGGATGGATTATAATCTACACCTCTGAAAGGATTTCAGCATCAGTGAGATCATAGATCCATCAAAGTACATCTTTTTAACAGTGGGATATTTCCAGGAGAGGACTAGATATTTACCTCTAGCTTTGTGATTAACATTAGGAACTCACCATCTACTTCTTCTGTCTGACCAAGCAGTCTATAGTGTACTTATCTTGATATTTGGCTGAATCCATGATCTCATCAACTTGACTATATCTTCCACTAGTATAGTTTGCAACCTATTCATGTTTGTCTTTTTGTTTTTTTATCCTGTGCAACCATAGTTTGTTCATGTCTTTCCATAAATCCTCCCTAAGGGACCTATTCAATGCTGAAGGTTTTCTTCAGTACTTAGAATTTTATTGCTTTGTAACATCTCTTGAATATACTTCTTTCTCTCCTCTGATATTGCCACCACCCAGGTGCAGGGTCTCATCTGGACCTCACATCTGGACTGTTACAATAACCTGCCCCAAGTCCTCTCCCCCTCTGCACCCCCCCCCCATTCCTGTCTTTCCTGTATTCACTGGCCAAAGTGATCTTTCTAAAGCACAGTTCCAACTATGTCAATGCCTGTACTTGATAAACTTCTATGACTCCCTATCACTTCTAGGATCAAATAAAAAATCTTCTGTTTAATGTTAAAAATCCTTCACAATCTGGCCTTCTCCTACCTTTCCAATGATGCTGGCTTCTTGTTTCTCAAATAAGATGCTCTATCTTTTGAATCCAAGCACCTTTACTGGCTGTTCCCCATGCCTGGAATATTCTTCTTCCTTATCTCTGTCTCCTGGTTGCCTTCAAGTCCCAGATACTAATTCTATTGCCCACACTCTATTGGATTATTTCCAATTTATCCTGAGTACCTTGCTTGCATATGACTCTTTGTATGCTGTCTCCTCTATTAGGCTGTGAACTCCTTGAGAATCTGGGCTGTCTTTTACCTTTTTTTCTATTCCCAGAACTTAGCACAGTGCCTGGCACATAGTAGGGGGTCTAATCAGTGTTTGTGGACTTTCTGGTGTGAGAACAGAGAGCAAATTGGAGACAGAGTGATTGTGGTGACTGTACCTTGAGAACGTTGCTTTAAGTCTTCCTATTGCTCTCTTTGTATGATTGTCATATTTTATAAGAACATACATGTAGGACCCTGGCTTTTAATCTAGTTTTTAGGATCATCTCCTGATCCCCAAAGTCCTCCCTTCCACCCCAAGATATATTAGTAAAGATGAGAGCTGTCTGGTAGGAAGGATCTGAATTGTGGGCAGCTGAGCTAGCCTTGGAGTCTGTTTCCAAAGGGTGGGTTGGGGAGGCGGGGCACTAGACCACCTAATAATACGGACTTTCATAAGAGTTTCCCTATCCCCTTTATATTTTCATTCTAAAAATATGCAGTCAAGAATTTTGCAAGAATTTGGGCTCTGGTCCTAGTCTGATGCCATCACTGGCAACCTTCATTCATCTTGGAGATTCTTGGCCATTTTTTCCCCTAGAACGCTATGACTCACCCTAAATTCATACAGAAAACAGTGGCAAAGTTAGCTGAATTCTCCGCCCTTCCTCCAGCAGTTCTTTCTGTTCCTTAAAAATGCTACTTATAGGGGGGGAAAATGAAAATTATAATGGAGACTCCAAGATGAAGATGTCTATGTGGGTCTATATCGGTAAATTGTCACAGACCCGCTTGCAATGATGTTCTGGAGTCTGCTTGCAACATACCCTCCACCCTCCATTTACTCCCAACCCCCACCTCTCACTCCCTTTTCTTGTGAAAAGACTACAGAGAGGTTGGAAGAGGCTAATTCAGGTAAGTGGCATGAGAGATGAAATCTGGTAAATAGTCTTTCATCCCTGGTCTCTAGTGCTTGTAACACTGAATATGGAAGACTATCACGTCAGGGCTCAGTGTAGAGCAGGGGAAAAGAGGCCCTGGGGAGCTGACACTCACTATCCTATATGCAGGTTCATTCCTATTCCAAATGCTTTACCAAAGCCTCCCAAGCAACATCAAGTCAAAACTGTTCCATCACTTCCATAGGCCTCTTGCTCTACAAGCCAACCATAGACTAGAGGTACATGGGACCTTAGAGGTCATCTAAACTAATATTCTCATTTTAGAGGAGAAAACTGAGATTCCAAGAAGTTAAGGGTTTTACAGAGAGGAAATAAACCCCAAAGCATTTAAGACTTGCCCAAGGTCACACATGCACTAGCAATAGTCAGAGGTAGGCTCTGAATTCAGGGCCTCTTACTTCAGAGACAGCATTTTTTCCATTGAGAAAAACTATCTAATAACACACTATCTAATAAAATAGCTAACATTTATATGTTATTCTGAAGTTAGCAAATCATCTTACTAATGTAATCACATTTTATCCCTTACAGCAATTGGTGTAAGATAGGTGATATTATTATATCCATTTTACAGATGGAGAAACTGAGGTCAACAGAGGTTAAGTCACTTGCCTAGGGTCACACATCTATAAAGTGTCTGAGGCTGGATGTGAATTCAGGTCTTCTGGATTCTAGATCTGGTGCCCTATCCACTGAGTCACCTGGCTGGTCCAGGTTCTACCACCAAACTTCTTGCAAACATTAACAAGAAAAACATGCCCTGATGTTTCCTAACTGGGCTTAGGATCTAACTCGCAGCTTTTTGGCCCCATAGCTTTGGGTGCAAAGTTGTTACCACCTATGCTGACTCTTTTAGCCAGCATATTTCATAGAGTCACAGATTCTGAGAGTCGGAAGGAACCTCTGAGGATGTCTAGTTCAGCCCTTACCTGAGGCAAAAATTCTCTCTACAATATTTTTAGCAAGTGTTGTTCAAGCTGAGGGAGAGATGGAGAGGAAATTTCTAGTGAATGAGGCAGCCTGTTTCAGTCTCAGACAGCTCAGATTGCTAGCAAGTTCTTCTCTCTGTTGAGACTAAATTTCCTCCCTTGAAATTTCTACTCACTTGTCCTGATATTGCTTTTGGGAGCAGAACTATGGCCTACTCTCTTCCTTCTAACGAATTTGTACTATCAAAGGATGATTGTGCACAGAAAGTGGTATAAATGTTCCTTCTAATAATGCTTTTTATAAAAACTTGTCACTGTGCATTAAATATAGCAAGCATTTTAGAAAAATTTTTGGATTTAATTGAATGAGAATCTAAAGCAACTTGTGAAGCACTTGAAAAGTTTGTGGCTGTATTGGGGATTTCTTTTTGAGTTTTTAAAGGCAAAGCGGGGAAGAGCTAGTCTGTTGCTCGAGCCCCAACTCATTGTGTTAGTGTCTTCCATCAAGGTTCGAGGTGCTTTATCCCCCTGGCTGTCCTTGAAGAGAGACAGTTACCATTGTTGGCCAACACCCCAGTGGAGGGATGGAGAGAAAATAAAAGAGAGGGAGGAAAGCAGCTGATCAGAGGTAGACTGGCAATAAGGTAGATTGTCTCATAGTTCCTGTTGTAGTTTGTCCTTCATTCTTGAAGAGGATGATGACTTTAGGAAGGTGATGCCATGACTTGTAAGTGAATTGGATTTAACTGAGGCAGGGCTATGCAAAGTCACCAGCCTCACCTTCTTCCCCAGAGCCATCTGGGTCCAGCGGCAAGATATAGATCAGGACAACTGGAGATGACCCAGGATATAGTGGAAGACCTTGGCCTTTTTTTGCTAAGGTCTTTCCCAGGTGTCAGTTTAAATGAGACAATACCCATTCAGTGATTAAGGCTAGGTAAGATGTGTGTGTTCGTCCTTCATTGACAAAGAAGACCTGCCATCAGAGAAATAATGACATGACTTGCACTTGACTTTGTTTTTTGAGTGAGGGAAGGCTAGGTAAAAAATGAGGCAAAGAATGACCTCTTTTACCTAAAAAAATAAATAAATAAAAACACAAAAATCAATATTCTAGGAGGGGAAGACCCTCAGGGTTTCTAGCCAAAATAGAAACTGTTTCTATTTATACTCACTTGGAGCCATCAGAGCCCAAACAACAACCAAGGGAGGCTTGGGCTGGGACCTTTTGTTGGCCAATCAATGAGAGCCACAGTGATTTGGGTTTAAGACATAGTCCTTAAGAAAGAATTTCTGGTGTTCCACAGATAAGTCAACATTATTCATTTATAACTTTGCTGATGTAGATGTATATTCCCACTATCCTTTGGGTGACCTACAGTTTTGATTCTGAGATCATGGTATTTTACTTTTGATGATAGTCATGTTATATTGTGTAATTGATAAATTAGTTTTTTGTTTCCCTAAAAATATTCCACAAGGTGGGAAGGGGAGAAGAAGAAAAGAAGAAAAAAAAGATGATGAAGACAAAGAAGAAAAAGATGAGGGTGAAGAAGATGATGAAGACAAAGATGAAGATGAAGACAAAGAAGAGGAAGAAGAAGATGAGGATAAAGAGCAAGAAGAAGAAGAGGAAGGAGATGAAGATGAGGAAGAAGAAGGAGGAGAAGGTGAAAAAGAGGAGGAAAAATAGAAGGAGGAAGAGGAGGAGAAAGATAAGAAGAACAGAACTACTTTCAAGAAGGTCACAACTACCATGTTAAAATTTAATATGTGCTGTAAAATAATTAACTAAGTGATATGTTGCAGTCACGGTGTCGTAAATAATCCAGATTCTCTGGTTTTTTTTGTATAAAGTTATTTTCACATTTATTGCTATTTGGCAAGTTTGTAAGAAAAAAAAGAAAAATATAAAACTACACAATTTCCTAAATGTAATATAGTCCACTCCCTTCCATTCCATCTATGAGTAGACGGAAGTATATTACTAACAGAGGATCTATGATTGTATGAATTGTGCTCAGGAAGTGGCATCAAAGATATCATCAAAGAGATGTATGAAGGGTAAAGGAGGTAGGCCAGTAACATAATGAAAATAAAGGAAAACAAATTAATAGCTTCCAGAGCAACCACAGTGGATAGAGCAACTGGCCTGGAGTCAGGAAGACCTGAGTTCATATCTAGCCTCAGACACTTACTTACTTTAGTTTCCTCACCTGTAAAATGAGCTGGAGAAGGAAATGGCAAACCACTACAGTATCTTTGCAAAGAAAACCCTGAATGGGGTCATGAAGAGTAGGACAGAGTAGGACATGACTAAAATGACTGAACAACAAAAATTAACAGCCCATATAATCTGCAATATACATTAATTTACCATAATATTAAAATATTATTTTGTAATGTTTAGATAATATATAATAAATATTAATATAGAATATAAATAATATATGATCTAAAATATTATAATAGCATATCTAATATATATAATAATAGAGAGGATTCTTGGGGAGGTAACTGAGTGGGTCAGAAAACTTTTAGTTCTCCCAATTTCCTCCACAAAGCAAAAAAAAAGATAGAACTTTGCCTCAGAGCAGTAGAAATACTTAGGGAAATAAAACACAACACTGTTATCCTCCTAAGACAATTTGAAAAGACCCAACCTCCAAGGGTGGAGGTTTGGTCAGAGAGAAGTGCAAACACTCTCCAGGCCCACTCTCCATAGTCAACAAACAACAAGCCCTGGGGCCAGCTGAGTTGAAAGGCAGCCTCAGCCTTAGTAACTATCATCTTACTGACCGTGTTGGGGTCTGATGCTGGGTAGCAAAAGACTGAAGGACCTTCCATTGTTGAGGGACACCAAGCACAGCTGTGCAGACCAGATGCATCCTGAGGTCTGGCTACGGAAAGAAGGAGCTAGCACACACCTGGTGAGTGCTTAAAGGAGAGCAGAGTCCCTGGTTTCAGTTCTGAGGTAGAGAGGATAGCAGTAGTTTACAGCAATCAGAGGGAACCACAGGGAGCAAGATCATTTGTGGGACAGTGTGCCTGGGGGCCCTAACTGTAGCTTAGGAGTAGAGAGGACAGCCCAAAGCTGGACCTGAGACAGACCTCAGAAAATAACAGTAGGAAGGTCCTGAAACTTGGGACATCATTCCTCATACCTTGGGACTTTAACTGGATTACACTAATACCTGCTAAAAACAAAATAAAACAAAAATGTAAATAAAAATGAAATAAAAAAATGAGAAAGATCCCAACATAGATAGTTATTATGGGAATGGAGAAGATCTGGGTTCTTATTCCGAGGAAGATATTGGAACTTAAAAGAACCCACTCCTTCAATGAGAAATGTTGAATGGTCCCAAGCACAAAAGGAGTTCTTGGAAGAACTTTAAAAGGAAATCTAGGGGAAGCAAATAAGAACAATCCAAGAAAAACAAGAAAATTATGAAACGAAAGTCAACCAACTGGAAATAGAGAATCAAAAACTTAAGGAAGAAAATAATTCCTTGAAAACTAGAATTGGGCAAGGAGAAACCAATGACATTCTAAGACATCAAGAAATCATAAAACAAAATTAAAAGAATAAAAAAATAGAAAAGAAAGTGAAACATCTCATCAGAAAAGCACATTGAGGAGAAATAATATAAGAATACCCAAAAATTATGACTAAAAAAGAAAAAGAATCATGATAAATTATTACAATAAATTATCAAGAAAAGTTACCCTGAAGTTCTAGAACAGGAAGACAAAGAAGATATAAAAAAAAAAAATCACTGATCACCACTTGAAAAAGATTCTGGGAGGGAAATACACTGGAATATTATAGCTAACTTTCAAGGCTTCCAGGTTAAGGAGAAAGTATTGGAAGCAACAAGAAAAAAAAAACAATTTAAATATCATGGAGCTCCAATAAGGATTATGCAAGACCTAGCAGCTATTACATCGAAGGATGGGATCATAGATCTTAGAATACTCTATTTTGTAGAGCAAAAGATCTGGGGTTACAACCAAGGGTAACTTTTCCAAGAAAGTTAAGTATAATCTTGAATGAAAAAAAAGGAAAATTAAGAAACTTGAAGACTTTCAGATTTTCATGACAAAAAAACCCAGAACTTACAAAAAATTCAACATCCACTAAACATTAAAGACCAATTAGAAGGGACTCAGTATAATCAAATTTTTTACTTTGAATATGTGAAAATATTAGCAGTACTCTTGTGACTGTCATCATTATTTAAGTGTTTTGGAAGGAAAGCGTGGGCTGAGTATGATGGGTGATTCTGAAAAAAATAAAACTGTAGGGAGAGATTAAAAAGGAGTAATTATCTCATACAAATGAGGCATAAAAAGAAAAACTGATACAGAAGAAGCCAGTAGGGGGGAGGGTGAGTAGTATTGGAACTTTACTTTCACTGGGAATGGATTAAAGAAGGAACAAAGCATGTATCTAGAAGGGAAGAAAAGTCTTCTAAAATTCAGAAAGAAATAAGAAGGCAGGGAAATAGAGTGGGAGGAGAGGAAAAAGGAAGATGTCTTAGAGGAGTAGGTAGGCTAAGAAATAGGAGGGCAAGGTAACTGGTGGATGTAAAACAGAAGAGTGAGGAGGGATAGGGAAAATAGGGTGAGAAGGATGTTGAGGAAAAATAGGAAGGAAGAAAATGCATAAGTAATTGTAGCTTAGAACTGGGCAAGGGGATGAATAGGATGAATTTGCCCATAAAATGGAAATGGATAACAGATTAAAAATTTGAATTTAACAATATGTTGCTTTCAGGAAACATGGAAATGAGAGATACACACAAAGATAAAATAAAGGGCAGAAGCAGAATCCAGTATGTAAAAAAAAGCAGGAATAATATCACAATCTCATACAAAGTTCAAGTTAAGAAAGATTTAATCCAAAGTGAAGACAATCTCCGATAAGACATGATTAGGTTGGAATATTGCTATGGTATAAGGAATGATGAGCTGGTTGATTTAGAAAACCATGGAAAGACTTGGACTTATGAAGGAAGATGCTATCCACCTTCAGAGAAACAGACGATAGGAGGAAATGAGCTTAGCCCAGTCTGTCTTACAGTGTATGTGAGTGTATGTTTATAGATATCCCTCTATATGTATCCATGCTTAATTGTAGCCTTCTGCAGGTGGTGGGGGGAGGGAGTGAGAAAAATTAAGTAAAAAGTGAATTAAGTAAAAACTGCAGAAAATAAAAGAAAAAAAGGAAGTCAGGCAGCTTGAAAACAATGTATATTATTTATTATGTAGGTTTTTTTGAAATGGAAATTTATTGTTTTATATTGAATCCTCTTAAAATTTTCTGTGTACATGACAATTTTTTTCTCTTCTCATTTTATACTTGTTTAAAATAAAAAAATTTACCAAAAAAATAGCTACAATTTATTACTATATGCAGGATACTTTGCTAATTGCTTTTCAAATATTACCTCATTTGAACTTCACAACAAGCCTGTAAAGTAGATGTTACTATTATTTCCATTTTACAGTTGAGGAAAGTGAGGTTAAGTGCCTTGCTCAAGGTCATACAGCTAGTAAGTGTCTGAGGCCAAATCTGAACCCAGGTCTTCCTGACTCTAGGTTCAGAGTTCTCTATGCTGAGCTACCACTTGACATTAGTAAGAAATCTCCCTAGAGTACTTAAGCTGAGCCTGTGTAGAGTTATCAAACACTTCATATCTTCAATTCTCTAAAGGGATTAAAATGCAATTGGGAAATATTTGATGAAAATAAATTAAAATACAATAGAACACAGGTAATGTTCATATGTGGTTTTTGAAGTCAATGTACAATCATAGGAATCCTTATGCACAGTTAGTGACCTCCATTTCTATTTGAGCTTGATGCCATTGGTATAGTGGATTCCTGAAAGAACATGGACCAGAGTATCCAGGAGGAGAAGGTATAGACTAGTTTTACTCTGCACTGTCAGAAGAAGTGGACCCATAGGTGAGATCAGAGATCCATCAAGGTTGAAGTAAGGTAGATAGGATTATCTTGGTTTAGCACTTTAGGGTTAGGGACCATGTTGGAAAAATGTTATGTTTTGATTCTTCAAATCTGGCTTCAGACACTCACTAAATGTGTAACCCTGGGGAAAATAACTTAACTTCTGTCTGCCTCAGTTTCCACAACTGTAAAATGGAGATTATAACAACACCTACCTCCCAGGATTGTTCTGAGGATCAAATGAGGTAATATTTGTAAAGCGCTTAGCACAGCACATAGTAGGTACTTAATAAATGCTTATTTCCTTCTTTCTTTCCTTGTTTTCTCCCTCACTTCTTTGGTGTCACCTCACAATAAGTGAGCATCAGAATAGGCCTTAGCCTAAAAAGGCCGAGATCTCCCAGGGCATCCTCAGCCATCTCCAGTCATCCTGATGAATATCTGGTCACTGCACCCAGATGACTCTGGAGGAGAAACGAGGCTGGTGACCTGCACACCCCTCCCTCCCTCAAAACAAAGTCAAGTGCAAGTCATGTCATCATGTCTCTGATGTCATGATCTTCTTTGAACACAACAACCCTCCCTTCTTTACTTGCTTCTTTCTTGTATGAGATCTTGTGTTTTCAAGGTGTTCTGTAAGTATCCATCTACGATTTGCCCTCATTCAAACCAAGAGATTCAGAATTTTACCTCAGGACACAGATTCCATAGAGCAGGTGAGTGTGACTCACCTCAGAAAAATTATTGATGACATAGTAATTACCATGCAGGGTCATTTCTTAACATCTGTCATCTCATCACATTGCCAGGACAATCTCCTCTCACTTCTTCCTGTCTATAAATCATGACATAGAAGGCGTCACAGGGTTATTACCAATGTGCTTTGCACTTCGTAGAAATGTTGACAAAGGAGAAGTTTGCCCCATCTGAAGGGGGAATAGAAACAAAGGATGGAGAAAGGGTGGGAGTTATTGGCCCCAGGTCTGGGGGCTGGGGAGGGAAGTAGTAGGAGGGAGTCAGGATATATTTTTAGCCTCTCTGCTGATGAATCACTGGAGCCAACTTGATCAGAAAAAAAAAGAAATGCTCCTCCTTTCCCCCATGATGTCACAGGGGAAAAAATGACAGGTAGATTCCTTCTGCTTTCTGACAAAAAGATTGCTTACTTGGAGGACCACAAACTTTAACTGTGCACACAATGGCTCATTTTGGAAGCACCTAAGATTGTTGGGGGTTTTTTTTGCATGTTGTCTCCATCATTTGAATATGAACTTCCTGAGGGCAGGGACAATGTTTTTCTCCTTTTTTTGTATCCTCGGTATTAATATTTAGAGACTGAACAACTGACCCTATGTGCATCTGTTGAAAGCTAGAATAAGCTTCCAATTGTGCTGGAGACAAGGAATGTGCCTGAAACCACATTCAAGAGTTTTACCTAAATGTCAGTCTTGGGCTTTCAAGTTGGGGGAGAAACAGATAGATTCTCTGTTATTTCTAAATGGCATTTCAGCAAATTATTAACATAAAGAATCCCTGTCTTCCTCTGATGAGCAGCGATTCAGCAGACTTTTCTCCTTCCCATCTGCCTTGCTGTTTTAAACATAGCTGGAAACCACTAATTGGAAACCACTGGTCATACATCTGTTTTCCTCTGGCTTTTGGGAGGAGAGAATGAGCCTGAGTACGTTCAACACCTACCCTTGCACTCCATGAACACCTTCTGTATGAAGCCTGCCAGATTCAGAAGAAAATGACTTGGGACAGCACTGTTTTGTAACCTTGATTCTCTTAGAGGGCACCTTGAGAAAGAGTCACTACTGAAGAGACCAGAATGCTGCATGTGGAGTCAGACCTGGGGTCAGATTCTGACTCTGACCTTTACTATCTAGCTTATCCTGGGCCTCAGTTTCTTAAGGATTAAAAAAATAGCACCTACCTCAGATGAATGTTGTGACACTCCAACCAGATAATGTATGTAAAGTGCTTCATAAACCAGAAGTCTAATCAAGTTAACAAACATTTATTAAGTGCCAGACAATGTGCTAAGGACTGGAGATATAAAGAAAAGTAGAAACAGTCCTTACCCTCAAGAGCAAATGGCGCACTGTGAACTACCAGTATGATGTCAGGCAATCCCAGTTCTCTGGCTGGGCTTGTAAAGTGATTACTTTCAGCTATATTACAGTAAATCGTCATGCAGCACTTATTTCCCCCGAGACTAACCCTTTGATTTCATTGTTAAGGGAAATTCCAATAGCGATCAGTACCTTCCCTACAATTAATAATGTTAAAGACTTGTCTGGGTCCTGAAAAGTTAAATGACTTGTTCAGGATCTCAGCCATTCTGAGAGGAGAGACTTGAAGACCCAGGTCTTCATGATTCCAAAGCCAGCTTGCTATCCAGTACATCTCACTACTTTTTATGATTTTCAAAGAGCTTTCCTCCCAGAGATCTTGTGACATAGATCATGTAAGTATTATTTTCCCTATTTACTTTATGGTTGCAGGAGCCAAGACTAAGAGAACACGTGGCTAATGAGTATCAGAGGAAAGGGACTGACCTTAGGTTTCTCCAGACTCTAGGTCCAATATGCTTTCCATCACAATAACCACCTGATAACCATGACGTCCCTTCTACCTCTGACATTCTGGGGTACTCTGGCCAACTCTGAGCTGAAAGATTTGATCTGGGAGACAGAAACAAACCAGACTTCCCCCATGGTCTTTATGATCTCCATAATGCATCTGGGGAAGGAACCAAAAGTTGAGAGTGGTTCCTACCAGAGACAAGTATTCCTCTGTGTGTTTTCCAGTGGGAAGAGTTTGGGTCTGGAAAGGTCCTTAGAGATCATTTTGTTTAACCCCTTTCATTTTACAAGTGAGGAATTTTTCCAAGGTCACACAATAATCAGAGGCAAGAACTGAACATTGAAGCCCTCCAGCTCCAAATTCAATCAATACATTTTCCCCTATAAGTTCATAGGTCATAGATTCAGAGCTGGAAGGGACCTTGGATTACCACCCCCTTATTTTACAGGTGAGGAATAAAGACCTAGAGAGGTTAAGTAACTTGTCTATGGTCACATAGTCAGCAACTAAGCTAGGATTTGGCATCAGATCCTCTGACTTCAAATACAACTTTCCGATGATGTACCAAGATGATTCTCAGATCTGTTCTTTGATTGTCTAGTACAAAGTCCATTTTTCTAGGCCAATCCCCACTTGGGATCACCAAAAACAATAGGAGCTAGGCCAAAGCAAGGAATAAAGCTGACAGTGGGAAGAAGGAATAAGGTTTCACTTTGAACTCTCCTGTGCCAACTTGCAGCCACCTGCCTGTAAATGATGCCACCTGACCCATGTAGAATGGACTGTGTCCTGTTTTGTCAAATAAATAGGTGGGACAGAGATAAGCACCATATAAATAGCACTAGCTTGGGAAATGAGCAAAGTAACATGAAATGGTCTCTGCATGTAGACTTGACCTGGGAGGGATGTTTGCCAGCAAATCCACTTTACTCCTAAGTCCCAGGGTTGTCAATTTCTTGACATCTTCCCCTCACCCACCCATCCCAAGGATAGTGGAAGTGAAGAGTCCTATTTTATTAAAATCTTTTCCCTGGTGAGAATATTAGCTCTTTAATTTTGTAGATTTTCAGTGCTTTTCTTCTGAAAGATTAAAATAAGGACTGCCCTGTCAAAGAATTGGAAATTGAGGGGATGCCCACCAATTGGGGAATGGCTAAATAAGTTGTGCTATATGAATGTAATAGAATACTATTGAGCTATAAGAAATGAGGAGAAGGTGGACTTCAGAAAAACCTGATGCTGAGTGAAGTAAGCAGAACCAGGAGAATATTGTATACAGTAACAGTCACATTGTTTAGTGACTAACTTTGATGGACTTGGTTCTTCTTAGCAATGCAAGGATCTAAGACAACTTGGAAAGACTCATGATGAAAAATGCTTTCCACCTTCAGAGAAAGAACTTCGGAGTCTGAATGCAGATGGAAGCATACGTTTGCTCTCTTTTTGTTTGTTTTGTTTCTATTTTCTCATGATTGCTCCCCTTGGTTTCAATTCTTCTTCACAACATGACTAAGGTGAAAATACGATAATAAAAAAAAAGAAGTAAGGACTTCCTATCCAGAAAACTAAGACACATTGGCCCAATTTGAATATGGTAACCTCCAGCAAAATTGTGAGGAAATTCATCTTTAGAGGTTCTGTTCTCTCATGTCATTCTCCCCATTCTTTGATTTCTTTCCTTCCTTTTCTGTCCTTAGAGCCACATTCTTTTTCTATATAGCATTTTGTTTTTTCCCAATTACACGAATTTTTAAACTTGATTTAAAAAAAATTTTAAGTTCCACATTTCCTCTCTACCTCTCTCACCTCCCTCCTCCCTAAGATGGTAAGCAATTTGATATAGATTGTATATGTATAATCATATAAGACA
The DNA here is from genome assembly GCA_028658325.1 of Potorous gilbertii. Classification (NCBI taxonomy): domain Eukaryota; kingdom Metazoa; phylum Chordata; class Mammalia; order Diprotodontia; family Potoroidae; genus Potorous; species Potorous gilbertii. The sequence goes on along the minus strand of JAQQSK010002946.1, from coordinate 258,818 downwards.
CATTTCCATATTAGTCGTGTCGTGAAGAAAGAAACAGATCAAAAAGAAATAAACAAAAAAAAGAAGTGAAAAATAGTATGTTTTAATCTGCATTCAAATTCCATTGGTTCTTTCTCTGGATGTGGATAGCATTTTTCATCATGAGTCCTTTGGCATTGTTGTGGATCACTGTATTGCTGAGAATAGCTAAGTCATTCGTAATTGATCATTAGTTATTGTTACTGTGTACATGCTCTGCTTGTCCTGCTTGTTTCACTTTTCATCAGTACATGTAAGTCTTTCCAGATTTTTCTGAAATGATCCTATTTATCATCTCTTATAGCTCAATAATATTCCATTACATTCATATTCTACAACTTTTTTAGCCATTCCCCAATTGATGGGCATCCCCTCAATTTCCAGTTCTTTGCCACCACAAAAAGAGCTGCTCTAAATATTTTTGTGCAAATAGGTCCTTGCCCCTTTTTAAAAGAATCTCTTTGGGGTATAGACCTAACAGTGGTGTTACTGGATCAAAGGGTATGCACAGTTTGATTACCCTTTGAACCCAGTTCCAAATTGCTCTCCAGAATAGTTGGATCAGTTCACAACTCCACCAAAAATGTGTTAGTGTCCCAGTTTTTCCACATCTCCTCCAACATTTATCAGATCCACATTCTTAAGGAACCAGTGCTCTTACACTTCTTTGCTGGAAAAATATCTACTCCAACTAATTCACACTAAGATGTTAGTGACAAAGTGATATTTAACCCTAGAATCTTGGAAAAGGAGATGGTAGAGATGGGTGAATACTTAGCACATAGTTCATGATGGTACTTATCCCTGGTAGAGCCAATATGGGGTTGCAAAATAGCTTCTCTATTCTATAGCTTCTCCATCAACTCAAATTGCAATCTATTCATACTTTAGTAGAGAAGATTTAGAAAGTTTCTCAAGGCACACAGAGTTTTGGGGGTTGTTCTTGGCTAAATAGCTAATAAGTGTTATAATAAGTAGAATTTAAACTTGAGTCAGGAAGATTTCAAGCTGGACACTCATTCCATTGTGCTCCTCTGTCCCACCCCACACCCTACCCGCACCTCCCCATCAGTTGACAGACAGCTTGTTCCACCTAAAAGACCAGCTCTGATCTGAAAGACCCTAACTGGTAGATGGGAACAAATCAGCTTCTCCCCATAGTTTGAGGTCCTTTCCTACCACCTCCATCAGAAGCAGTCAGCCCCAACAAGGGCCAGATAGCAACTCTTATATTGAACTTTTCCAAGGCCCTTATTAGCCAACTAGATCCTTTTTTCCTTCTGTTTTCTCTTTTACTATATAGTTTATTTATATATATCTATATAGCATTTATTTATTTGTTTATATGATTAATTTATATAGTATATGAAGCATTTTCTCTTCAAAGACCTCCCCCAATTTCTGTCCCCTTGGTACTGTAATAATGCTGATTATTAACCTGTATGTAACTTAGTAACTCTCATTTCTATACAATGTCAAGAATCGCTAAGTTCTTCCTTCACAACTACTCAATGATTGTAGGGTTATCATTATTCTCACTTTATAGATGAGGAAACTGAGGCATGAAGGTAGAAAGTGACTTGCCCAGAGCCACATGGCTAGGCTGAGATATAAGCTCAGCTCTTCTGAATTCAGGGCCAATGCTTTCCCTGCCTTTCCCCTCCCCATCCCCACTTTTTTTTTTCTATCACTGATGGGTCACTTACTTTCTCTATGTCATAACAAAATGCTAAAATTAAAAAGTATGCCAAAGATTGGGAAATAAGCCTCTCTGAATCTGGATGTTTCCCAACTCATTTCCAAATTTGGCTTAGCCAGACATGATAATTGTCTTCAAATATTTGAAGGAATGTCTTGTGGAAAAAAGGTTAAACCTTACTTTGCTTGACTCTAGAGGCCCCTGGGAATTAGGAACAGTGAGCAGAAGTCGCAAAGAGGCAGATTTAGGAGTAATATAAGAAAAAAATTTCTTAATAATTGGAGCTGTCCAAAAACGGAATGGAACTGCCCCAGGAAGTAGTGGGTTTCCCCTTGTGGGAGATTTTGAAGAAAAGCCTCGACCAACACTTAACAGATACATCATAGACGATATTCTTACACTCGTAGGGTTAGACTCCATGGGCACAGGTGTCTCTTCTAGCTTTGAAATTCTGTGAATGCTGGTGAATGGGTTAATTAGTGGGGAGGTGACACGAGGAGAGGGGAAGAGGATAGGGAGCATTGTTATTATTTTGCAAGCATGGAGACAACCACATAGAGATTTGGTGCCTTGGTTACAGAATGACTTGGTGCCATAGGAGGAAGTGATAAAATGCCCCCATGCTTGCTGTTTTCAACGCTATATGTTGGGTGCTTACTATGATAACTATCCTTGAATGACAATGAACTATATATAGTACTCAGACACACCAAAATTACTAAACGAAGCTTTTCTATGCCTATCCTTCTGACTTAGTAACTCTTAGTGAGAGACACCCTGGGAAAGTCCTTGGAGTCCATTACCCCAGGTCCAACAAGTACTGGCTGTTTGCTCCTGGGCAGGTTAATTCACCTCCCTGGGTCTCAGTTTTCTCATATGTAAAATGGGGATTATTATGATACTTGTACTACTAATATCAGAGAGTTGTGAGGAAACCTTGAAGTACTATGGAAATGGGAGTTATTTTTGTTCCTTCTTTTCCTGAGCGGCAGTCATGAGATACTCTTCCTTTCCAGCTATTGTAGTGTTGAAGTACTATATAGGCTGAGTAGCAACTATGTGGTCTCAGACTTGGAGGCCAGAGGCGGAGACTGTGTTTGTTTTGCTGTTTGTTTTTCTGGTGTCTTCGTGGGTGTTGCTCTGAGAAATTGGGATGTAGCAGTCTCCAAACAAGTTGCTTATCACATAGAACTTGATGGAAGGAGAGCATGGTGGAAGACAGGGCAAGCAAAAACATATAACCAATGAGGAATTTAAAAGGAGTAAAAGATGCCATTAAGGAAATACATGAGAGGAAAAGTAATTAGGTTTTCATGTGGTGAGGGCTAGGAATAAAATGTTACCTCTTGAGGTTAAGAGAAGTGAGAGAAGGACTCTGGCACTTTGGGCAGACTCCTTATCCATTCATGGGAGGCCATAGATGAGAGTGAAATGGTATGGGTTGGCATGGATGGATTGAGATCTGCACAGATCTATTTGAGTATTGGATATCCATAATACCTGGTATGTAGTAGATGCCTAATAAATGCTTGCTGATTGATAAGCTTCACAGAGGCCAATGAGGTTTCCATACAAAGCTCAATATTCTCTTTTGGTCAACCATTAACTAATGATAGAATCATAGAGCTATAATGGACCTTGAGGTCATCTTGTCCAAACCTCTGCATCTAGGCATGGCCCCACTGAAACCCTCTATGATTCACTAAATCCTTCCTGTCAATTTTCCTCTAGTTTTGCCCTCAGTTTAGAGAGACAATAGTTAGCAGTTCATCACCCTTTGATATTTCAATCAATGAATCATGAATGACATTTATTAAGCTTCCCTCTAAGTTTTCCCCTCTACTGTTTAGTGATCTAAGTTCTTCTGGGTTTGGCTTTTTTCCCGCTTGCTCGTTGCATTGTCATTGTTACTTTCCTCCAAATTAATACTGGCAAGAAGGTTAAAAATCCACTCTGCTGAAACTTAAATAATGTGTGGGCATATAAGTTTATAGATTCTAATTGATCCATCACATTTTCAATCGATCCATCCCACACTTGGGATCCCACCTGGGATGGTGTACTCTGAGGTAATTAATCGGTGTCATTGACCTTCAGAAACACCTTGTAAAGAGGGTCCTAGTTCACACCAATCATTTGATTTCTTTACTGTTCGACTTCAAGGCAAGTCACAACATCTCTGGACCTGTTGACGGTGTTGGACTAAATCAGTTCTTAACCTGGGATTTATGAACTTCAAAAAGATTCTAACTTTATTTTTACATAATTGTTTTTATTTGTATTTTCTCACATATTTTATTTTATGCATTTAGAAACATTATTTGGAGAAAGAGCCAACAGGCTTAAGAGCCCCTGCATGAGAGGAGCTCTAGGTTCAGCCAGTCTATGGTTCCATTACTCTTTAGACCTACCTGTGAGTCTGAGCTCCTTCACTGGTGACCCAGGAACCCAGGTGTGCTAAGGAGAGCTGACCTCGAGTCTCCTAAGCTTTGATACTTTATTACAGTATGGGGATGATTTAGAAGAGAGTGGAAAAGATCAACAATGAATTCAATTCATTTCAATCATATAGCAAACATTTATTAAACTCCTACTGTGTTTAAGTCACTCTGCTAGAAAGTCAAAACCAGAACAGATCCTGCCCTCGACAAGGTTCCATTTTAATAGAAGAACACAACATGTACACAGAAAAGATATTTATTAGTAATTTGAGGAAGGAAAGAAGTGATAATGACTGGGGGAGAGGGTGGTGAAAACAAAGGAAGGCGTTATAGAGGTGATAACTCTTGAGCTGAGCCTTGGAGAAGGATGAGTTTTTTAAGAGTTAGAGACAAGGAGGAAGTACATTTAGAGTATGGGATTGACTCGCACAATGCTTAGGGGCAAGAGGAGAATGTTGAGTTTGGAGAATAGCTAGTAGTACAGTTTTGCTAACACAGAGTACTCGAAGGGAAGAAATGAGAAATAAAACTAGAGAGGTGGATGGAAGCCTGATGGTGGAGGATCTTGAATTACAAACTGAGGAGTTTGTATTTTATCCCAGAGTCAATACTCCAAATTTGATCCGATTTTGCCTGTGCTTTAGTGAAATTATTTTGGAAGTTGTGCGGAGGATGGGAAGGAGGGAAACTAGAAGTAGGAAGGTCAATTAGAAAGCTGCTGCAGTGGGATCCTGAAGGTGGAAGAGGCCATCTTGTCCAACTCATACCTGAACTGAACAAATGGTCATCCACTTTCAAAGTGAATATTTTCAGGGAGGGGAAACCTACTATTTTCTCTTGTTAGGATGTTTTTCTCAACCTCAAATCTGAATTTGCATCTTTGAAACATCTCACCATTACTTTTAGCTTTGCTCTCTACGGACATGAAGACAGATTTCTTCTTCCAAAAGAATATATCTCATGGAGAATATATATATACAAAACAAAAAAGAGAGAAGAGAGGGGCGGGACAGAGGGAGAGAGAGACAGACAGAAAGACAGAGAGACAATCACAGAAGCACAAATTTGGGAGGGAAAGGATAATTTTTTTTTACAGTTGGTGCAGTACAGTGAGAAGAATGATGAATTTAGAGTTACAAGATATGAAGTCTCAGACAATTACTAGCTGTGTGACCCTGGGCCAGTTACTTAACCCTTTTTGCGTCAGTTTCCTCTTCTGTAAAATGAGCTGCAGAAAGAAATGGGGAACCACTCCAGTAACTTTACCAAGAAAATTCCAGATGGGGGGTCATGAGGAGTGGGACATGACTGAACAACAAATTCAATACCCTCATTTTATAGAGGAGGAAACTGAGGCCCAGAGAGGTTTAAGTGATTTGCTGAAAGTTACACAACTAGTCTAGAGCTGGGGAAGAACTCAGATCTTCAGATCCCAATCCCAGGGTTCTTTTGGAGTACAGAGTTCTCTGCCCTCAGATGATAAAAGGTTAAAGATGATGAAACTGAGCTAGCTGAGTAAGCTGTCCTTTAGAAGTCTGTAGATCTAAATACAACATGGAACTGCTTTCAGAGGCTGGGCAGTTTCTGTTCTCAGGGTCCCCCCCCCTCCCCTTTTTGCTACAACAAACAAATAGAGGTCAAGACAGCAAATATTTTTCATCATCTTGACTTCAATTCATTAAACAGTGAAGGATGTGTCCAGGCTGGCATGAGGAATGGACTGATCATTGATTGATCAGTGGTTCATTTGTTTTCTGTTCCCATGACCTACTGTCTCCATTGCTTGGTCATTTCTGCTTATCTGGTTCTGTTTTCATTAGGTTCAATATGCTTTATTTTTTCCTCTTATGTTGAATGAATGAATGAAAAAGCATTTATTAAGCATTCACTATATTCCAGGCTTTCTATTAAGCATGGGATTTTGTGGTGGTCGTCTGTTTACATCATTTCATTTCCTAATGATTCCTTCCTCCTTCTCAGAACCAAGTTTCCTAACAAAGATGAAAAGGGCTGGGGGTGGGCTGTTGAATCAGTCCAGCACAAACTGCCCCTTAAACACATATGACAGGTATGCAATATTCCACATACATAGGCCCCCACCTCAGCAACAGGCCCAGGGACGTGCCTTTTCTCCAACCTTCACCTAGGACAAGTTAGGCCATTATAATGACAGCCTTCGGTGGAATACTCCTTCCTTAGAGGGTTAGCCGAGTGTCCGCAGATGAACTGGGGAGATCTGGGAGAGAGGACAAGCAGGTAGGTAGGTAGGCAGGTGGACCGGCTGACGGAGCTGTCTGCCGGAGCCGCCCACCGGACAGGGGTGCATTAGGAAGCAGCAATTCCACGCGAGGGCCCCGGCGAGCGCCCCGCTCTCCGATCCGAGCCGCAAAGGGCAAGGCGAGGTCATGGAATGTAAATGTTGAGGGGTGCGGGGGAGGGAGGGTCCCGGAGGCGCGCGCCTCGGCAGCCTCCCCAGGGGTGGGGCCGGGGAAGCTAGCTCGGGAGCGCCTGCCCGTGACAGGCGGAGCTCGGGCCAAGCTCTCCAAGAGCCGCACCTCCGGCGTCCTCCGAGCTTCGGGGCAGCGCTGCGCCGGCCGGGCTGGGGAGCCGCTGGCCGCGGGATCCCCTACTTGGAGGATGAGCAGATCCGGCCCGCGGAACCCTCGGGATTCGGCGGCCGCCGGCGGCCCCCAGCCTCCTCGGTCTCGGAGATGAAGGGTCCGCAGCCCTGAGCCGCGAGCCGGGGCGAGGGCAGGGTCCCCGGCGTGCGTCCGGGAGGGAAGGGAAGCGGCGGCCGGACAGAGCCGGGCTGCGGGCGTGTGAGAGCCAGCGGACGAGCGCAGCTTCTCCTCCCTGCTGCGCCCGGGCTCCGGCTATTGTTCCGAGGGCTCCCGACCTAGTCACCGCCGCGGTAACCGGTCTGGTCCCGGGCAGGACTCTCGGAGGTTGGTTTTAACCGCATGGAAGCCTTGCGGCTCAGCTTGGGCGCTACATTTTCTTTCCTTTCTTTCCTCCCTTTTTAAACAAAGTTGCCAGAGTCTCCGAAGACAGGGCTGAAGTAGGGAATTCCCGCAGTCCTCGGGAAAGCCCTTGGCTGGCCCCGGCAACCCCGGGGTGTCGCTGCAGTCGGGAAGATAGATGCCCAGCCATTTGTACCGAAGCATCCCTTGCCCATGTGGCTGCCAGAGCTGGCACTTTGTCTGGGCTCACTGGGGGTTTACTAAAGGCATGGTTTAGAAGGCAGGCGGGAGGGGAACGGGGACGGGGGCTTCTCTTTTGCCGTATTCTAAAAAAGTTGTTTGTCCTAAAAGCGTCTGTGGAGCAGCCCTCGTCTCTTGTTTACTGGGGGGTTGCCAGGATTTTTTTTTTAATCAAATGCAGCTCAGAAGGTTGGGGTGGGGTGGGGGAGGGAAGGGAAGGATGAGACGAATTGAAAAGGGCTCAGCTGGAAGCTCAGCGTTTGGAGGAGGCAAATTTCTTTACTAATCTCTTGGAAAGTTTGCAAAGAAAGCGAAGGAGCCTGCCATGGAGCTCTTGACAACTTTTTGCTGCTTCTTTTTCTTTGTTGAGGAAAAGAATGAATGTATGGTTGTGTGGGTCCCTCTGTGTCTGGAAAGGGAGTGGGGGCTGGTCTGGAGACGGAAGCTAGATCTGAGCCCATCTTTCCCAACAGTTAAGCAACTGACACTTCTACCCCTTTGCAAAGTTTTCAAGGTCGCGTAGTACCCCAGATGGGAAGGTCAGCTTGTCTAGAAGCATATCTCAAGGTTCATGGATTCTGATCAGGCTGTTTTAGGGGAGGTAGGTGGTGGAAATTGTGTCCTGGAATTTCGTTCTGGTAGTTAATTCATCTCCTAGAGTTAAAAAATAAAAGGGGAGAAGGCAAAAGAAGTTTGTGCTTTCTTTTGATCCGGCTGAGCAAATGAATTTATGCAAATCTGTCATTTTTTTTTGGAAGAGGCTTTTAAATCTTGACTACTATTTCCCAGGGTTGCAGATCTCTCCAAGAAAAAGAAAGAAGGTTGTCTAGCTTTAAAGGGAAGGTCAGATTGAAAGTTGATGTTACCCCTCCCTCTCTTCTCTCGCACATTCATTAAAGCAGTGATTGAAATAAGATCTGGGAAGACGTTGGAAGGACCCCACTGCCAAAATCTGGAAGAGTGTGAATTTTAAATTGAAATAATTAACTCAGAAAACTACTGTGGAATGAGTTGTTGATTAGGCAGCTGCAGTCTAACATGCTAAGGAATTCTGTTAAGTATTAATGATAATATTATTAAGTGGCTTGTTGTTCAAGGAGTCCCACCCCCAACTTCCAAGGAATTTAACATTGTGGGCTTTCAGGATAATTAATTGAAATCCATATTCTCAGAATTTAAGGGGAAGCCCGTTTGTGAAGTGAATGCTAATCCTAATAACTTTATACTGCCTGAAGTATAATCTATTCTTAAACTGTGAGGTGGGATTACTAGCGTTTTAATCACTTGGCTAGACTTTATAAGCCTGCTTAAAATGGAGTGTCCTTAAAGGTATACACCTTTAATTCTAAGCTCAAGTAAAGTTCAACTTTTTTTCTTTTTCCGTTTTTTTTCCCCCTTTTTAATCGCATCTATCCTTTTTGGCAGTTGTGAGGATCAAATGGATATTTGTTTATTTTAAATAATATTTTATTTTTTCTTCAATTGCATGTAAAAACAATTTTTAACATTTGAAGCTTTGCTTTTAATATATATGCTCATTTAGAAACAGTGGCTGTATTACCTTCTCTAGCTGCTGGGGAGGGGGGAAATAAAAAATAATTGAAATATCTGTTGATTTTAATTGAGACTCACGTTATTTCATTTAGGTCTCATGACCACCCTGCAAGATAAGGAATATCGTCATTATCCCCATTTGACAAGCTAGGAGTCATTCAGAGAGGTTTAGCTAATGTTTAAGAAGTCATAGGGGCTAGATTTTGATCGAAGGGACCTGGGTGTGGGAGGGGATTCCATCCAGTGCAATCCTGTCTTTTTTGCATATAAAGAAATTGAAATTTAGAAAGGTTCTTTAACTTTCCCCAAGTTATACTTGTAATAAGTAGAAGAGCTGGGATCTGAATCCAGATCACTGGACTCCAAACCTATGCTCTCCCCAACTGCACCCCCAAGACTGAAAGTTACCTGTTCCTGATTGCAGGTCCATCCTTTCCTCCACTGTGTAGACAATGATGGAAGTCACAACCTCTCTGGGCCTCAGTTTCCTTAACTGTAAGAAAACAAAAACAAGAATAAGGAGGGTTAGTTTTGCTTTCTATAGTCCAGTTCTTAAATTCTATGAGTTTTTGAAATGTAAGTTTTGTTTCCTAGAAGTAAAGGATTAACTAAAGTTCATTTCCAGAATAAAAAGGGTAATAGGAGATATTATATTCAAGTGTGTACATCACTGAGACCTAGAGTGGAAGGATAATCATATTTTCTCTGTAAACATCCCCTTAAAAAAAAGAGGGAGATGTTAAAACAGGCAGATGGCCAACCCAACTTAACTCTCTTTCATTTCACAAGCTAATGCTGTAAAGCTAGCAGGGTTGGCTTGCTTCTACAGCTATTTCAAAACCAGATCATTGGCCAGTGTCGAGGTGGTAAGTAGTTCCATGCTTTTGACAAGTGTTGCCCTCCTTTGTTCTTGATATCATTTGTGAGTCTTTCAACCTTCCTCTGGATCTCTTTCTTTTTTATTCTTGTTTCAAGATTTCAAGCCTTTGGATCTTTGTATGTTTTCCAACGTCTGGAATTAGAAGAAGCCAGAGAGACCATTTATTGCATCTGTTGGTCTTACATCACCCATCGGGTTGACACAGGGTTTATCAGAGATGAAATCATTATGTCTGGAGTGATTCGCCTCAGTCTCTTTTTCCTGCACTGGCATGTTAGGCTGATCGTTGTGAAGTGTTCAGGTTTTTTCCTGGTGTTCTGGATTTGATGTTTTTAGTTTTATTGTTTCCAGCTAAAATTTTCCCCTCCTAGGGTGGAAGATATGATAAATGAATTGGCATTCCATCTTAAAAGTGGCCATGCCTGAGGAAGGACGTGGAGAAGGAATCCCTTCTGGCTCTGTGGGATATTTGAAGCAAATAGAAAACACATCTTTTGATTCTGATCATGGTCATTATTAAGGTTGTAACCCTTTATACATGATGAGAAATTAAGAATGGGGTAAAAGAATTCATCAAAGAAATGAATAGGAGAAAAGGGACTGGTCATGGTAAGAGTGTGAGCTAGACTGGGCAGTCTGCATGCTCCACAGGGACCCTCATGGTGTCTACAGAAACCGAGGAAAGAAGGCATCCAGAACATTGCAAGGATGTTGTTGTGGTGTTTTTGTTTGTTCTTCATTCTCAGAGTACCATGACATCAGGAAGATGATACCGAGACATGCAAGTGAATTGGATTTAAGTGTGCAAAGTCACCAGACTCATTTTTCTCCTCTGGAGCCATCTGGGTCCAGTGGCAAAATATAGATCAGAACAATTGGAGATGACCCCACTAAAGTTAGCAACTGGCACAGTGCTTGGCACATAAAAGGTCCAAAATAAATGCTTATTGACCATCTGGCCTGTGCCCTCCCAGGGTCTCCTAATTAGCAGTGAGCATCTTAATCTGGAAATAAGACTCCCTCAGACCCTCAGGAAGAATTTATGGGAGGCCATGAATCAAGGATGCACAGGAAGAGTAGGCTTGGATCTTATATCCATTGAAGCCTTTGTATTGAGAGCTGAGTTACAGTGGGTCAAGGTTTTAGTTGGTCAGCAAACATTTATCAGGCACCTCCTATGTGTCCAGCACAGTAGGTAAGCACTGGGGATACAAAAAGAGACAAAGGACAGTCCCTGCCCGAAAAGAGCTCACGATCTAACAAAATCAGGAAAACCTCAGCCTTTTTTCAGGGCATATTGATTATGTCACTCTGGCCAAGTCATTTGGCTTCTCATGAAGGCCTAGTTGTTGATCTGCTTTCATAGAGGTGTTTTCACTTTATCAGAAACATTGTCAAATTCTCAAGGGTAGAAAGAAATAAGGGGGTTTAGCACCAGAAACGTATTTTACTCAAAATGAAGTAAGCAGTTAGGATAAAAATGAGAAAAACTGGTTAAGTTCCTGTTGAGGGCTTTAAATATCTGAAAATGGAAAGCGGCATTGTTGTACCATGACATTCTCTGGAATTGTGTGACAGCATTGGTATATTGGAAAGAAGTACTAGATTGGAGTCACCTGTAGCATCCAGTCCTTTAACCCCTTTGAACCTCAGTTTCCTTGTCCCAAGGCAATAGTGGAAAAAGCCATGGATTTGGAGTCAAAGGACCCGGGGTCAAATCCTGGTTCTGCCACTTACCTTCTGCATGGCCTTGGGCAAGTCAATGAAGCCTTGGTATGTTCATTCCTAAAATGAAAGGGCTCTAGGCTTGATGACTTCTAAGTTTCCTTCTAGTTCTAATTCTGTAACTTGAAATGAAAACCTTTTCTTTGAGATATACCAATGAATTCTTCTCTTTCCTCTTCTTTTTCCTCTCTCCAATCTCCCCATTAATGTAATCATAGAAGGCCCAGACATTTTGATTGAAGCACCAAAGTAAAGTAGGTGTGAATAAATCCTCAGTCTGACAAAATCAGAGGGGATTCTGGTCATCTGATGAAGCAGATTGTGCTGTGTGGGAAACATCTTGGGGCTGACTGAAAGAACACTTGAGGGACTAGGTACAGCAAAGTAACCCAGTTTTGACTCGGGTGACAAGAATGGAGGAGCTTCAGCCAAGCCCCTTAGAGGACATAGCTTAGGGTCTGGGGAGTGGGAGCAGGAGGGAGAAATGCCAGGACCATGTGAGTTGGGGAGAGTCATTGGAGGTGCCCCTGCTGACTAGAGGCAGAGCAGTGGCTGCAGATTAGTAGAAACTGATGACAGAGGATGTAGAAAAACAGTCAACCAAGGCCAGTGACAGCTTCCAGAAGTGACTATCCTTGAGGCAGAGGCAGTCCAGGCTATGGACTCCAGAAAGACACTAACGCTTGGATATCCCTGGAGAGTTACACCTAAGTGGAACTTCATGAGGAGTTGAGGAAAAGAGAAAAGGGCACCCAGTAACTGGGATGTGTTGGCCATGTGTGTAACTCATGACTCTTAAGTTTGAGCCCACTTTCCACAGGAATGTTTTGTGTGCAAAAATGAGAGTGTGCCCTCCATTTTTGGGGGGGGTGGGAATAATGTTTTTTTTTTAACAACTGTCTTTGCTTATACTTGTTTCTTAAATACTCCTTTTAAAAGCTAAGTAAGCCTGACTGATAAGTCATGGAAGATCATACCACTGGGGGCTCATGAGCAATAGTACTGCAAAATGCTAGTCCCTCAGGGTTCCCCACCCCTGCCTTACCTCTTAGAGTCTTAAGAAGTAATCAGCTGCCCTTTGGGAATCTGACCTGACAATGGAAGTGGGGGGAAATGGCCTCAAAGTAGATAATAAAGTGTGTGTGTGTGTGTGTGTGTGTGTGTGTGTGTGTGTGTATGGCGCACGCGCACACACACATACACCCACATTGGAAGGGAGTAGGAATGGACCTGTGATTTGCAGGTAGCTGGATATGCATAAACCCTGAGCCTGAATTGAAGAAGACCTGTTAAAGTCTGGCCCCAGACACTTAACTACAGCCATGTCACTTAACCTCTCTCTGCCTCACTTTTTTCATCTGTAAAGTGGGGCTAATAGTAGTACCTACCTGCCAGGATGGTTGTGAGACTCAAAGGAGGTAACACTCTTGTAAAGCACTTTGAAAACTTGAAGAGCTCTATAAATGCTATTATTATTTCATCTGTATAGTGAGCACCTGTCGAGGAAGCTCCTGGTGATACAGTTATCCCAGCGTTCTGTAATTTCTATCCTTGGTTGCTTGGGACATTGAAAGACTGTGACTTGCCCAAGACCACAAAACCAGTATAGCAAACCCCAGTTTTCCTGATTCAAAGAGGTTTGGCTATCTACTTTGCCAGGCTATCTTTTATCTACATTTATAGACTTCTGTTTTTAAGCCTTATCACTGGCTTGAAGGAACCTATCTTTTCAGTTGATTTACTCATGTTTGACTTGAGGAAAACGTCCCAACCATCATTATGACTTAATTATATGATTCAGAGTCTACTCTTAATGTACTTTTGTTCAGTCATATCCAACTCTTCATGATCCCATTGGGGGTTTTCTTGGCAAGAATCCTGGAGTGGTTTGCCATTTCCTTTACCAGCTCATTTTACCGAAGAGGAAATTGAGGCAAACAGGGTTTAGTGACTAGCCCAGGGTCATCCAGCTAGTAAGTGTGCGAGGCCGTATTTGAACTCAGGAAGATGAGTCTTCCTAACTTGAGGCCTCCTGCTCCATTCACTGTGCCACTTAGATGCCTGAGCGAGACTTCAGGAGAGTAACAAGCTCCTGCTAAATGACCATCTTTTTGGTATGTTATAGTGGCTATTCTTTTAGGGTCACAAATAGGATGAGGGGTGTCTTCTAATGTTGAGATACTGTGAATCTATAGGGGAAGTGTGAAGGAAATAAATATGTGTGTGTATATATATGTATATATGTGTGTGTACACACACACACTCACAAATAGGATTTATATAATGTCTTCTGAGCAGGGCAGCTAGGTCATGAAGTAGATAGAGTGGGGGGCCTGGAGTCAGGAGCACCTGAGTTCGAATTTGACCTCAGACAATGACTATGTGATACTGAACAAGTCACTTAATCCTCTTTGCCTCAGTTTCCTCATCTGTAAAGTAAGTTGGAGAAGGAAATGACAAATCACTCTAGTATATTCATCAGGAAAACCTCAAATGGGGTCATGAAGAGTCTGATGCGACAGAAAATGACTGAACAATGTGCCTGGCACTGTGCTAAGTACCTGTAGTGTATCCTTATAGTGAAAATAGCTCTGGATCTGGGGTCTAGACTTGTCGGTTTTGGTGTGACCTAGTCAAGTCATTTAACCTCTTGGGTAAGTTTCCCCTAACCTCTCTAGGCCTTACCTTCTCATTCCTGTAAAACAAGGGGTTTGAAGTAAATGATCCCTAAGGTCCGTTCCAGCTTGAAAATTCTGTGATTCTGTGAGCTTTTCCCCTTTTTTTGTTGGTTTTATCAATGTTCTTTTTTAGACCAGGCATTTCCTAAAGTCCCCTTCCCCCATCAGACTCCCTTGTAACTAGGGAAAGCAAGCAAATAAAACAGGCCAGTAAAGTCACTGCAGCTGATAATGGGCACCACCTTCTGATCCTCTGCTACTCACTATCAGCTCAGAGGAGCCCCCATGACTTTCACTCACAGGCTCATTCCACTCCCTGGCATTTTTGTGGTATCTGAATTCAAGGTGGGCTGCTCCGCAGGGCCCCTCTGTTCTCCAGAGCTTATTCACTGATCTAGACTCTTCTGCCTTTATGATAAGAGAAGATCAGTCCTGCCATCGTCTCTTCCGAGGCACCTTCAGCATTCTGTTCAAAACCTGCCCCCTGCTTTCCTATCCTGGAGGGAGCCATCATGAGGAATGTGTGTTACTTTGCAGAAATGGAGGTGTTGTGGGGGGCGTCCTGCTCCTCCCAACTGCAACCTCTTGAGAGATTCCAGAACTTCTTGCCGAAGGGAGGACAGGGCCCAAGAGTGTTTACATTCAGGGAAGGGAAAAGGTACTGATAACTGGAATAATCTCGGAGCGTTAACAGCTGCAGTAGTTGTGTGTGTGTGTGTGTGTGTGTCTGTGTGTGTGTGTGTGTGTGTGTGTGTCCCAACCAGGGGCAGGGAGGAGCTGGCGGATTTGGTTTCTTCTTTAATAATGATGATTAACATGTACCAAGCAATGATAGTGTGCCAGGCTCTGTGGTACACACGGCGGGGTGGGATCCTGGAACCTTGTGGCCATCCCCAAATACCCAGGAGAGCCATACAGCGTTCTGTGCACGTTCTGTCTGTGTGTCTGTCTCCCTTCCCTTCTGTCTCTCCCTCCCTCCCCCCCTTTTCTCCATATTCTTTATGTTTCACTCTTTTCTGTATTCTCTCTCCTCTCCCTCTCTTTTTGTCTATTCTCTATACTTCTCTCCATTCATTCTCTATATTCTTTCCGTTTCTCACTTTATCCTTTCTCTGTCTCTCTCTTGCTCCCTCTTTCCCTCCCCCTCCAATTCTTCATATTCTTTCTGTCTCACCTTTTTCTCTAGTCTCTCCTCTCCCTCTCTCTCTCCATTCTTTACTCTCTCCCTTCATTTTCTGTATTCTTTCTATCTTTCACTTTCTCACAAACATACACACACACATACACATGCATGCACATGTGTGATTAGATCTGTTTTCATGCCTTTGGGTTTATTGTTTACCTCTTTGTCTTTGGTTCTACCTTTCTCCTCCTCCTCACTCATGTTTTCCTCCATTTCCTAATAGATTGTGAGCTTCTTTGAGGGCAAAGTCCTCTCTCATTCTGTGTTCTTTGGGCTAAGCCTCTAAGGGTTCTTCCTCTGAGAAGTGAATCTAGAACAGTGAGTGCTGGGCATTCCAAGAGTGCTGAATCTGTCTTACCTGTTGACCAGGTAGAAAGTGGGAGCTGTCTTAGGGGTGCTGGAGAGCAACATCTTAACATAATAGCAACATAATAGAACCATGGATAGAGCTAGAAGGAGGCTTTGAGATCTTTGCTTCTGGGTATTTGAGACCAGTTGCTCAGTTATGACTGAGAGTGGCTAAGTGATTCACATAAGTGTCTATGATGGAAATCAAACTTGTGTCTTCCTGACTCCAAGTCCAGACCCTCTCTACTGTGTCAGGAAATGGCATCTTGAAGATCAGAAAGACCTAAGTTCAAATCCTGCTCCACATACTTAGCATCTCTGTGACTTTACTTTAAAAGGGGGAAAATAATACCATGTATGTCTCAGGATTGTTATGAGGATCAAGTGAGAAAATGCATATAAAGTTCATTAAAGTGCTTTAATATTATAAGTATATATCATATATAAATTATAAATGTTATCTATTAATAATATTATTCCATATCTCTAAATAAAAAGGTATTCAGGGTTGGGATAGGGTTCTTACAGTGTCTTTTGGGGGAAGTAATCATGTTAGCTATGCTAACAATTAGAATTCTAAGGTTGGAAGAGACTTTAGAGAGGAAGAAACGTACCGAAATGGCGAATTAATTTGCCCCCAAACAGTGGTTTCTAGCTCCCTGTTATTTTCATTAGACCAAGCTGCCTGTCTGTCGATATATCCATGTCACAAGAGTATCTGATATGAAGGAGATTAATGGTTCCATAACTTCAGTTTTTAGGGGATTTGCCTAAATTTTTGTATGTGCTTACACTTCTTAAAGGTTGCTTTAAAAGCCTTTGCTCGTGCTGGACACAGTATTTGTAAAGGGCTTAGCACAGAGCTTGCACGTGCACCGTACTATAGAAATGCTTATTCCCCTGCCTTCCCCCCACCTCAGTTTCTGGGTATTTCTCCCAGCTGCTAGGGCCTTCCCCTATGGGATCACCGTCCATCTACTTTGGATGTATCATGTTCCGCTACCCTTGTCACTCCCATGAGAATTTAAGCCCTTTGAGGGCCAGGATTGTTTCATTTTTGTCTTTATATCCCTAGGCCCAGCTACTCACTACCTCAGTCCCTAAGTAGACTGTGTGTGTGTGTGTGTGTGTGTGTATGAATGAATCACATATCAGCATGTGTCAGTGTCTTTCTGTCTCTCTATCTGGCTTCAATTGCTGGTGAAGGCCACCTTCATTGTTGAACTAGATGAAAGGAAAACCCACTCAGATGAGATCAGGCCTTACTAGCAATGCTGAAAGATCCAAAGACAGACTCCAAATGGTCTGGTCATTAACCAAGATACTGCCTCCAATGATGCAGATCACAACCTCCTCTCTTTCATGAGTCTTTTCATGAATCCTCAGCAGAGGGTTCACTCACTGTATTGGGGGTTGAGGGAGCTTCTACTTTATCCTTTGGGAGGGCCTACTCTGACAGTTGCTTGGGGCCCTAAGAAGTTAGGTGACCAGTTGAAGGTTCCAATTATTCAGTTGTTTTTCGGTTGTGTAGGACTCTTGGTGATTCCATTTGGGGTTTTCTTGGCAAAGATACTGGAATGGTTTGCTGTTTTCTTCTCCAGATCATTTTACAGATAAGGAAACTGAGGCAGAGTTAAGTGACTTGCCAGGGTCACACAGCTAGTAAGTGTGTGAGGTCAGATTTGAACTCTGGAAGATGAATTTTCAGGCCTAACACTATCCACTCTGCTCTGTAACTTCGTCTTGGCAAGGATCACATAGCTAATACAGTGTTAGAGACAGAACTTTAACCAGGTCTCCCTGACTTCCAGGACGGCTCTGCATTTACTCTCCCACATCGCTTTTCCCTTTCTCTATGTAAACTTTAATGATAACAGATATTTTCAATAATGATAGCATACCTCAATTAACCCACCCCAGCTATGTCCTAACCCCTGCCTCAAAGACAGCAAGTCTCACCGAGCTTTGTTCCTTGTATGCCTCGGTGGTTATGGGCCTGGAGCATCAATGCCTTGAGCAAACAGTGATATATTTTTTTTTTTTTGCAGACCATGTGTACCACTTTTTAAAATTCTTTTCTCAATCTCTTCTTCCTCCCATCTTTTCCTTCTTTCTTTTCACTCTTCCTTTTTTCTCTGTTTATCCATTTTCCCTCCTTTGATAGGTCTTTAGCTATCAGTGGCACTAGAAGATATAATCTTAGGGGTGGGATTTGGGCTGAAAAGGATCACAGGGTTCTGCAGCTCTCCTATCCACCTCCCCCACACCCCCCAGCTCTTTGCTGAAACCTAGCCATACAGAGATCTGTATGAGAGCAGCCTACTTCCTGATCCTTGACCCCGGCTTGTCTACATTAATTAGAGCCCACTGATTTATTTACAAGCATCAGGCTCCACTAAAGAAAGTTTTGCTCCCTCCCTCTGGGTAGCTTAACTCCTGGGCAAGTCTATTAATGAAGGCACTCTTGTGGCCAAAGAATTCCAGTCATCTCCTCCTGCCCTTATCTTTTGGATACATAGAAATACGTGAACTGGTTTTTCTAATGTGCTAATGATATAAGCTTTGCTTCTTCCTGCAGTGGGTTTTCTTCAGTTATGTTTCTCCACTTGTCTTTGATTTTCTGTCTTTCTGATCACATACGCTGGATGACTTGGCCTTAGCTAATAAGCCTGACATTTTTTACCTCTTCTAGTGGAGGTTCTACTATGTACTTAGTACTCCAGCTAATGATAAATGACATTTATGTAATGCATCAGTGTTTGTAAAGTAATATATGTATAAATATGAATAGATAGATGTATCTATGTGTGTATCTATGTGTATACATACATAATATACACATACATACATACATACGTGTTTGTATGTGTGTGTGTATATATAACCTCATAGGATTGGATGAAGCCCAAAGAAGTTTATATATAAAACATATTCAATGTACTTATATTTAATATATTACATAATACATTTTAGCATAATATTTATATTATCTGTAATGAAAATAAACTATTTTATATGTATACATTAAATATATTACATATAAGTATATAAAGAACTTATATAAATTAATATCTATAATATCAAACTTCTTTGAACTTTACATCAATTTTGTGAGGGTAAATAGTAGAGGTATTAACTATACTCATTTTATGGATGAGGAAACTGAGGCTTGGAACCAGTTGTAATGATCATGGGCCAATAGGATTCAGCCCCATGATGTACATCAAGGGCATCCAGGGATCCACTTCCTGCCCAGGGGACTTGCTGCTAAAAACATTTCTAGCCATGCCTCTATTGGGGTTTAATGTCTAACCTGGAATGATATGGCCACTAATACGATGCCTTGCTGATTTCATATCTAGCTTTCTGCCCCATCCTGGGCTGCCTCATCACAAAGGAGTTCTAAAACTTAGAGGCATACCCAAGTTCTTACTTCTGTGGCTGTATTTAAGCTTGATGTCTACTTTTTGAAGCTTCTAAAACATATTATTTATGTTAGTGGATAGGTTTCTGGACCTAGAATCAGGAAGTCCTGAGTTCAAATATTGCTGAAGGTACTTACTAGGTGTGTCACCTAGGCAAGTCCCTTAGCCTTTCAGTTTGCCTCAGTTTCCTCATCTGTGAGATTGGGGGGAGGGGGTTGGACTTGATGACCTCTAAGGTCCCTCTCAGCCCTACATCTATGATTCTGTTAAATAGTGAAGTGATTTCCTTTTGTGCACAGGAAATCCAGACACATTACCTTAGCTTTCCCCTTTTTCTTCTCTTTAGGACTGAGAATGATGGCTGCTGGAAAATTTGCAAGTCTTCCCAGAAACATGCAGGTGAATCATCAGTTTCCCCTGGCTTCTTCCATGGACCTTCTGAGCAGCAAGACCCCCCTTGCTGAGCCTCGCTCGGATGCCTATCAGGATGTGTCTATACATGGGACCCTACCGAGAAAGAAAAAAGGATCTGTTCCTATAAGGTCTTCTGACTCCTTTAGTCATATGGGAACATTCCCTTACTCTAAGACCCAAAGGCAGAACTCTCCTCTGATCCAAGATGTGATTGAGGAGAGCCCACTGCAAGACTGGCGAGGGGAAAAGTCCATCTTCAGGTAACTCCTGTTTAAGCTATTCAAACTCATGTGTACTTGTCTCAAGAACCTATTCATACGCAATTTCTCTTAGCACCTAGGCCTCCAAAAGCAAACAGAAAAGGTCCATCTGCCTCAGTGTGTCTTGTCATCACTTTGCATTATAGCCTTGTTTCCATTCAGTTTGGCCAAGGGATCCAAAATCTCCATTATGATCCTAAAGAATTCAACCCTTGTGTTGCTTAAGTCAACTTGGCGAGCACTTTCTTTGTGCCAAGCATTATGCTAAGTGCTAAAAGTTAAAGCTGTGCTTCTGTGGACTAGATTAGCTTCTGAACAGAGAAGAGTGGTTCCTTGTCCCTGAATAAGGAAGAGTGATTCCTTACACCTGGATAAGGAAGAATGATTCCTTGCACCTGTCGGCTTGAGACTGCAATACACAAGCCTTGGAGCTGATAAATGCCTCTTCTGAGTTTGCAGGGCAGGCTGGCTAGAGTAGGCTAATTGGCTCTGCCTGTTGGAGCTGGTTTTAGAAAGACCTTTGCCTTTTCTTTCTCTCTCTTTTTTTAATAATCAGTGGGAAAAGCCATCCACCTGTGATGCTCTCAGGTGAAGTATGTGACATTTTCTGGAGGGGTACCCCCTAAGTGCCCCTGATTTTCCTTCTGCCTGGCCCATCTACCTGTAGTCATACTGGAGAGGGTGCTGCTGCGTTTGCTCTGAACTGCGCTAGACAGGAGAGAGGATGAAGGAAGAGCCCCATGTATTCTCAGGAGAGATGAAGAGGCAAGCCTCCACTAGGTTGGGTTCAGCTTACCAGGTTCAGAAGCTGGCTTAGGGCTTGGAGGAATCCCTGAAATACTCCTTGATCATCGAAGGAGAGCCTCATGTAGAGGGTAACCATAGATCAGAGAGCAGGTAGCTTCCTGAGAAAGCTGACTTCTCAGATTAGTGGAGTGGTACCTAATTTAACACACAACATTTATCAGGTGCCTCCTATAAGCAAGGCCCTTGGTTAGGTGCTAAGGAAGCAAAGGAGAAAAAAAAGACCAGGTCCCCACTCAGACCAAAGGAGTTAAGGCCTGTCACCAGAGGATTGCTCATCCCACAAGTGTGTATTAAGCACATGCTATGTGCCAGATGGGCATTGGGATGCAGGTACAAAGAATGAAACAATCCCTACTTGAAAGGAATTTATATTCTAATGAGGGAGAAAATAAATACATATATAGGCATATGCAGACTGAATATAAAGGGGATAAATGTTAATTAACACCAAGTTAGTAAGAACAAGGGGAGTTTGGGTGGGATAGCCAGGTTCCTAGCTTCATGGAGAAGCTGGTGCTTGAGCTACCCTTGACAAGAATAGGATTCCAAAAGGCAATGGTGAGAGAGGAGCGCATTCCAAGCATGGAGGATGGCTAAGGCAAAGACAGAAGCGACAGATGGAGTGTTGTATGTGAGGCCCGTTGGACTAGTCCAGGAGAGGGAGTAGTATATAACAAGGCAGGAAATATAGGAGGGAATAGGCTTGTGAAGGACTTTTAAAAACTGAAGAGTTTATATTTGATCCAAGGCAATAGGGAGCCACTGGAGATGATTGAGGAAAGGAGTGACATTGTCTGCTCTGAGCTTTAGGGAAAAAAAACAACTTTGGCAGCAGTGTATAATTAAGAAATTATTGGTGATCTAGGAAAGAAAAGTTTCAGTTGGATAATGAGCTCAGAAGCTGGATTATTGTAAAGGCTTGAGTGAGAGGAGAGGAAGTAGGGTCAGTGAGTATGGCTAGCTTTTTTCTAGAATGAGCTATTATCTCTTCCCCCTACTTAAGAGCATAATTTAAAAAAAATTATTAGTAGGTTTTTGTTTTCATATTTGTTCAATGTGTCCTTCTCTGCTCTTTCTGAGACAGTATTCCATATAACACAGAATAAAAAAGGGAGGAAAATAGTTGTTCAATAACCAGATATCTGATATTATATCCTTATTATGTATTATATGGAATATATCTACAATTATATTCCAATTAATATAATCATATTCCATAGAATATACCCTATTCCTATTCTATGGAATATTATATGTTCCACACTCAGAGCCTCCCATCTGTGCAAAGAATGGAAAAAGTACATTTTCATACGTCTTCCTCAGGGACAAGCTTGGTCGTTATAATCACATAGTGTTTAGTTTGGAATACTATCGTTTTTTCCATTTACATTCTCATAATCATTGTGGATGTTGTCTTCCTGGTTCTGACGACTTCACTTTGCATCAATTTGTGTCTCTTGGTGAGCAGAAAAGTGACAGGAGAAGGATCCACAACTGGAGGTTGGGATGGTCAGAGGCATTGTGAGAATACAGCTGACGGCTCTCAAGAGTTCCCTGTTTCTCTGACAGCTGTACAAGCTCTTCTCTTGAAGTTCTTAAGCAGGGCAGGGTGCCAACTCTTATGGGGAATTGGCAGTTAATAATCACTCTTTCTGTCTTGAGGAAGTCCTTAAGGTCCACACCGACATCTTGCCTGGAGTTCAAAGCTTTGGTTCCAAAGCTGTCATGGGCAGAGGTCAGTATTCTGAGCTGAAAAGTGTTTTCCTTCTGAGGGTGGGTATGAGGGTATGAGTCTTTGGTTTGAAGTCCAAGATCTTTGGAAGGCTTGGAGTGTGTGTGTGTATACACTATAACTCAATAAGCACCAAATGCTGGAATTTTGGCAGCCATGTTATAGTCAAGATCTACATAATGTCAGAGGTTAGTCAACAACGAAGTATTTATTAAGCAACTCTATGTGCCAGGTATTATGCTAAGCCTTAGGATACAAAGAAAGATATAGACAGTCCCTGTTCTCCAGGAGCTCACAATCTACTGGGGGAGACATCATGTGTACAGATATGTGCAAACAAGCTATGTACAGGATTAGCTGGAGATAATCAACAAAAGGAAAGCCTTAGCATTATGGGGGATTGGGAAAAACTTCTTGTAGCACTTGGGATGTTCCCAGCTAGGGAAGCCCTGGAGGTGGAGGTGAGAAAGGAGAGAATATGAGGTGTGGTGAATGGTTTGTGAACATGCCTGGAGTTGGGAGATAGAGTGTCTTGTATGAAGAACAGTAAGGATGTCAATCTCATTGGATCTCAGAGTCCATGGAAGGGAATATATCAGACATTTGGAAAGGTAGGAGAGGGCCAGGTGATAAAGGGTTTTAAACGTCAGAGGGGGTGGCTAGGTGGTGCCATGGACAAAGCACTGGGCTTGGAATCAGGAAGGCAACTTCCTAAGTTCAAATCTTGCCTTAGACACTTGCAAGCTGTGTAACCCTGTTTGCCTTGGTTTCCTCATCTGTAACATGGACTGGAGAAAGAAATGGCAAACCACTTCAGTATCTTTGCCAAGAAAATCCCAAACGGGGTCAGGAAGAGTCAGATGGGACTGAAAAACAACAGCAGCAAATGCCAGAGGATTTTCTGTTTGATCCCAGAGGTCATAGGGAGCCATAGGAGTTCATTGAATGAAGAAGTACAGTTTACATGATGGGCAGTTAGGTGGGTGCAGTGGATAGAGCACCAGTGCAAGAGTCAGGAGGACCTGAGTTCAAATCTTATCTCAGACACTTGATACTCACTAGCTGTGTGACCTTGGGCAAGTCACTTAACCCCAAATGCCTCATTCTGGGTTATCTCCAGTCATCCTGATGAATATCTGGTCATTGGATTCAGATGACTCTGGAGAAGTGAGGCTGGTGACCTGCACAGCCCACTCTCACTCAAAACAAAGTCAAGTGCAAGTCATGTCATTATTTCTCTGATGGCATGGTCTTCTTCAGCAAAGAAGAATGAACATACATACAGTTTACATGATCAGCTCAATTTAGGAATATCAGTTTGAGCTTGTTTGTGTGTGATGCATCATAAAGCAGTTATTGGAAAAACAGTAATAATTTGCATTTGAAGGATAAGCAGCAAAACCTTGAGCAGAGTCAAAGGATTTATGTTCAAATCCCAGCCCTGCTACTTACTACCTTGGCCAAGTCACTTAAACTCCCTGGGCCTCAGTTTCCTCACCTGTATAATGAAAGAAGAGGAGTTAAGTTGATTCAGAATTCTAGCTCTAGATTGGATGACCCTGTGACTTGCAGAGTAATACTGAGTGAGAATGTCAGGAATTACACTTCAAAGGACATACATACTTATAATATGTATAACTTACATATTAATTCATAGACCCAACACATTGGTCTAACTCCTGAGTTCTTAATTCAGAAGAATCTAAGTAAGGCACAAACCTTCTTGCTGTCAGTCTTCTCAGTAATCACAGAGGGCATATGACCTCCCTTTTTTTGTACAAATGAGCTAATTGGGGTGCTAAGAAATAGACTTGCCTAAGGTGAAACAGTCATAAATGAAGACAGAGAGAGAAAAGGTGGAGGGGGAGTGGGAAATTGATTGATTGATTCTGGTCTCCTAGTTCCTAGTCCAAAGCTATAAAAATACCAGCCGTTCCTTGACTGTGCTCCCACCTGAGACTTGGGAGCTCCATTTTTCTTGAGAAACAGACCGTGTTTTTGAACATATGAAAGCTGCTCAGCCCTGCCTGTCTCCAGGGTAAGAGGAGCCGGTTCTGAACCAGACTGCCCAGAACAAGGTGATTGATTTTGGTTTGCTTCAGATCATTTGTGATTTGTCATTTTTTTTGTCATTTCATGCTTTTGGGGGTTTTAATTCTAATTGGCAGTAACCAACTCACATAGCAGATCTGAAATCCTTCACCACGGGCAGAGTTAGACTAGGTCTTGACCTGTTTGTAGCCAGAGGGTGGGGATGGGGGCAGGTTTCTACAGAAAGTGCCTTAGGCCTTTCCCAGAAAATCCTGCTTCCAACCCACCTAACTAATAAATGCCTTCTGGTTCTGTGACTCAGTCCACAGGGTCCTCCCCTTTCCCATAAGAGTATGTCTATAACTACAATATCATCATGATAGCTAGCATTTTTATATAGCACTCAATGTTAAAATATTCTCTCATTTGACCCTCACAACAGGTTTCAAATGTACATTTTACAGATGAAGAAACTGAGGCAGACAGGCAGAAACTGAGGCAAACTTGTCCAGTGTCTCCCAGAGCTAGTGAATAGATTTTAACCGACGTCTTCTTGACTCCAGGCCCAGGCTCTATCCATAGAGCCACCTAACTGCCTCATTATCATTAAAATTTTGATTCAGGCCTGGAATTCATTCTCTTTGGGAACTCGGACCCTTAAAGCAGATCGGCGACTCTTTTGCAAACTTGTCTCTGAGAATTGTTAGGGGATGGGGCACTGAGCGTTTAAATGATTTATCTGTGGCCACACACGCAGCATGTCTCAGACATTTGGATTTGAACTTAGGGTCTTCCTTATTCCAAGACCATTCTTTTATCCATGACCATCCCACACTGGCTAAATCATCATCTATTATTGTCTTTAATTCAGTGAATGTTAAGTATTTATTCAATGCGATCATGTTGGGTACTTTCAATTCCTCTGTGTGTAGTCACTAGAGGTACTTCACAGAAAAGGAACTTGTCTGTGGTCTCAGCCAATGAGCATCATGGGTGGGATCTGAATCAGCCAAGTCCTTCCTGATAACAAGGTCAGTCCTGTACCATAGCAGCCTCTGAAATATAAGAGGTGGCAAAATGTGTAGTGAATGGAGTGGGGGGGACTAGCCTTTAAGTCAGGAAGCCCTGGGCCAATCTCTTAGTTGATGACTGATTCAGGCAGCCCTCTAAGGCCACATAGCTCTAGAGCCAGAGGCTCTATGTTCAAATCCTCCTTCTGACACTACTTGTATGACTGAACCTCATTTTCATCATCTGTGAAGTGTAGTTTGATTAGATGTCTCCGATTAGATGTCTCCGAGCCTTCCCAGTTGAGATTCTGTGTTCCTAAATTTTAGGAGTTGCCAGTCTGTACCAGTGAAAGGAGTTTCCTCATGCTGATGAATCCCACATCCCAACCTAAAACAACAAGAAAAATTAATTAAACAGCAGCAATGTGGGAGGCACCGGAGAAGAGTTCTTTGTCCACTGACCTCACAATTCAAATAGCTGAGCCATTCCACCCACACATATTGAAGGGCCTCTAAAATCAACAACCTCTGAGAATATAGGCACATCTGAGCAAAGTACAGGGTTCTTTGTAGAATAGATGGAGCCAAGCCCCAGAACCTGCCCAGTCCTCTCGCCACTGTGTGAGATCAGGGCCATGCCAAATGGTACCAGGCAGAAGAATCTCAGTCCAGGAGTTTGTCTTTGCTCTCAGGAACCTGTGTCTATTGGCTTCATCTTCCCCTTGGCTCTTTTCCCTTGTTTTTGTGGGTTTGAATGACAGCCAAAGCCAGAACAGTGGATCCCTCCACCCTCCTGGAAGTTCCAAAGACATTGTTGTCATTAGGCACCAAGATGTAGACTCTGCAAGGCTTGGCTTGCAAACAGGATTTCCTCTTAACATCATGGTCCTGGTGTGAGCTCTCAATTCTTTGATTCCTTTACCTTCCTGTGAGGCATTTTCACTCAAATTTGGGAATTTCCTTGGGTTGAGAGGAAACCTGTTCCTTTATTACCCAAATCATTTGAATGGCTATGTAGCCAAGGGATGAAATCCTTTCATTTTTCTCTGAATGTGGGTATGTGTGAACACTCATTTCTTGGTCCCCTACTTTTGGAGATTACCCAACTCTTCCCTTGTTGGGGAAGCGCCAACCACTGAAAATGCAAACACACAATTGGACCTAATCCTTGCTCTCAGGGATCATAAAGCTAGAGGAAGGGACCTTAGAGATGACCTAGATTCACCCAGTTATTTTACAGATGAGGAGACTGAGGACCAAGAAAGTTAACTGATTTTCCTGAGAATGGCACTAAGTAAGCATCACAGGCAGGATTTTAATTCCAGATTCCTTCCTTTATATTATTTTGCCTTCCAAAGATTTTACATTCTAGTAGGGAAGAGATGCTTACATACATACATATATACATACAGGGTCACTTGGTGTTTTTCTCTGTGTATGTATATATGTATACACACATATATACATATATATAGGTATGTGTATGTATATTTTTATATATATACGTATACACACATGCATGCATACACACATACACACACAGAGTATGTGTGCGCCATTTTGGAATTAGTGAATCTAAGATGGCAAGTAGGTGCCTTGAGTGGAGTGAGTACAGGACCTAGAGTCAGGAAGACCCCGTCTCAGATGTTTACTCTTAGTGTGACCTTGGGCAAGTCACTTAACCTCTATCTCTTTCAATTTCTTCAACTATAAATTAGAGAGGGAGACCTAGGTAGCACAGGGAATAGAATGACAGGCCTGGAGTCAGAGAGACTCATCTTTTTAAATTCAAATCTGGCCTCAGGCACTTACAAGTTGATGTGATCCTTGGCAAGTCACTTAATCCTGTTTGCCACAAGTCCTCATTTGTAAAATGAGCTAGAGACAGAAGGGGCAAACCACTGCAGAAGAGAGTCCAGGACACAGCCATGGGGTGCATACTCATAGCATGAGTGGGATATGGCTGATGGACTTTAATTTAAAAGAAACTGAGAATTGATGAGACTGATGATAGCAAAAACTGAGGGAGGATAAAGTATCCAGAAGGAAATAGGTGAGTAACAGTGTTAAGTACTAAGAGTGATCCAGAAAGATGAGGACTGAGGAAAAAGTCCTTGGATT
This sequence comes from Potorous gilbertii, assembly GCA_028658325.1. Classification (NCBI taxonomy): domain Eukaryota; kingdom Metazoa; phylum Chordata; class Mammalia; order Diprotodontia; family Potoroidae; genus Potorous; species Potorous gilbertii. The sequence continues at coordinate 231,292 of JAQQSK010002946.1, read as the reverse complement.
TAGCACTAAGAGATGTTTGATGACCTTACAAATAGCATTTTCCCAAGAGAAGGCCAGTTTGTAAAGGATTGAGAATGAGTGGGAGGAGAGAAAGTAGAGGCTGTGAATGTAAACCACTTCTGCTAGAAATTTGGAAGATGACAAAAGGATAGAGAACTTCAGGGGATTTTAGGGGCTAGCAAGTGTTTCTTAAAGATACTGGAGGATGTGGGTGTGTTTGAAGACCATCTGAGAGAAAGACTACCTACTGGGTTAGGGAGTGGTTGGAAATTTGGGAGGGAGAGGGTCCCAGCTCTGCCCCAAGGCAAGTCCCAAATCTGAGTGGTTAAGTAAGCCCCTAATGAAGAGGGGTGAGTTGGATTTCTGGAGGTCTGGATGCCACTGTTCCTAATGGTGGGGAAAGGGAACTAGCTGGTCAGTTAGCAAACCACCTGCCCTATTTTGGACCTGGTGTCTTTCTGGGAGGTCTGGATGGAAAATTTGTGGAGTTAGGCTAAGTAACTTCCAGGGGAGCAAGCACCTAGCACCTGGGGGCTATTGTAAAGGTAGCCCCTGATCTGTCTTTGTGCCTTGAAGGAGGCTGTGGGGCAGCTGGGTGGTGCGGTGGATAGAGAGCACTGGGTCTGGAGTCTCGAAATCTGAGTTCAAATGCAGCCACAGACACTATAGATGTGGGACCTTGGGCAAGTCATTTAACTTCTGTTTGCCTCAGTTTCTCATCTGTAAAATGAGGACACACAGGAAAGGAAATGGTCAACCACTCCAATGCCTTTGCCAAGAAAACTCTACAGACAAAGTTCATAGGGTCACAGAGAGTCCAACACAACTGAATGATGGATTTTTAAGAGGTGGAGTTGAGGAGGGAGTGCATTCCAGACATGGGAGACCACCCTTGCAGAAAAATGGGAGATGGAAGCAGTTTGTGGGATCAGTTTGCTTGGCCCAGGGTCCTGCAGGGAGTATGTGATTAATAAATGTTTGCTGAATATGAAATTCGGACAGATTGTCTGAGGCCAGATTTGGACTCTGGTCTTCCTGACTCCAGGCCCAGCGCTGTATCCACTGCGAGTCCGACAGCCTCTGGTGTTCCTCTTAGCACAGGATCCACAGATACTTTGAGATTCATGGATAGATTTCAAAGAGTCCATGACTTGGGAAAACTATTACTTCTTGGTTTTCACTGACCTTCAACTGCAATTTAGCAGTTTCTCCAGGTATTTTAAAATATTCTGAAAAGGGGTCCATAAACTTCACCAGACTGCTGAAGAGGTCTGTGATATAAAATAAAGTTAAGAAAGAGCCCCTTGGAATGGATAGAATAATCTAGGGGTTGGATGCCTATGGCCTCCAGGTCCTCAAGTGTGGCCCTTTGACTGAATCCAGACTTCACAGAACAGATCCCCTTAATAAAAGGATTTGTTCTGTAAAACTTGAACTCAACCAAAAGATCGTACCCAAGGACCTAGAGGGCCACATGTGGCCTCAAGACCTGATGACTGGGAAATCACTAAAAGTTTGGAAGTGTGTTGCACATGAGCAATTATAATTTGTTTTTGGAAAATAGCAAAGAAGACATTTTTTGCATTTAATTTTTATTTCATTTTTTTCTCAATTACATGTAAACAAAGATTTTTATCATTTATTTAAAAAATTTTTTTGAATTCTAAATTCTTTTCCTCCCCACAAAAGATATTGTCAAAGACTTAGACTAGAGACTCAATATGTGAGTTCATTGGTATAAGGAACCAGTGGTGAATTGAATCAAATAGGAATTACCAGGAAGGAACTGATTTGAGAGACTTGGTAGAGATAGAATTGAATGGGTTTGGCTTGGATGGATGTTGGGTATGTGGGAAAGGGCAGAAGAGGAATCACCTACTTAAAAAAACCAAAACGCAACCATAGGGTTTTTAGTATAGTGGCTTGGGAAGAAGGCGACGGCATTCACCAAATGAGAAAATTAGGAGGAGGAGCTACTTGGGAAGGGAAGAATTTGGTTTTTTAATATTTTTAATTAGAATTATATCGAATACTTTAATGCTCAGAATAATATTGAGACTTCTGGGTAAGGATGACTAGCTAGCAGTTGGAGTCTAGTCTGCTGTTCCAAATAGAGGTGGTGGTTAGAAACAGAGGGCTTGGGATCCTACTTGTGGAGAAGATAATTGAACCCCTGGAGGTACGTAAGATTTCTGGAAGGGAAAGAGGGAATATAAGGCATGGAAAACAGAGCATTTGCTAATGCCTAAATTTATTAGGTGGAGCGTCTAACAAATTTATTAGGTCAGAAGAAGAAAAATAGAGAATAGGACAGAAGGAATAATGAGGAAGGTCAAAACAATGTTGTATAATAGAAGCCTAGTAGAAGAAACATGAAAGGGCGTAGTGGACAGAGTACTGGGTCTGGAGTCATGAAGACCTGAGTTCAGATCCAGATTCTTACTGACCTTGTGATCCTGGGCTAGTCACTCAACCTAATCCACCAGAGAAGGAAATGGCAAATCACTCCAGTATCTTTGCCAAGAAAATCCACTGGACAGCATTGGCACACTATGTTCCATGGGGTCGCAAAGAGTTGGGCATGATTGAATGACTCAAGAGCAACAACACAGGAGAAACTTACTAGAAGAAGAATGTTCTAAAGCATAAAATGTTTGCCTGAAGATTGGGAAAATGTGGCCTGAGAGATCGAGTGATTAGATTTGGTGAATCCAAGAGCCAAGGATCCTAGATTAGCACTTGAAGGTTCCCTAGAGGTCAATCTAGTCTAATGCCTTAATTTGGCTAGTCGAGGAGACAGCATTTTTTAAGCATATACTATGCCAGGCACTGTGTTCAAGGGAAATTGAATCCCAGGGAGGTTGAAGTTATTTGCTTATGGTCACACAGGCAGTAAGAGCTAGGTCTTCTCTTAAGTCCGGCACTCTTTCTGCTGTCTAAGGTTCACTGTAAATGGCCCGAGAAGAATGTGGATTGTTAGGGGTAGAAGAATGAAAGAAAAACAAGGAAGTAGAGTGAGTGAGTATAGACAGCTGTTCTAAGTTTGGCAGAAAGGAAGGAGAGAAATGGGACAGACTGGTTGAAGGAGGTAATGAGATGAAATGAAAGTAAGATAGGGAAGATGTTTGTAGAGAAGGGAAGGAATGAGCGGGGAGAGAAGATACTGGAGAAATCTAATCATTGATGCCTCCTGCTCTCAGGAGGAGGAAAAGAAATTTTGTGGACACTGAATTCTGCCTAGTTTTACTTCTGGAACAATTTGGATCTTCAACCCAGGAGGGAACTTAGACCGAGGCAGGATCTTATTTTTCCCCAGACACTAAGGAACTGGCCTTGGATTGAAGGGTAAGAATCAGGGTGAGTAAGGAAGAATGATACAGTGGACTCATGGGGCAGGGTAGAGGTGGGAGCTGGTAGATGCTGACTAGCCTGGAGATGAAGCAAGATGGTCCTGGAAAGTCTTGAGCAGGACTGTAAGTCAAATTGAGTTGATTTGGGTATGATGAGAACATCTATTTCCTAATCCTGAGCCAGTGGGGGATGGAATGTGGCCCGTAGATCTTCTGTTTGGGGATTGGAGGTGGGGTAGCTTTGGGCTATTAGCAGCCAGAATGCTGGGCCTGGGTTCTAGCTCACCTTTGTTAATTAACTGGCTGCCTAAATGAATGAGTGTTTATTAAGCATCTCCTATATGCCAGTCATTGTGCTCTGCAACAGGTAGATGAACAAAATAAGTCTTGTCCTCAAAGAGCAATCCTAATTCTAATAAAGGAAGACAATACATATAGAGATGTGGTGTCCAAGAGGAATGAATGAGACTGGGCTGTCAGAGGAAAGCAAATGCAAAGACCTGGGGAAGGGAGGTGGAGTTGTACTGTATGAGCCACAGCCAGAAGCTCTGGCTGAGGACAGATAAATACCTTGTCCAGGCTTTTGTAGCTCATAAGACTCAGAGGTAGGATTTGAACCCAGGTCGCCTGCCTCCCTGGCCAGAACTGAATCTACTAGGGGACTTCCATAGTGGGAAATATTTCTACATAAATGGGATGGATCCAATAGAATGTTTTACTTGTGCTTTAGGGAATATCACATTGCTCTTTCAGTTTTAAAAACTCCAGGATTTTCATTATGCTTTTAAGTTTGCAGGGAGGGGGAGAAATAAACATCTAAAGGTCAACTTTCACAAACATATACACACCCCTTTAAAAAGGGGAAAATGGCACATAGATAGCAGCCACAGGGAGTAATGTTCACTTCTAAAAAACTACATTTGGCCTTGGATGGCCTGAAGGTTGACAATTCACTGATGCCAGGCAGTACGTGGTGGCCAAAAGACACACTGGCCTTGATATGCCAGATTTTTCATCCTTTGCTATTCAGTTGGACAGAATAGTGCCCTGAGAAGAGACTCTCACTTTCCACTGTCACTAGACTTTGGGTTGAGGAGGAGCTAACCTATGACCTTCCCATCTCCTTATCAGTCAGCCTCACTGTTGTGTCCCTGAATAATCTCTTTTTGTGTTTATATATAGACTCTTTTCAGCACCACACCTAGGTTCTTAAAAAGACTTCTCTCTGCATTATCAGGCAAACTGTGTCTGCGGAAGATGATATCACACTCCAATCACAGCCCCTTTTCACATGAAAGGCCACTGCTGTGTCCTCTGGAGGTTTGGGTTCAGTGTCTAGACCCAACATGTTGTTGATTTCCTTGGAGACACGTTGGAGGACATCAAGGTAGAAATCTTGGAGAAGCAAGAGTTTCTAAGGCCTTTGATTCTTGGTTTAAAAAATATATGTATATTTTAATATTATTATGAAATTGACAAACAGCAGAAGACATGATTGTTTCCATATACAAAAAATACAGAAAAAAGGATTGTGAATCTTAGTTGCAAATAGCAGATTCAAGGCCCTTCTTGATATCTTCTAAGTGACACAGTGGTTAATTGGTATATCCTTGTGCTGTAGCCCCAGATTAAAAAATATTTGAAAGGCATTCCTAATTCTTCCCCAAGTGTCATCTTGTGATTCCTCGTCTTGGCATAGAGGTTGATCCTTGGGTCTCAAAGCCTGTACTAGTGGAATGGAGCTTCAGCTAGGAGCATCTAGATGGTGCAGTGAGTACACTGGGCTTGGAATCAAGACCCTTCCCCAATTTGAATTCAACCTTAGATACTTCCTAGCTGTGTGACCCTGGGCAAGTCACTTAGCCCTGTTTGCCTCAGTTTCCTCATCTGTAAAATGAGCTGGAGAAGGAAATGGCAAATCGCTCCAGTATCTTTGCCCAAGAAAGTCTCAAATGGAGTCATGAAGAGTCAGACATAACTGAACAACCACAATAATGAAGGTCCCGCAGCTTCAGCCTGAAAAAATCTTCGGTGGGATCAGTAGTTGAGTTTGTAGATCCAAACAGCAGGTTAGTTAGAGAAGGATGGAGATAGATACACACACACACACACACACACACACACACACACACACACACACGCATGAATTCTTGAAGACTATTTCCTAGATTATTTAAAGAATATCTACTCCCCAGCAAAATCAGAGGTACTTGAAATATTGAAAAGGAAATGAATCTAATACTGGGCTTTTAGTGAAAAAATTAAATTCTGAAGGAAGCTAGGAATTCTGTGAGGCGAAGGTAAAAGGGGGAAGGAATGCATTCTAGGTATGGGAAACCCCGTCAGTAGGTAGGGAGATGGCAGATGGAATATGGTATATAGGGGACAGCAAATAGAGAGATTTGGTGGGATGTCTAAAGGTGGGCTGGAGCCATATTGTGAAGGTCTTTAAAAGCCACACAAAGGAGATTGTATTTTGATCAAGAGGCAAAAGGGAATCTGTGTGTTTTTTGAGTAGGAGGATGATACAGTAAGATACTCTCTTTAAGGGTATATGGCAGTTGGGTGGAAAATCGATTGGAGAGGGGAGACCATTTGGGAGGTTATGACGTTTATCAAGGGAAAGGATGATGGAGGGCCTGAACTGAAGTGGTCTCTGTATGTGTGGTGAGGAGGGACAGATATTCAAGAGAAATTGAGATAGAAACTAAGATTTGGCAGCTGACTATATATGTGAGGGAGAGTAAAGAGTCAGGAATGACTCTGGGCTAGTGAACAGGAAGTGACAGGAAGGATCATTGGGAAGAAGGGAAGGTTTTAGTGGAAAGATAATGAGCTTTGTTTTGGACATGAAGAGTTTGAGTAGTTTATGGGACAGGCAGTTGGTGATATGGCGGGCCTGCTGTTCAGAAGAGAGACTGGGGTTGGATGTCCAAATCTGAGAACCTTCTACACAGAGGTCATAGTTGAACCAACAAAGAAGATGCTAAGACATGAAGGGCTAACAATCAGCACTGGTAGAGGAAAGTTAGCCACAATGGAAAAAAAAATCACAACTCTTTTGAAAGATTGAAAAATGACATTTCTGTGTATGTATGTTCTTATTTTTCATATAGATTATTTTTCTATAGAGGTAGCTAGGTGGAGCAGTGTATAGAGTGATGGACCTGGAGTCAGGAAGACATAGATTCAAATTTCTCCTGGTACTTACTGTGTAACCCTGGGCAGGTCATTTAACCTCTGTTTGCCTCAGTTTCCTCAACCATAAAATGGGGATGATAACAGCACCATCTTCCAGGCTTGCTATGAGGTTTGAATGAGATAATTGTAAAGGATATAGCACAGTTCTTGACATACAGTAGGTGTCATATAAATGCATATTCTTTTTTCCTCTGTTTTATTTAAAAAAAAAAATTGGAAGGAGTTTGGACCTGTGATTTTGCTGGCATGTGCAAACCCAGAGTTTAGGTGGTTGCTTTGAGAACTGGAAAGTCAAGTGATTTACCCTTGGTCACATAGCCAGCATGTGTCAGAGGGAGAACAGGACACATAGATTTTCCTGATTCTAAATCTGGCCTTCTCTCCACTATGCCTTGTAAATTCTCAAATGTTGGATAAATAAATGTACTAATTCAAATATATTAGTAGATGCATATACTTACGTGTGTATAAGTATATCCAGTATATACATATACTTGTGTGTATATGTACATAGTTTTTACATATACTTATTTGTGTATTATATATATTCACAGTTTATACATACACTTATTCGTGTATATGTATATACAGCATATACATATACTTAAGTGTTTATATGGATATGCAATATATACATATACTCATGTGTGTATATATACACACACATGTATAGTATATACATATGCTTAAGTGTTTGTATATATATGTCATATATTCATATACTTAAGTGTATATAAGTATGTACAGTATATACATATACTTATGTGTGTATATGAATATACATTATATACATATACTTATGTGTATATATGGATATACAGTTTATACGTATACTTATGTGTATATATGGATATACAGTTTATACAGATACCTATGTGTGTATATGGATGTACAGTAGCGGGTATGCCAATTGTTAAATTTTCAGTATGAGCATTTATACCTTGGAAACTGGCAAAAAATAACAGATCTGGGGCTTGAATTTTTTGTTTTGTTGATTGTCTAGACTTTAGAAAGTGATTGAGGAAAGGTAAATAATGCAAAATAAACTTGATTGTGTAGTAATTTAAAAAAAACATTTAGCAGAATATTCTTGCATTTACACATTTCTGAAGCAGTCCCTGGTCCTATATTGGTATAGGTATGAAGATCTGCAATGTATTCATCTTAGGAGGTCCCCTGGAGACGTTGAGAAGTTAAATGACTTGCTCTGGATCACACAGGCAGAATGTTATAGAGGTCTGCCTCTATAACCCAGTTTTCCTATCTACTAAATCAGTAGGGTCAAATTCAAATAGAAACAGGTGCCTAAAGGCTACATGTAGACTTAGAAAACCACAAATGAACAATATCTTTGTTGTATTGTATTTTTATTTTGCTCAACATTTCCCATTTACATTTTAATCTGCATCTGGGAGAGTCTGACACTGCCATGTCTTCCATATTTACAATAAATATCCATATAGAATTGTTCTAAATCTAAAAGCCTCCCAGCTGTCTCTGTGTTGCTCTAAAAGTCCCTGTCACATGTACAGATAGTTTTATATCCAATTTTTGTGCCACCCAAACATGTTGGTTTTACTTCCTCCCTTTAACTGAGCTGTACAGCAGAAAAAGAGTAGAAATTAATGAATCTCATTAATAAATGTCAGTGAGATTATGAAATACTGGAGATGAAGCTAGTAGGATTCAATGGGACTCCTTGGTTATTTTTCGTATTTTTTCTTTAAAAATGAACTTTTTGAATCTTGTATCATGTGCCTAGAATGGCAAAGCACACTTTTAATAGAATATTAATTTATTAATGTAATTTGTTACTATCATGGGTGGTACAGTTTAGATAGAATGCCAAGCTTGGAGTCAAGAAGACCTGAGTTCAAATCCAGCCTCAGACCCTTACTAACTTTGTGACCCTGGGCAGATCTCTTAACTTTTTCCTCATCTGTTAAATGAACTGGAGAAGGGAATGGCAAACAATTTCAGTATCTCTGCCAAGAAAACCCCAAATGGAGTCAGGAAGATTTAGATGTGACCGAACAACTAAACAAAAACAATGAAATTAACATAATGTTAAAAATAAAATATTAGTACCAGTGACGTGGTGGAAATTAGGAAGGAATGAGTCTCTTTTCACTTGTTTTATAATCTGAGTTGTAAAAGCAGTTGTTTTTCTTATTCACATCTGGAAGCCTTGCTGTTTCAGTGGCCTTTGAGCTGTTACACTTTTTAAATAAGTAGGCTTGTATACCCTCTAACTTCCTCCTAAAACTATAAAATAACTCTTTATTAGACTTTATGTACTCTCCCCAGGCCCTTTACAATGTTACAAAACTTAGGGACAGTTTCCTTGCTCCATTGATACATTTGTCAATCTAATCATTTCCCTACCATCTTCCAATGATGAAGTCATCCTCTCTACAAGTCAGTCCTTTGTTCACCTAGAACCAGCTTCTCCCCCGCTCTCCCGTGAAAAGATAATATAGTAAATTCTAACTGCACTAACTCCCTTCCTGGCATTTCAAACACATTCCCATCTTAAATGGGAAAAAGGAAATATTAATTTGAAGCTCATCACTTTGAAAAGGCCTAGAAGCAGGGGTGGGGAACCTGCAGTCTCGAGGCCACATATGACTTTCTAGGTCCTCAAGTGAGATCCTTTGACTGAATCCAAACTTCAAAGAACAAGTTTGGATTCAAAGGACCACGCTTGAGGACCTAGAAGGACACATGTGGCCTCAAGGCTGCAGGTTCCCCACCCCTGACGTAGATTGAATTGATTTGCAGACTAGTGATTAGCAGCGATGGAGATGGAATACCATTTATGGAGTTAACTTCAGGGTCATTGTTAAGTAACAAGTGTATACTTGTGTACTACCAAGTGATTTGTGTAATGATAGTGGATCCTGGAAGCATGACTTTCTGCTTCCCCCCCCTCCCCTGCAATCTTCTTCCTTGTGGAAGACTTAAGACCCAAGAGAGAAGAGATTGTGTTTATACCATTTTAGGTACACACTTGGATGAAGATAAAATGAATCATGATCTCATTATACCGTATCTAAAGATGAGAGCTCTTTAGTAGCTCATAGGACAATAGATTTATAGCTGGAAAGGACTTGACATCCAACCCCTCCTCCCATTTTATAGATGAAGAAATTGCGGCTCAAAAGGTTAAGTGACTTGCGTGTGGTCACACAGATAGTAATTGACAGAACTGAGATTCAAACCCAGTTCTCTGATTCCGAATTCAGTACTCCAGTCTTAAAGAGATTCCTTAGGTCCAGCGTCCCCAGGTGACAGTCCAGGCTCCACTGTGAGAACTTGAAGCTTTGTCGGGTAGACCTCTAAGCTATTTACTATGATTATAGCATCTCTCCTGACAGCTTGTCCCCTCACCCCCAATAGCACCCCAATCCAAAAATCAAAGCTCTAAGTCATGACCTCTACCCAAATTTAGGGATTTCTTGGCAGTAATTGCCACCCTTTTGCTAGCTAACTTCTAGATTTGGGGAAGTTAAATGTAGCTTTTCCACATTGGTGAAGTTGTGAATTGGTTCAGTCTTTCTGGAAATCAAAAGGGCTGTAAGGTAGAAGTGTGATGATAAAGTTTAACCAACTAGATGTAGGGGAAAGTATATAAAACACACTTTTAAGTTTAATCTTCATCACTGACATTTTCTCAATTACTATCTTAAATCTAGGCAATCAACAAAATAGAAATCAAGACCTTTTTTGTAGACTTCATAATATCGGAGGGGTAAATGCCTACGCTGAAAATTTAACAATCGGCTTGGTCATGCCCCATACCCTTGGGCTGTACCCTAAATACCAAAATTTTAAAACCACACTTTTTGCTGTAGCAAAGAACTTGCAACAAAATAGTTGCCTATTGACTATCAAATGTCTAAACAAATTGTAGTGATTGTTGTAGGTTGTAAAATGACTGAGATGTAGTTGTATTGACCAGTGTTTCAAGGAACGGTGGAAATTATTCTCAGGTTTTATAATTTTGTTAAAGACCAATGCATAAAAGATCCTAATAAACAGTTATTTTATAAGACTACAAGAAAGTTGCAAGTGTATAAAAGAGTGACTGAAGAATACGGAGAAGCTTTGAAAAGAGCTGTGAAATGATGTACAATGAAGTAAGCAGAGCTAGGAGGCTAGTGTCCGCTATTATTACAATAGAGATGGAAAGAACAGCCACAAAATGAGAACTAAGTACTGTTTCATCAAAGTGATCAGTCTTGGCCCTGAAAAGGAGATATGAGAATGCTTCTTTCTCCTGTCTTGGAAGGGATGGGATATTTTTGAGTGTGGACCACTGCCATTGCTGGTCAAGGGGCAGTATTATATTGGGAACGAGGTGATTCAAAGAGAGCAATAAAAATATGATTTTTTTAATAGCAGCCTCTTTTTATAGGATATTAACATGAGTTCTGTAAGGAGAAACTACAGACCCCAGCCTTAGGTTAACTTGCAAAGAATTTTAGCATTTTTATATCGTATGGTCTACTTAATCAGGAGGAGAATGGGCTCATTTGAATGCTCCATGGGAATCATGGCAGGAAAGATCATTTGTAAAAGGTAGGATTTGAGCTAAGTTTTGAAGGGAAGTCAAAGAAACAAAATGAAGAAGGGGAAGGAGGGGAAGGAAGGAGGACCTCTAGGCCTGAGTGAGGGGTGGAATACAGACCATGAAATGGTAAGCAGTTGGGAGAGAGAGTATTGAGTTGAAAGAACAAGAAGCAATGTCCCTGGTAGATCTTATATGGAAGGGAGTTAAGTATAAGATGACTGGAAAGGTAGGAAGAATCCAGGTTGTGATGGGCTTTAAAAGCCAAACAGGATTTTGTATTTCATCCTAAAGGTAATAGGGAGCCACTGGAATTAATTGAAGGGCAGGGGAGGAAGTTACATGGTCAGATTTATACTTTTTGGAAAATTACCTTGGCTTTTGAGCGAATGGATGGGTTAAAATCAGGGCTGCAGGGAAACTTGAAGTAGGGACCTAATAGTTGGCTGTGATGAGAGCCTGAACTAGATTGACATCTCCCCCATTCCTTCAGTGGCAATTGGCTGTTGGAGGAATTTAAGGGGTATGGCATTGAGGAACTGAGTGCTGAAGTTATTCCTAACCAACCGTACATGCGAGTGGGACTTGGTGTGACAGCAAAATGTCCTTAAATCAGATCCCACTAATTTAGAATATTTGGTCAGTGTGATAGGAGCTTTGGCTAGTGTTTCTCTGGTCAATACATTAGAAAAAGACGGTACATGAAGTAAAGTAGCAAAGTAAACATGATCTAAGGGGAAATGTTTAACCTGATTTAGAGACGAGCTCAGCCTCCCAGGTGGAGAACTTCCAGGCCTGGAGACCACGAGTTAGTACGTCTTTGTACCTCCCCTGAGACCCTATAACACAGTCTGTTTAGCAAGTGTTTAACTAACTTTGTATTTTGAAGGCCAGACCTTTCATCTATTTGTAGAAAACAATGTGCTAATTCTAACCAATCCTTATCTAATCAACTTCCCCTCCCTTACCCATCCTTCCCATTCCCCCTTTTGGTATCCCTACTCCTCGTGTCAGCTCCTGTGTAGGTCTTTACTGCCCCTTCCTACCTCTAGGACTGGGTTTAGTGTAAGGTCTTTGAGGGCCAGGACTTTTGTTAGTGTGTCCTGTGCGTTTACGCTCATCTGGAACGTGCCCCTCCCCCCCTCCCCTGCCCCCCCCTCCCACACACACACACACACATATACGTCTCTTCTATGGGACTGTAAACCTGAGATCAGTGATTTCCATTTTTGCTCCTGTGTCCAGCTTAATGCAGGTCTTTAATAATTTCCTGTTGAATTGCCTGAGGCCTAGTCAATAGGAAAGCTACTTGCAAGTTAGCCATTTGGTGAATTTATTATATATCTATTCATATACAAGGTGCCTCAAAAATCTTAGTGTAGTTTTAAACTTTATACAAGCTTTAAAATGCACTGAGACTTTTGGGACACCATATATAGTTATCTATGAAATTTATAGATAGATATTTTTAAAATTAAGCCTTAATGAAAAAAAATCAAAACAAGATCTCTTTCCCACCACCAAAAAACCCCACCAGTTTGAAATGAGTAAGGCTTTATCGTCCATATCTTTTGGTGAGGGAGAGGAGAGGAGAGGAAGGGTAGGACAGAGAGAGAGAGATTTTTAGAATATGGTGTGTGCCAAGAGTTTTAGTGAAGGCTTAAAACTATTAAAGGGGAAGCTAGGTAATGTAGCAGGCAGCTAGGTAGAACAGCGGATAGAGCACCTGCCCTGGAATCAGGAAAATCTGAGTTCAAATCCTACCTCAGACACTTACTGGGTGTGTGACTCTAGGAAAGTCCCTTGACTCTGTTTGCCTCAGTCTTCTATGTAGAATGAACTGGAAGAGGAAATGGCAGACTACATCAGTATCAGTATCAGATGGAGTCCTGAAGAGTCCCACGCGACTGAAAAGCCCCAGTAGCTATTCAAGATGAAGTCTGCATTAGGAATTTGGTGATATTTTGTATGAGATGGTCATCAGCAAGCATTTATTCAATGTCACCTATGTGTTATACATACTGTGCTAGACATGATACGAAGACAAAAATTACGTAGCCTCTGGTTTAAAGTGGCTTACAATGTATTGGAGAAGACAACATGTACATAGATAAGTATGTACCCAATTAATGCAAAGTAAACTTTTCTTGGAGGAGGGGACAGCACTGGCAGTTGGGGGAATGGGGAAAGTGGCTCTTGAGTAGGCTTTGTAAAGAGTGGAGGTGGGGAGAGAGCACTGTAAGTAGGCACGCAGTTAGCAGTTTGGCACCAAATGGATTTATTCCTTCAACAAGCAAAGGCCAAGGTGTCTCACTGCATCCGGGGCCATCTCCAAACATCTTGATCCATAGCTTGCCATGGGTCCAGAGGAGAAAGTGAGGCTGTATGTAGACTTTGCACAATCCTGCCTCACTTAAATTCAGTTCACTTTCCGGGCTCAAACATCACTTTCCCAGAGAAGGACAAACAACAGTTTGTTAAGTTCTATAATGTGTCTGGGTGCCATTGTGTTAAGTAAAGGCTGGGAGTACAAATTCTGACTCAAAAGGAAGATCATCTCCACTTTCTAAGAGATTACATTCTAATAAGGAAAAAATACATAAAGGAGGAGTTGAGAAGCAAGTTTGGAGAGGGGAAATTTCGATCAGGAGGCTACTGGGCATGGTGATTAAGTCTGCAGAAGGCTGCCTCCCTCCCCCAAGTCACTTAACTTTTCAGCCTCAGTTTCCTCATCTGTAAAATGAGGGTAATGATAGGGCTGTTGTGAACATCAAATGAGATAATATGGGTAAAGTTCTTTGCAAACTTTGGAATGCTTTGTAAATGTTAACGAGAGACATTATATGTAGAAATGATTCTTGTTTAAGTAGGAATAATCGCTAATGTTTATATAGTACTTTAAGAACTGGGGTGCTGAAAAACTCCCCAGTGTTGACCAAAAGAAGATGAGGTTACATTTATTAACTGTCTTGCAGGGGGTTTTGGGGAGGTGTTTTTTTTGTGAGATGGAAAGAGTGAGTTGTTGCGTCGAGATTCAGACTGTCATTTCACAGGTGAAAACTTCAACAAATATAGAATCAGCCACTCATCTGCAAATTTCGGTCTTGACAGTCAGCTGGGGGCCCTGAATGGTCTCACAAGCTAGTCTGGGTCAGAAGCAGGACTAGGGACTTAAACCCATGACTTCCTGACTCCAGGTCTTCATCAATGATGCCATCTTGCCTCTCATATCCCACTTTTAATCTCACTCAAATGAAGTCTGCAAATTAAAACATTAAATCATTGTAAGGAAAAAAATGACATTTGTAATGATATCCGTGTTATGTTAGCATAACAATGTGCAGATTCTTGGCCCTCCAATGTTCTGTATTCAGTCATGTTTAAGTCACCTCTGACTCTTTGTGACCTCATGTGGGGTTTTCTTGGCAAAGACTCTAGAGTGGTTTGTTATTCCTTCTCCAGGGTATTTTACAGATGAGGAAACTGAGGCAAATAGTGTGCTTTGCTGAGGGTCACACAGGTACTAAGTGTCTGAGACTGACTTTGAATATGGGTTTTGGTGACTCCAGGCCCAGGGCTCTATCCACTGTATCACTGTGCTGCTCCATTTCCTAGGTTTTAAGGAGTCTTAAAAAACAAGTCTAGTCTTATAAAATAGCTTCTTTCCCATTGTTGTTGGTTTGCTTTGTGTGGAGACTAAAACCTTCAATTCCTCATTCACTGTTCCTGTCCTCCGCTTATCTGAGTATTCAACCTTGAGTATTTGGCAGAAACTCTAAATGTGCCTCCGCTGCATAATTCAACAATTAATTTTCTTCTGAAATGCTTACGTAGTGATATGTACAGGCCTGAAGAATAGGATTTCACTCCTGCTTTGTCTGCTGCTTTTTCATAACAGGCCAAGTATGTCTGTGTGATAATACTTCCTCTTATAGGTGGCCCCCAAACCTTTGGGAATAAAGACTCACGTCCTCATTAACAACTTTATTTCTAGACATGAGGGTTTATTATTGGTTTAAATGCAAAACCTTTTTGTGTTTACTGTTTTATTTTCCATGGTTATTTTTATGGAGACTGTAAATCCTTACTTCAGAGACTGTTTATTGTCTCATGGGGATAATTAGATACTCTTTCATAGAAGGAGGATTCCTTTTTTTGTTTGGTTTTTTTTTTTTGTAACTGCACTGAAGGATAGGACAGAGATAGTTTTATCTTTTCAACCCAAACTTAAATAAAGGTAACTTAATTTGGTTTAAACCAGATGTCCAAACTTTGTGATTTGGAGTCTTCTTTGATTTTGTGACTCCTTCCTCTCTCCTGAAGGTCAGAAGAGAACGTAGCCTAGTGGGCAGAGAAGGTGTGCCTTACAGTCAGGTTACTTCAGGCCAAGTCCTTATTCTTTCTGTCATTCTAGGCAAGTCACCTTCATGTCTCTGTGTCCTCAGGCAACTCTCTTAGGTTATAGTACAGCTGTCCCCTTCAGCATGGAGACTTTCCCCATCACGCTTTTCCTATTTTGCAGGTTGGCATAAGGAATTAAGTGGGAGTTTTGGGAGGGCTTTGCAGAAGTCTCAGGCAACATACAGACAAACACAGGAAAAGTTCAGAAACTCAAAAATGGCATAATTCAAATTTTACAGTAACGTACTGTAAGCACCTCATAAAAGAAAAAGAAAAAATTCAGACTTCTTCTCTGGGTATGAAGAGAGGGCCCAGAAATTTTATGTAGATTTTTCAGATCATGGGGCCCTAACCTACTCCCTGCCCCCCAACACACACACAATGTGGAAGGGATAATTGTAGTCATAGAAGAACTGCCTGACCAGTGAAATAATCCTGCTTGTTTCCCAAATCAATGAGATGAAATCATAGTTATAGACTATGATTTTCCCCATTTCTTTGATTATAACACTGGTTAATTACAGTTATGGAAATTTGTTCTGATATTTTCCCCTTCCCTTCCTGTTTTCTTTCCACACCATCATCCTAGGCTAGGCATTTGCTGAGCAGTAGAAGGAGGTCTTGGTGGTCTGGGAGAGCCTTTTCAAAGAAACTGTCAAGGATTCATAGGTCATTCTTGCAGAGGCCTTCAAGGCCCTGGCCCTTTCATTGTTCCCTACAGAACTCTGAAAGAAAAATGGCAGCCTAATCTTCAGGATTACCATACATTCCTCCTGGAATCATTCCCTCTCACCTAGATGACCTCTAGAGTACAGTTGGAAATCCAGGCTCTTGGCTGGTAGGGGCTGTATCCCCAGCTCCTGGCCCATGGTGTGATTGGAAGAGCATTGGATTTAGAGTCAGAAATTTGGGGTTCAGTCCCCTCTTTGCCCCTTATTCCCAGTGTCACCTTGGGCAAGTTTCATCACATGTAAAAATGAAGATAATACATTGACTTTTCACTTCATAGGGTTGCTAGATTCAAATTGGAGAATAAATTGGAAGACACCTGGTGTCTGTAAAACACTGTAGGAATTGAACTGTACGTTGTTATGCACAGAGTCTAGGGAATAGCCAGTGGGCCATTTTTGGTGGGGGGGGTGGAAAGGGAAGCAATGTGAAATCATACTTGAAAGAGATTGGAACAAGATTATCAAAAGATGTAAGCACCAAACAAAGGAGTTTGGTTTTTATCTTAGAGACAGTCCAGAGGTATTGAAACTTTTTCAGCTGGGGGTGACTTGTACTTATAGAATATGAATTTGGCAGCTTTATCAGTGAGGCCTGAGTGAGGGGAAACTAGAGGTAGAAATGTCAGGAGGAGTCTGTTAGGAGACTGCTTGAGTGGGAAAAGGGGAAGGATCCAAGAAATGTTGTGGAGGAAAATTCCATAGTTCTGGTATCTGATTTGCAAATTGGGAATAAGGGAAAACAGAGTTGGAGATCTTTTGATGATACCCTCAAAGGAAATAGGGAACTTAGGAAGAACATATATGCTTTGTACATATGACAGCCAGGTGGCACAGTGGATGGAGGTGGGATGGGTTGGGAGAACCTAGAGTCAAGAAGACCTGAGTTCAAATGTTGACTTCAAATACTTACTAGGTGTGTGACCCTGGGCAAGTCATTTAACCTGTTTGGCTCAGTTTCAATGTCCTCATCTGACCTCCCAGGGTCTCTGTGAGGATCAAATGACATAATATTTAGCACAGTCCCTGGAACATAGCAGATCTTTAATAAGTTCATGTTTCCTTGCTTCCTTTTTTTCTTCCTTTTTAAAAGAAGAGCTAGGTCGTTGAACTCAGCAGACCTGAGTTCAAATCTAGCCTCAGATTGTTAATAGCTGTGTGACCCTGGACAAACCACTTAACCCTTGTTTGCCTCAGTTTCCTCATCTGTAAAATGGTACCCATTCTAGCATTGTCATGAGGATCAAATGAGCCAAGAATCATGAAGTGCTTAGCTCGGTGTTGGACACATAGTAAATGCCATATTTTGTTGTTGAATTGTTTCAGTTCTGACTCTTGGTGACCTCAGTTGGTGGAGATACTAGAGTGGTTTGCTATTTCCTTCTCCAGCTCATTTTACAGATGAGGAAACCGAGGCAAACAGAGTTAAGTGACTTGCCCAGGGTCACACAATTAGTGAGTGTCTGAGGCCAACTTGGAAGCCAGGAAGTCTTCCTGTCCCTAGGCCCACTATGCCACCGAGCTGCTTCGTGTACTTATATGTTTGTTCTTGTTATTACCATTAAAAACTATTGCTACTATTATTATGAAACCAGGGAGTTAAGTTCCTTGGACCTCAGCTCTTCAATATCATTTGTGTGTGGGTCCATGAAGAATGCTTGCTTTGGAGGTGGAGGATGTGGGCCAGCCCGGTAATGGCTTTACTTTCAGCCTCTATAGAATGAGGAGCTTGGATCGATGAACTGTCCTATTCCCTTCTACCTTTAATTGCTATAATCGTCTTCTGATATCACCTCCACTTAACATAAAAATGGAAAAAAGGATAGAAGACCTTCTTCTTAGAATTGTATACATATTTGATCCTCACCTCGAGTTATTCTTGCCTCCAAACTTTTTTCTACCCGGCTACCAGATTCATATTCGAAAATATATTCCATTTATATTCCAAAAATACAAGTTTTCCCATGTCATTTCCGTCCTCAGATGGCTCCAGGGGATCCCCATTGCATCAAAGATAAAATATAGGCTTACCTGTTGTGCATTTAAATCCCATCAGCACTGACTTTATCCCACTTTTCCAGGCCGATGACACATTGCTCGCTCAACACTCAACCCTCACTGTTGCTTGTGTATGGTATTGGGTCTCTTGCCTCCATACCTTTGCATGGGCGATCCTACAGAATTCAAAGGCTCTCCCTCCTAGACTCTTCCTCTTGCAACCTCCAGCTTCCTTCAAGGCTTTGTACAGATACCTACTTCCTTTAAGTGGCCTTTCCTGATTTTCCAGTACCACCAGCCCTACCTCAATCATGGGATCATAGGATCTAAGGAAGTCTTCTCTGTAATTTGAGTTAAAGTTCTCCCTCCCTCCCCCATTAATAGGTCTCCGGTGAAGCCCCTTAAGGATGCTTGCTGTTACAGTCTCAGAGATCGATGATCCCCTTCCCTTGTTTTACAGATGAGGAAATGAAGGCACGAGCAGATATGTAAAGCTGTTTGCCTAAGGTCATGCACGTAGTAAGTAGCAGAGGCCAGATCTGGAACGAAGATTTCTGACTCCATAGCCAAATCTACCGTTTCGTTCTAGTAGATTGTAAGTTCTTGACAACAGGGGGATGCCTTATTTTTTCATCGCCTAGCACATAGGAGGAATTTAAATGCTTGCTGAGAGGGGTGAACAACTGCCTATGCACCAATTGTGATTAATGCACCCTCAGTCCCCACTCTCCATATGCATTCATCCCTTTTTCTTTTTTCTCTTTTTCCCATCTTCTTTCTTGTTAAACCCTTTCTTTTTCTGTCTTATCTCCCCGTAATTCAGTCGACCATCCTTTTATCAACCAATATTCCATGCACAAAGGCTGCTGTGTTTAAGGCACTTCTGGGCAGTGTTGGAGACACAAAGAAAAAAACAGGAAATGATCCACGTTCTCAAGGAGTCTACAGTCTGTCTCAATGGTGTGGGCACAGGAAAGTGAGGCATGTCGAAATGAAAAACTACATAGTCATAAAGACCAGATGAGAGCAGTGGCCTAAATCCAGAGCTGGGACAGCTCTTTGGGCTGGCCCTCCGGTAGTTTAGGTCTGATATTAGAATGAGATGAGACAATTGTAGGTCATTTAACAATAAAAGGAGGCTTGATTAGTTGGGACATGGAAAGGATAGCAAGGTTACAGCCCTTAGCTCTGGTAGATTTGACCCAGTGGATAGAGTGGAAGATGTGGAGGCAAACAGGTCTAAGGATGAATCCAGTCTCAGATATCTATTAGCAGTGCCACCCCAGGCAGTCATTTACCCTCTTTTAGTCTCAGTATCCTGGAGATAATAGTATCTGCTTCTGGTTAGAGCACCAGACGTGGAGTTGAGAGGACCTGAATTCAAATCTTGTCTCAGACAATTATTAACCGTTTGACCCCGAGCAAACCAATTAACTCCTGCCTCAATTTCCTCATCTGTAAAATGGGGGTAATGATAGCTCCTACCTATCAGGGTTGTTGTGGAGATCAAATGACATAATATTTGTAAAGTTATTCACACAGTGCCATAGTAAGCATTATATGAATGTTAGCTCTCATCACCATCATCATCATCATCACTTCCCAGGCTTGTTTTGAAGATAATATTTGTAAAGCGATTTGCAAATCTTAAAACAGGGTATGGTGACTGTGGGGTATTGAGGTGGGATGGGGGAGGTTGGGCTATCTTACCAAGTTTGAAGGGCTCAGACTTTGCAATTATGGATCACCTCAACATGCCCTGAGTCGTCACCAGGAAGCTGTCAACCACCTTGACCAGTCAAATCTCCTTGCCTTTTGAGTTTTCCTACTTTGGGGTAGAGAACACTAGTAGATACTAATCCTGTCACAGAAGGATTGGTGTGGTATCTGGTTTGGGGGCTGGGCTGGGAATGACTGATTCTTTCCCACCAATGCCGTGCTAGCAGCACTTACAGGTTGTTAATGACATTTGTGACCACAGAGGTTATTGACCCTGGCCTCTGGGACTGCAGGCCATCTGCACACACAAAAGTAGAAAATGCATCCTCTGGCAATTTTCTGTCTTCTTACAGCTCAAGGAAGCCTCTGGACTACTCAGGAAAAGGGAAGTACCATTAAAAATAGGTGGTTTAATTGGGGGTAGGGCAGAAATCCAAAAATATGAGTTGGCAATCACAGTAAAAAAAAAAACCAAAACTAATACACAGTAAAAAAAAGAAGCCAATATGAAAAGCAAACCAAAGAACCTTCTCATACAATGAAAGGGAAGCCCTGCCCTTTTGTTCTTTCCATTGCCAGCTCTCCTTTCTAAGGTCCATTCAGTTATTCCGAGTTTTGCCTGTCTCCTCATTAACAAGGTTCACTTTTCATTACTTTAAAATCATTTGGATCTTCCTTGGGTGATTTAATTATTGGCAACTTTTACATGTATTTGGAGAGAGGTCAATTTTTCAGTTGCTTCTGCCCATGAAAAGAGGAATGAAGAATTAAGAGAATTAACTTCAATAATTCAAGCTTCCCTGACCTCCAAACCCAGCCCAGTCCTCATTAGGTAAAAATTTTAGATGAATTGATTACTACATCTCATTATGAAAGAAGTAAAGATGAGATGCTATTATTTCCATTTTAGAGACCAGGAAATTGGGGGTAGGTTGAGAAATTTAGTCAATCTCATGTGTATAAAAATTGGAAGTAGATCCAGGGACGAGCTAGCATTCTACACTTTTTTCAGAATGCGTTGCCTTGAGTTCTTCAGATATATTTTTTTATGCTGAAAAGCAGCTCTATAGTTCTCATTTAACCGCGGAGATATCAATGCATTTTGCGTATTTTTGACAGGAAATATATTAAACAACTCTACCAAAAGCTTGATTGTTGGTGTGACTTTCCTTGGATTTGGATTTGCAGCTTTATAATGTGACTCCAGAAGTATAAGATAATCTTGACATTTTTCTCATTAAGAGGAAGCCTTGTACTCATCTGTGTTTTTCCTTTGCAGGGATCCGCATCTCTTGGACCCGGTGATGGAATATGTGAAGGTATGATATGGTAGTCATAGCCTAAATCATGTGTGTGTGATTCACAGGGTTTCCATTTCCAAGTGAGTGTTACTAACTAATGCTCTAGGCAAATGGTGAAGCTGGTTCTGTGATTTGAATCTATTATGGCAATTTAAATCTATTATAGTAAGGAGTCATGACCTCTCCCAGTCCTGTATGTCACCTTGGGACTTTTCTTTTCTGGAGGGGAGGCTCAAGAGAATTTCTTGGGCTTTCTCCTGTTTTTATGCATGGCTGTCTTTTCAGAGCTACTGAGTCTTTTATTTTGAGGTGGGAATGAATGATGAGTTTCTCCTTAATGGAGTAAACATTTGTTGTGTGGGTACTGTCCCTATTATCAGAAAGATTATTTCTATCCTTTTTCTCATTTGAGGTCTGCCATTACTGAAGCATTGGCACCTCCTAGGATGTAAGTGACTCTAATTTACATAAACATGCTGTTTATAATTATATATATGCCACTTATTTCTACCTACACACATTTGGCTACTGAAGTAAGCAGAATTGAAGGTATTTATTTTCCTTAGAATTGATGTCATTCCATGTTTTAATTACTTAAGGAGAAATCATTCTATTTGTGGATTATTTAGACCAAGGGTTCCTACCCTGGAGTCCATGGACAGATTTTAGGGAGGGGGCCTCTGAACTGATGGGAAAAAATTACACGTCATCTTCACCGACTTCTAACTTAGATTTAGCATTTCTTCCCATTAAGAAGGAAGGCAGCGACCCACAGAAATGTTCCCAGTACTTGTGATTTTGTCACCACTAGGAATCACATTTATTTTCCTCTCATATTACTATTATTGCTAGATGTATCGTTTGCACTCATACCATTTCAGAATTACAATAATTATTAAGACCTTCTTGTAGATTTAGGTGATCACAGCCCAGTTGTCTACTAAATGGTTGGTTTCCTTTGTAATTGTATGTATTTTATTTTGAGATCTAGACCCATTACATTTTCTTTTCATTGATTTCCCATCTTCCCACCCAGTTCCCCCTTCCCTTCTCTTGTAGCTCTATCAGTGAATAATTAGGGAAAGACTAGGAGGAGTCTCCTTCCCTTAATGTGGATGATGGAAAGTTGCTTGTGTTGGTTTATTGGTTTTATTGTGGATTTGATTTGTTTTTGTCCTCCACGAATATTTGTATGCCACTCTCCTTAGGTTGCATGAAGGCATGATTAAATGGGAAGTGCACTTGTGTCTGGAGTCACAGGATTTGGGTTCAAATGCTACCTTTGATACTTGCTATTTCTGCTGCCTTGGACAAATCATGTAATGTCTCCAGTCCTCAGTTTCCTCATTTTTAAAATAAGAGAAATCACATCAAGTGGACTCTGGTCACTTCTAGCGCTAAATCTGTGGTTCTGTCATCATTTGGAATATCTTATATCCGACTGGCATTTACATGGGCAGCTAGGTAGCACAGTGGCTAGAGCACCTGGCCTGGTATCAGGAAATTTTGTTGTTTTTTAGTTGTGTCTGAATCTTCATGACTCCTTTTGGGGTTTTCTTGGCCAGAGATAATGGAGTGGTTGGCCATTTCCTTCTCCAACTCATTTTTACAGATGAGGAAACTGAGGCAAACAAGGATTAAGTGACTTGCCCAGGGTCATGAAGCTAGTAAGTGTCCTCAGGAAGAGGAGAAGTCACTTAGCCCTGTTTGCCTCTGTTTCTTCATCTCTAAAATGAGCTGGAGAAAAAAATGGCGAGCAGCTCCAGTATCTCTGCCAAGAAAACCCCAAATGGGGTCGCAAAGAGTCGGGCACAATTGAAATGACTCAACAGCAAGCTTTTATATGGTGCTTTAAGGACTGCAGAATGCGTTATATAGGTGAATTCATTTGGCTCTCACAGCACCCTTGTAAGGTGTTATTCTCATTTTGCAGTTGAGGAAACTGAAGCAGACAAAGGTTAAGTGACTTGTGCAGGGTCACACAGCTAGTAAGTGTGTGAGTTTGACTCTGAGCCCTGGTCTTCTTGACAATATCTGCTGCAGTACCTTACTGTCTCTAGAATATCCTCTTGGATTGAAATACTTTGTGGTATCCTGTTGTTGAAATGGCACATACGACTGTAGATTTGGGGCCTTCAGAGGCCATCTACTATAACTCTCTCATAAGGAACTAGAGACTGTAAGAGATTATGTCATGCAGGTAAGCCCCAGAAGCAAGATTCCAACTCATAGCCTCAGATTCCAATGCTCTTTCCACACTCCCTCTCCCCACCCAATAAACATTGAGAGGCTTATGGCAATTGTGTAAGTTTTTTTTTTTAATTTCTCATTTTTAAAAAATTTTATCTAATGCAATTATTATAGAGCAAATTGTGGCTTGTAGACTGATGGAGGGTAGTCTTGTTGGTGGTATCTGAAGGGTTTTGTTAAAACCTTGTTAGAGACAGGAGTTTACAGAAGGCTGCTTTACCCAGAGCTGTGAGTGGGGCCCGTGTCTTGTAGATCACTCTTCAGGCTGGCCATCATTCAGTCATTGAATGTCCATGAATGGGCTGTGCAGGAAGGGGTCGACTGACTGCCCCTGCTGACATGGAGGATACTATCCCTGAAGAGAGGATGATACTATCCAGGAGAAATGAGGATGTGTCCTGGGAATAAGGGCCAACTTGGCTCTTTTGGACTTTGGAGCCTCTTAAAAGTGCCCTGCAGGGACTAAATGGCACCTGGGCCATACCAAAGAACACATATCTCTTGTATCCATCCTTCTCTTTCCCAACATTGCTCCCACCTTTGGGTAGGCTTTTATCACCTTGTGCCTGGACTGTTGCAGTCACTCCTTAGTGAGTGTCCCCACTCCTGACTGTCCTCCGTTCAGCTGCCAGAATCATCTTAAAGTGTAGATCTGACCACGTCACCTCTCCATTCCATAAATTCCAGCGAGCTCTTTATTACCTCCAGAATCAAATCTGAAACCCTCTGGCTTTTAAAGACTTTCACAACCTAGTACCTTCCTACTTTTTTAGACTTACTAGACATTACTTTCCTTCAGACATTCTGATTTAGAGTCACTGGCCTTTGTGCTGCTTTTTGTTATTGATCAGTCATTGAATTGAATTGAATTCAGTCCTTCAGTCATGTCCAACTCTTCATGATTTCAGTTGAGGTTTTCTTGGCAAAGATACTAGTTTGCTATTTTCTTCTCCAATTCATTTTACAGATGAGGAAACCAAGGCAAATGGGGTAAAGTGACTTGTCCAGGGTCACACAGCTAATAAATGTTTGAGACTGAATTTGAACTCAGGAAGAGAAGTCTTCGTGACTCCATACATGGTGCTCCGTCCACTCTAGCTGTCTCCTATCCCTGTGCCTTTACTTATACCATGTTTATACCATGTCTGGAGTGTTCTCCCTCTGTGTCTTTGCCTCCTGTCCTTCGGAACTCAACTTAAATCCCACTTTAGGCAAGAGGCCTTTCTTGGTCTTTTCCTCTTCCGCTTTCTCCCCCACTCTTCTCTCTTCCCCTCCCCCTAACTGATAGTACTGTCTGTCAGGGTTCTGCGTGGAGCCAAGCACATAGCAGGTGCTTACTAAATGTTTATTGACAGACTGACATTACTTCCCATTTGCCCAGTATATATCTTGTAAGTACATCAGGGTTTTTTTTTGCATGTTGCTTTCCCCATTACAGTGTAAACTCCATGAGAGTAGGGGCTTTGCTTGCTTTTCTTTGTATCCCCAGTCCTTAGCACAGTACTTGGCACATAATCAGTGCTCAGTAAATGTTTGTTGACTAGAAGCTTGCTTAGAGCGCTGAGAGATTAAGTGAGATGTTCCAGGTTACACACAGTCAGGATATGTTGGAGGCAAGACTCGAACCAAGGTCCTCTTGACTTGAAGGCTGACTCTCTCTCCCTTGTGCCACAATGCCCCAAATACCTCTTAGGATCTGATGTACATCATCTTTCAGACAAACAAATTCCCCCCCAACTGTGATCGTTGGAGTAGCAAGAGCATCATCAAGTTTCTATAAAATATATTTGCTTATTGTATACAGTTATTTCTGTAGAAGGCAAGTTTTATTGGGCAACTCTTTCCTTTTGTTGGTTAATGCTAGCTAGGTAAGACTGGACTTTAGATTTTCTCCCTTTTCTGCAAGATAGCTTTGTTTGCAGGAGAAAAGTATCAAGATAGTTAAATGTCACTCCCCTACTCCATAAACTCCCATGGCTCCCTATTATCTCCAGGATCAAATATAAAATCCATTGTTTGGCTTTTAAAGCCCTTCACAACCTGATCTCTTTCCTTCCAATCTTCCATTTTAAATGAGGTTTACTTTTCCCCTGTTCCTTGAGTATCTTTAACTTTTTTGCTTTGTTCTTTATGTAGAGTTGATGGTCTATGATTGAACCTTGAACCACTTGCTTGTTGAAAACGTTCTCTTTAATTCAGGAATTCTTAACCTTGTTTGTGTCTTGGACCCCTCTGGCAATCTGGTGACCCCTATGATCTTTGGAATAATTTTTTTAAAAATCCACAATAATAGAAAATACTAAGTTGTTGAAAGGTTGTTGAAAATTGGGGTATAATTTTTTTCACATCCAAAGTCATGGAAACTATTCATGAAATTGATTGTGAAATATGAAATCTATCTGTGGATGCCAGGGTAAGAATCTCTACTTTAATGAGTTGTGCATAATAAAAATCATGGCCTCATTATTAAAAAAAATAAATAAGATTTTATGTGTTCTAGTATTTGGCCTGTGCCTGGAACATGGTAACACTTAATAAGTGCCTATTGATCCATGATTTTTAAGGCCATTTCTTCTTCAAACAAGTATGATTTTTCTGCTGTGGTTCTAGTTCGAATGTCTACCACTCCTCATCCTTGCCTACTACAAGAGGAGAAAATTGTGAGAAGTAATTGTATTGTTTCATGTCGAAGCAAGGCAGGGGTTGAAATGGCCCCAGTTTGCACACTGGCCATTTTAATCCTCTTAAAAGGAAGCGAGCTGGTCAGTGTGTTTCAGATTGTCTGCCATGAACCCCAGACCCTTTTATAAAAGCATGCTGTCCTCCATGGTGATGAGGTCATAGATTATTTTTCCCTATCCCTTTTTTAGCATAATTTCCACAAGATACCAAAAGAAGGAGTGGTATGAGACTAAGCCTGTCTGACACTTTCTCATGAATCATTCTGGCCTAGTGGACGAGACAAAACTGGACTGCTAACCCCCAGTCTCTCCAGTGGTGGATGCAACATGGGGGTCATGGAGGGGAGGGTGGCAAAGCCGAGTTTTGGAAGGGATACAGATCGGTGGAGAATGAGTATGGAATAGAATTCAATCCAATTTGTATTCTCTGTCCTCCTTCCTACCTGCTGTGCAGTTTGTATTGAAGCCTTATTAATATGGTCTGAAAGGACCAGCTCCCTCGTTGCTTAGCCACCACTGACTCTTCTGAGATTAGGATAAAGGAGAACCACGTGATTAGTGGGAAGTCCCATAGCTGTTTGGAATTCTTGTCAGTGTTTTCTGCCAGGCATTCCTCTCAAGGTTGTTGCCTCCAGCTGGCATTTTCGGACTTCGTGGTAGAATTTTGATATTCAAATTTTATTGGTGGAGTAGGGGATTTTGTCCTCTAAATTCCTTGGCTTTTCGATCTTTAGGCTCTTGCTTTTGGAGGTCAGGGGGAAACATTTTTGGTATTCTTCTCCTCTTTCATTTGTGTACTCCATTCATCCTTGACTCCCCCTCTAAAAAAAACCCCAAACTTCCAAATGGATAGCTATCAGTTTTTAATGCTTTATTCTTCCAAAAATTGTTATTTGGGTCATGGGTTACTTTTCTGTAATTGAATATAATGACATTCTTTCCACTGCTCTGTGAATTAAAAATATCTTATTGTACTCCAGACTGGGAGAACAAAATGCCTCCTGCCTTTGTCACTGCATCTCCCTATTCATTGTGTAACTAGTGACTATGGCTAAGTGGCATGAGGTCTTGGTATTTTCCTCTGCTTACAACGCATACCTTAGTAGATGAAACCAAAAGATTTATTTATTTTTTTTAATAGGAGGAAATGCCTTTTAAAGGAATAGCCCTTGGCGAAATGGTGAAGTAAGGGAATGTTTGTCTTTTGGGTCTTTGCCGATCACTCCTTTCAGAATTTTCTTGGCTTCTCTTTCCCACTGTACTCCACCCTTCTCCATCCCCACCTCCCCCCACCCAAAAAAAACAAAAACCTTGATCTCTAATGTATCCAGTCTTCTTTGGACTTCACTATATACTGTGTTAGCTGATCTGATAAATTGTGCTAACATGTTAACTTGATTCTTGGAGGGATCTTGATTTCATTTTTTAATGTGCATGGGTTCCTTCCACCAGATTTTAGATCAAACCTTTCTCCACTGTGTTATTCTGGAGAGTCTTGTTTGCGTCAAAGAACTTCAGTGGTGGGTTCACCCAGGGCACTGGTAGTAATCCTGCTGTATCCCTTGGGCTTTCTGTCTCTCCATTGCTTGCCTCTTATTCTTACTATGTGACGGGCCACACCTGGCCTTGATAACATCTTTCATATTGCCTTTTTTTGAGTGCACGTCATGGTTGGTAATGGGCTATATCCTGCACATACTCTCTTTGTGTCACTTGAGATTTCGGTTCTCCAGAGATTGTGGTGTTTCATCGTTGACAGCCTTGTGATCTTACTGGGAAATGGGCTTCTGAGACCATTGACAACATTGTATGATGGCCATCTTCTACCATTTTGTTAGGTAAGATACTGTTATTATTAATAAACATTTTTGTAGACCCTACTGTATGTCAGGCACTGGGCTAAGTACTTTAAAAATATTCTCTCAGTTGATCCTCATGACAACCCTAGGAGGGAGGTGCTGTCATTATCCTCATTTTACATATGAGGAAACTGAGACAGACATAAGTGTCTGAAACTAGATTTGAAATCAGGACTTCCTGACTCCAGGTCCAATTCTCTATCCACTGTGCCACCTAGCTGCCCCCAAGAATGGTAAGAATGTTTGAAAACATCTCTTCTCAAGCTTTTTGGCCTTTGGAACCTTTTACACCCTTAAAAATGATTGAAGACCTTAAAGAGATCTTTTATATGGATTATATCTATTGGCCTTCACCTTATTAGAAATTAGAACTGATAGTTTTTTAAAATATTCCTTTAAAAACAAGAAGAATAAATTCACTGTGGTTGACATAAACACATTTTTATAAAATATAGCTATATTTTCAAAACAAAAATAATGAAAAATGGTATTGTTTTATATGTTTTTGCAAATCTTTTTTAGCATCTGATTTAATAGAAGACAGCTGGTTTCTCATAGCTGCTTCTGCATTCAGTCTGTCACCCCTGGGGTCCTCAGACCACACTTTGAGACCTCTTCCCAGACAACATTTAAAGTTCCTTGTCCAAACATAGCTCCTTATCCCCGAAGAGAAAGGGAATACCAAATGGGAGTTATTCAATGACCTACAGCAGCCTGTTAAAGAAGATGGGTTTTTTTATGGGGGAGGTGGAAGATGGTTCTTTGAAACTCTTCAAATCATCATATGTAGAACTGCCAATTCTTGTTAACTCTGAACCTAAGAACTGCCATACTGGTTCATATCAAATAGTTTGTTTTGCTGCATCACATTCTCTCTCCTTGGTCTTCTTAATTGATGATTGTTAGGTCTTCTTTAGTTGTTATCACATACCTCTCTTAATGGGTAGCAATCAGAGTCCTGTATCACCGTTAACATGTGGTTGCCTGTGTGCAAGAGTAGGTAAGTGTCATTCTGTCTCATTCACAGATGATGCCTAGCACTTTGGTTTCTCTGTTTTCTTAAGCGATCTTTTGGGTGCGTCTTCAGGGGAGATTGGAGGATGAGTCTAGATTCATTTCTTGTCTCATGAGTCATGGGTCAAGATCATAGGTCCTATAAGGAATTTTGGATTTTGGAGCACTTATCATGGCTCCTTGAAGGATGCAAGCATCTTGTGTGTGTATATATATATATATATATATATATATATATATATATATATATATATTTCTTTTCATAAACTTTATGCTACATATTTTTGTATATACTTGCCCCACTCCTATTAGACTGTAAGTTCGTTTAGAGTAGAGATTGTTTCGTTCATTGTTTTTGTGTCCTTAACAGCAAGAACTACTATGTTCCTGGAACACAGAGTACTTAGTAAATAACTTCTTGATGGGTTGATAGAGCATGGGTAGTGAGTAATGGACAGAAGACAACTCATGGTGTCATAAAATGTTAGAGCTGGAAGGGACTTTTTGAGGTCATGCACTGCAACTTCCTGATTTTATTTTTATTTAAATAGAGTGGTAAGTTTTATCATAAACAGTAACATAAACGGACTATGGATTAAAACTTCCAATTCAGTAGCCTACATTATTTAGAAAGTGAAATGTTACATTTCTACCTTATTTTGTCTATTTCTCTTTTTTATCTCCCTTCTATTTGTGTACTTATAAAACTTTTTTTGTTACTGGCTTAAACTATCTCTATACACACTGTCCTAATTCTGTTATCTTCGCATTATTTTTTTCATATTTCTTTGTGTTCTTATTAATCTCTTTTAATGGAACAACCCTATTCCATTACCTTAAGTTACCATAGCTACTCCTACTACTACTCCTTCATTGTTGAGCATAGTGATTTAAGTGAGGGACCTATGAATATTTTCATGCAGGTAGGTCTTCTCCCTGTCTCCTGCACCCTCCTTTAATGACATCCTTAGGATATGGCTCTAATAGTGGGCCTTTGGGGTCCAGAAGTAGGATCATTTTCGTGACTCCTGCCCTAGGTTGCCACTTTGCTCTCCCAAAAGCTTGTGCCTATGTTCTGTCCCACCAACAAAGTAATGTAAGTAGAATGCCTGTTTCCCTACCATCCCACCAACATGCAATTCTACTCTTCCGGCCCATTTGATGAGTGAAAGGACAACTCCCTCATTTTACAGATGAAGAAACCTCTATACATAAGTCAGTTACAATCATTATCATATGAGAAAGCATTCAATGAGGAGATTAGTCATCCCTTCTGGTGTCAGAAATGATCAGGACTTCCTGGAGGAAAATGGAGGATTTCCATTACTTTTCTGAGTAATACCCCCACACCAAATGGCCATTATTTAAAAAAAAAAAAAAGATTTTGAATAAAGCAGATTCAGTAAGGACAAAGAGTATATAGAGTTTTTTTTAAGTGTGTGTGTGTGTGTGTGTGTGTGTGTGTGTGTGTGTGTGTGTGTGGAGGGGAGAGGGATGGCAGCCTAGTGGTGATTTTTATCAGTTTTGCTGAAAGTAGAAAATAGCATTTCATCATCTGTATCTGCTAGCTTCACAAAGACCTGGTATCTCAACAGCCAGATAGCTGTGGGGAAAATGTCATCCCAGAATACAGGCTCCTTGGGTGCAGTGGCATATTGCCAAAACCACTTGTCAGACTAACTAAAATCATTTGCCCTCCCCGAGATCGCTTTACAGGTAAACACCAGGAATACAGTCTGCAGTCCGTGTTCCACCAGAACCATCTTTCCCAAAGGGCCTTATTAACCACACATGAGCAGAGAGAGAGATTTAGAAACTCCCCCTTTGTAAAAGGCCCCTTTTCAGAGCTGGTCTTACAGAGTCAGTACAGACTTTCCAGGGCTCCGATCTCAGCAAGGCAGTTTCCTCCAGTGGAATGTTGATGCATGAGGTCATCCAGCAGATTAAAAGTGGGGGGAAGGGGGAGGGGGAGGAGGAGATAATTATGCAAAGACCCCTTCCAAAAAGATGGACATACATTGGCGTGTTGGAGACTGAAGCACTAAGAAGCAGCGTTCTGTATATGACTTCAGCTCTTTCCTTTGTGTTGCGTTGAAGGCTGCATCCATGGTCACAGTTAAAAAGCTCTTTGAGAAGATTCTTTTATTCCAGCAGGGAAAACAGGCTAGTCTGCTTTGAATTAGCCTGCTTACAAAGTCATGAAAGGGACTTAGAAAAACAATAGCTCGTTGTGAGCTCCGGGAAGATTCTAACAAGTTATGTGAACCAAATAATGGGTCTATTGGCTGCCTCGGCAGGTTTTTGCCTGAGTCTGCACATCCACAGAGCCAGCCCCATCCCCCTATGGGACCCAGAAGATCAAGCCGTGCCAGCCGGGGATGTGAAACAGCCTCTCACATTCATTGGCGCTAAATATAGCTGCCACCCTCTCCCTCCCACTCTGCCCCAACAACACTCTGCAATGATTCTTGGGAGGTTTTCGGTTACCAACCGCCCCCCCCAAAAATTAAATAATTTTCAAAAAGAATTTAGTTGGACTGGTATGGGAAGACAAAAGAGAAAGAAGGAAAGAAAAAGAAGAAAGGGAATCTAATTAAATGGAAATTGGATCCTCAGCATCTGAGGAAAATGTAGATATTTTACCAAAAATAAATGAATTAAAACTGCAGTGTTAATTTAGGTCAGAGATGCAGCCAGCTCAGCAGGAGACTATTTTGGGCTTTGAGGTGAGGCAAATCACTGGAGCCAGACCTCTTGCCTGTCTAGAACGTGCTCACCTGGCAGGTTTTCTGCTTGCCAGAAGATCGAGAAGCTCCTTAGCAGGCTGTATTTTCCTCTGGCCATGGGCTGCACATCCCTGATTGCATGACCCCCCTACCCCTGGTGCTTGCATCTGCCTTTGTGTGGTAAACCACAGACTTCTTTCTCATTGTTTCACATGCTTCAAGCAACTTCTTATAAAGAAATTTGCTTACATTCATATAAAGAAATTCTCTTCTCCTCATTAGTGATGGGCTACTTTATTTTTAAATTCATTTTTCATTGAATTAATTGACTCATGATAATTAGGCACCCACCAAAAAATCTTAGTTCCACACACACTCCCTTTTCTTACTCCTTATCCTCTTTGAATTTCTAGACTGGTGACATGATTTTTATTAAAGGTGCATTTATATTTTCTAGTCTCACCCCCACCCCCAATTTTCAACAAATTAAAAGTGGCTAAAGTCAGTGTTGATCAAGGGAGGCAGTGTGGTACAATGGAAGGGACTATTATCCCCATTCTGCAAATGCAAAAAACTGAGGTAGGCAGAGATTAAATGACTTGCCCAGGCTCACGTAGCTTTTGAACTCGTCTTCCTGATGCCAAGTCCAGTGCTCTATCTGCTATGCCATCAAACTCTTAAAAGGGTTTTTAATAAAATAGATTTATGTTATTAACGTAGTACTATTGGGCATCTAGGTGGTAAAGTATGGAATCAGGAAGACTCATTTTCCTGAATTCAAATCTGGCCTCAGACACTTCCTAGCTGTGGGATCCTGGGCAAGTCACTTAACCCTGTTTGCCTCAGTTTCCTCATCTGTAAAATGAGCTGGAGAAGGAAATGGCAAACCACTCCAATATCTTTGCCAAGAAAACCCCAAAACTAGGAGTCAAGAGGCAGATGCAACTGAGAGGACGGAACAACAAAAAAATTGAAGTGTAAGAGTGACTTGTGATTTTTGTATTGAAGGGCATTAGTCACTACTTTTTAAATTCTTCCAGTTGTACCTGAAACAGTGCCTCCTATGTAGTATACAATACATTTTCATCAAGCATGTTTTCAGCTAGACCTGGGGATTGGTGCAAGGAATTTCAGGTGAGAAACATGCTCTCCCCAAACAGATGGGCAACCACTTCTCTTTCTTTGCTGCCTGTAGCCCTAAGAAGTGAAGTCTCTTGCTCAAAGTCACATAGCCAGTAAGTATCAGAGGTAGAACTTGAACCTGGGACTTGGACTCTGAGGTGAACTCCGACCATTACTCCCATGTGCCTTCTGTTTAATAAACTAATATGAGCATTACAACGTTGCACCAAGATTCACTTTCCTCCCTTGTGCACACAACAGAAGTATATACTGTACCACAGGGTTGTGGGACATTTGGAAACCATTCTGATTTTCTTGATGGAGATAGGGCTGTCAGAGCCATGGAGGTGGTGGAGAAGGGAGAAAAGGAAGAAGTGCTGAATATGGACCTGCCTTCAAATTTCTAGCTCTGCCACTTAATACCTGTAACCTCAAACAAGTTACCTGCTCTAACAAGAGCCCTAGTTTTCTTATATGTAAAATGAAGGCATTGAACTAGATGACTTTTATGGTCAGTTTTTAGCTCTATCATTATCAGTAAACATTTATTAATCACCTACTATGTGCCAGGCACTATATATATATATATATATATATATATATAAAGATAGCCCCTTCCCACAAGGACCTTGTAATCTAACAGAGTCTGTGAATCTATGAGTTTTGCTATTGATTAAAGCTCTAACTTAGAACAGTAGTTTTTTCTTGGTTGGGCCTTAGGAACACCACAGATCAGGCAGGCCATGCTAACGGAGGTAAGGTGAAGTTTTTAAACCAGAAGTTCTTGAGATTCCCTGAAGGATGCTTCTGTTCTAGCACCTTCTACATTTCCATGTTGGAGACCAACTCCCAGCCTATTTAATAGTGCCCCCTGGAGACTCGCATAGGAAGATGCTCATGGAGCTCTTCAATAACATGGGTCCGATTTCCTGTCATTGAGAGTTTATGTTAGCACTGAAATACCAAGTGTAAGAATTCACTTTGGGCTGGGAGGGTCACTCATTGGAGTCAATTCACTTTATGCACACTCGACTCTAATGTCCTCTGGGAGAGTCGGCGGGTGGCTACATGATGCAGAAGATGGAGTGTTGCAGGTGGAGTGAGAAAGACCTGAATTTGACTCCTGCCTCACACATTCAGTGGCATCTTACTAAGCATCTAAGACGCCTGCATGCGTCTTTTACTATGCTGCTAAAGCTGCATGAAAAAGGAAATACATATTGGATAATAGATATTTGATTGTGTGTGTAATCCTGGGCAAAACACATAACCTTTCTAACAGCCTCAGTTTCCTCATCTGTAAAATGGGGATAATACTAGCCCCTACCCCACTAGATTGTCAGAAAGCTCAAAGGAGATAACATGTATCTCATTTCACCCTTTACAAACCTTAAAGTGCTATATAAATACTGGCTATTGTTATTAAGCGGAATAGGATTTCCTCAGGAATTTATCTGGACTCATCAGACTCAGCAGAGAGTGCCCCCACCCAAGAGAGCCTCAGGTCTTACTTTCTTCCCCATCTAGGTTTTTAAAAATCTCAGCTTTTAAAAATGCAATCCTAGGATCAAGCTGCCCAAGGCAGAGCGGTGAATGCCTCATTTCACTTCAGTTTTTTAAATTAGCTATTGAATTCCGTTGTTTTTCCTTGATGCTTTTCCTTTTTTTTTTTTGGCTTTGAGCAGATTTTTTAAAAAGGCTTTGATTTCGGTTATCTGTTAAAATCTGCCCTCTACTGTTAACTGAGTGCAACAGCACTGCAGTGGTTCTGAATATTCATAGACAATCTTTAATATTAAACAAAGAAAGATACAAAGCCTCTGTGTGAAGGTCACAGAATTTCTGAATTACAAGGACCCTGTGAGGCTGTCTAGTCTGACCTTCATCTAAATGCAGTCTCTTGGACACTATCCTTAACAAAAGGCTTGATTGACAACCCCAAAGTGCTGGGAAACCCACAGCCGCCCAAGACAATGCATTCCTCTTTTAAACAGTCCCAGGGTATATAAAGGTTTTCCTTATACAGAGCACAAATCTTGCCACTGTGTAAGTTCTGCTTGTTTTTTTTTTAAGTTCTGTAATGACTGTGATGACAGCTAACATCTATGTATCACTCTAAGGTCTGCGAAGGGCTTTATATCTCATTTGATCCTTATAGCCACCCTGGGAAGTAGGGGCTACTTTTACTCCTATTTCACAACTAGAGTCCAGCTGCTTGAAGATGCCCAACCTGTTCTCCCGTCAAAGTGGAGACTCAGAGCAGCTATGTGACTTGTTGCTTCTAAGAGGCAGGATTGGAATCCAGGTCTCCTAACGTCAGTGTGTTGACTTAGATCTTCCTTGCTCTCTGCGGCATCCATCGTCTTAGTGCCTGTCGTCAAGTGGTTTGCAGATGTAAGAGGGATGCTGAGACGTGTAGCCAAATTAAAAGAGTGTACCAAAAGTGCATCTTCCTGACTCCAGGCCCAGCATTGTGCCACTGGTAACTGCAAAGTGCTACACACACACACACACACACACACACACACACACACATACGCACATGTATGCACGCACGCGCACACACACACACACACCCATATTGTACTAGAAGGCAGAGAAGTTCAATGAAGACTTGTCCCTGGTCCAACAGGTAGTAAGTAAGTGTTTGAGTTGGGATTCTGTCCTCAAGCTCCCAAGCCCAGCTCTTTTTCCTCCATATTCTGTCTCTAAATTTCAAATTGAACAATTATTAAGCATGGGTGCTATCAGGTTTAGAGGAGTCTTTTCTTGCCTTGCCTTGCCTTGCCTTAGAAAGTTGTTGGAAGAAGGAAGAAGAGGGGAAATAAAGAGCTGCTGGGAGATTTTAACCAACATTGTCGTAGTAATAACTACTCCTCACATTGTTTTAATAGGGCATTTTTTATATAAAAGTCTTTTTCCCTCCCCTATACCAGCCTGTGAGGAAGATAGTGAAAGTATTACAGAGGCTAAATGATTTGCCCATGGTCACACCCCTATTAAATGGTCCAGGCAGTATTTCAACCCAGAAATCTCCTGATTTTAAGATGCTTTCCATGATGCAGGGATCCATCTCTCACTGTGCTGCATGAGAGAGAGAATGTTAATAATAGATATTGGAAGAGAGGAGAAGGTGCAGAGAGTACAAGTAAAATGTTAGAGAGATTGATGTCTTAAATGAGCATACTTGGGGAAAGGTTGGTTTTGCTTAGCATTCATTTCAAAAGAATAAGTCTTATGTTTGAATGTCAGATAAACAATCAAAATAAAATCAGGCTAATATTACAAGTGTACCTCCTATTATATAACAGGTCTGGAGAAATTGTATTGCCTAATATACTTCTGTAAATATTTTAAGTGAGGGGGAGGAGAGAGGAGCTTTTCCACTATTTAAAAGAATCCTGGCATGAAACTTTTTTGCAGTATAATCGCCCCTAAACTGATTTGCTTTGTGCTATGGTTTTTCGTTTTTCATGCTTAGTTTTGAAATTGAGGCAAAAAGGGGTAAGTGACTTGCCCAGGATCACCCACTTAGCAAGTATCTGAGGCCAGATTTGAACTAGGGAAGATGAGTCTTCCTGACTCCAGGCCTGGCGCTCTATCCATTATGGCACCACCTAGCTTCCCATACTAGGGTTTTTCTCTATAGATGTTTTTGTGCTTAGCTTGCCTCTAACAGTTGTTTTTGCATTTTATTCACTGTTGAGAGAGGCAACGATTTTTATTTAATAATAAAGGGAGAAAGTGAGAATTCATATTTAAAAGAGAGGGTCTGGATTGGATGCCTCTTCCTGTCACCAAGTAGCAGATTGTGAGACCTCAATAAATACAGAAGAGCGAGGTTTGACTTCCTCTTCCTCAGTGGAAAGAGAACCAGATTTGAAATCAAGTAAGTAGTTACCAATCTGAACTCTGTGTAACTTTGGGGAGTCATCTTGCCAGGCCACCATTTCTTCATCTGTCAGACAAAGGGCTTGGTAATTTCTAAGGTCCCTTCTCTACTCTTAGCCTCTGTCTTTTTCTTTCCTCTTTCAAAAGATACACCTGACTCTGTGTTTAGTCAGATGCTGTATCGTTTCTGTATTAGTTATACACACACACACACACACACACACACACACACACACACACACACACACATATATATATATCTATATGTGTATTTCATTCGTTTATTTCTCTGTTCACCCATTTATACTTATTTGGACTTGTGATTTTGAGGCAACTCCCAATAACAGTGCAGGTTGGCCCCTGTTCTACAAAGTCTTAGAGAATCGTCTGAGACACTGAGAGATTAAATGATTTGGCCAGGGATACACGAGTGATCTTATCAGCCACATGATTTCAGTTCCCAGTTTCTCCTGAACTCGTCGGGAATCACTGACTGCCTCTTTGACATCTCAAAACTGAATGTCCCATAGGCATCTCAAACTCCACGTGACCAAGGAAAATCTCACCATTATCCCCCTAAACCTCTCCCTCTTCTGAAATTCTTTGAGTGCCTCAGCACCTTATCCACCTAGACTTAAAACCTTCTTATCATCCCCATAGCTTCCACTTCCATTCATCCCACATATCCAGTCTACGTCTCGTTATCCATCCTGTCTACCAGCCTCTGCCCTGGCCCGGGTTCTCATCGCCTCTTTTCTGAACTCTTTTTGGGTCGGTCTCCATGCCTCAAGGTTCTCCTCCCTTCGATTCATCCTCCGTTTTCTAGGGTGTCGTTCTGATCATATCAGTAACCTGCTCAGTGAGCCCAGTGACTCCCTGTCGCCTACGGGATCCTGTTGGGCATTTAAAGTTCTTCACAACCTGGTCTCCTGTTTTTCCGGTCTTACACATTATTTCTCT
Organism: Potorous gilbertii; assembly: GCA_028658325.1. Classification (NCBI taxonomy): domain Eukaryota; kingdom Metazoa; phylum Chordata; class Mammalia; order Diprotodontia; family Potoroidae; genus Potorous; species Potorous gilbertii. The sequence goes on along the minus strand of JAQQSK010002946.1, from coordinate 193,521 downwards.
TCACATGCTCTATGATAAGCAGCGCTGACTTTTTGAAATTCTGAAACATGACAGGGCATCTCATATTTCTGTACCCTTGTACTTGCTGGCTCCCATGTCTAGAATGTTCTCCCCATACCCTGTCTTCTCAGTTTCCCAGAATTCCTTCAAGGATGACTTCAGGTCATGTCATCTCAAAGATGCCTTTTACCAGACTTTCCTTCTCCCCCCCAGCTGCTAATACTTTCCCCTCCCAGATAAACTTTTATCACCTAACCTGCGTGCATCTTGTATGGACCAAGTTATCTACATGCTATGTCCTCCATACAATGTAAACTTCTAGACAGCAGAGGAATGCTTACTGTTGGCATATATAATTTTTGTCGTTGAGTCATTTCAGTTGTGTCTATTTGTGACCCCATTTGGCATTTTCTTGGCCAGGATACTGGAATGGTTTGCCGTTTCCTTCTTCAGTTCATTTTGCAGATAAGGAAACTGAGGCAAACAGGGTTGAGTGGCTTGCCCAGGGTCACATAGCTAGTAAATGTCTGAGTCTGGATTTGAAGATAAGTCTTCCTGACTCCAGGCTCTGCACTCTATCTACTGTGCCACCTAGCTGCCTGGCATAATACTATACTTATACTCTATATCCTGTATCATATGCTATAATATATACCATATAACATATATATGTGTGTGTATATATATTATATAGTATTTACTATGCATGTGCATCTATACATAAAATATCCATGTATAGTCATGGCATATACTATGTGCCAGTTACACTTAATAAATACTTGTTGACTAATTGATGTGTCAGGACTTAAACCCAAATTTCTATGACACCAGGGCTAGCTCTTTATTCACCTCTCATGGATAAAAAAGATGAATCTCAGGAAGGTAAGAGCCAGGCTTACTACAAAGATACTCTACTTCTCCTGCCATCCTATAAAGTACAATGAAGGGATAAATGCATTTAAGGGGTAAAAATCACGTGGAAGAGTTTAAAATCAAAGAGTCAGATTGTGCAAGCTATTATTAATCAGAACAGAACGGTTCATTCTGTGCCTTCTGGGCTCCATCCCATCAGTTTTTCATGAATGAAGATAAGAGTGGTTTAGATGCTGGTAATAAAAACATGCTGTTTGGCCCTTGGAGGCAATTTCCTTTAGGGTCTTGGTTCCCTCCAGATGGTACCTAATTGTTTCTTGAATGACCCCAGTGTCTATGTTGCAGAAACCTGGCCCGGGAGGCCATTTCCCATATTTATTGGCCTCTGGGTGAGAGAGTTCTTCATAAAGCCCCATTCACAGAGCACAACACTCTGAAAAGAGCTTTTTGTGCCCAGAAGTGATGAAAAGCTGATCGACCACTTCCTGTGACTGGCAGTCTCCAATTAGAGTCTTCTTCTCAGACCCAGGTGTAATTTTTGAGGGGGATTTCTTGTGAGCCTGGTGACCCCTATATTCTTTAGTTTCTTCTTTCCTATTCCCACTCCAGTCCTTCCTGGAATGAGTGTGGGTGGTCCAGGGACAGCAGGGTCCCTCTGAATTACCTTCAACTTCTGGTCACTCTTAATTCATATTTTTCCTACATTAAAAAGGTCTGAGTTTCCTCGGGCACAGATCTGGTCATTATTCTAGGGAGCACCTTCATTTCAGGATTCTGGTCTACACGTTACCTGAGACCATGGTGCCTGGTGAGGCTCAGGGCTGAGTTTGGGATTATTTTATGAGATTTTGGGATTTTTTTTGGGGGGGGATTATTTAATTTAATTTAATTATTTAATATAATTAAAACTTAAATTCTTTGGGCGCTATGACACTGGGATAACTTGGTCAGAGTGAAGGAGAGAACAGTCTTAAATTTCATAACATCACTCTTCAAAACCATATGCATATGGTGTGTGGTGAAAAGAGCCAGAGGACTTGTGTTTCAAATGCTGCCTCTGATGGTTCCTAACTACAACCTTGGGAAAGTGAGTTGATCTCCCTGAGCATCAGTAAAAGAGGGGCTTAGACTGGATGGTCTCTGAGATCAAGGTCACTTCCTCTTCCAAATCTATGTTTGGGTTTTTTTTTTTTATCCCTAATTCCTTATCAAAAGGTAGATTTGGAGCTAAGATCCAATTTCTGGATCAGCCATATGACCCCACACCCAGCCCAAACCTGTCTAGCCCTGCCCCCGTCTCCTTCCTGGGATTCCCCAGTCTGAGTTGTAGGTCATTTTGGTAGAATGAATGCACTCTTCCATCTTTGTCTTTTTGTCACCTCCAGTTTCCAGCATGGTGTCTAGGAAGGAAAAGGACTATTCCTGCCTATTATAAGGAACTCCCAGAATTCTCTGCAACACTGAGAATTTCCTCCTGAATTACTAGAGATTAAGTGACTTACCCAGGGTCACAGAATTGGAGATGGGACTTGAACTTGGGTCTTTCTGGCTTCAAGACCAGCTGTCTCTCTTATCTCCTACACCAAGTTACACAATAGGCACTTGATTGCTTTTTGATTGATTGTTTATCCCTGGTAAAAGTCTGAAGTATGAATTTGGAATGGTGTAAACTTGAATTAGGGCTGGGAGGGCTTGCATTCTCTAGGTTGACTAGAAATCCTCCTTTCCCTTGAACTGTCTCATCGCAGGAGAAGAGTCTTAAATAGCCTCAGGAAAGCTCTGACAATCTCTCCTCACTTCTATCAGACAAGTGATTCTTGCCTGTATCTTTGAGTCAAGAGCCTCCATCTTTATCATCGGAAGGCTTTCTAGAAATAGCCTCAGTGAGTTGGATGATGCTGGCATTTGAGAGAGGAGGGCTTGAGTCAGGGTTAGGAAGAACTCCTAGAGGTGTTGGAAGTCATAGTGGTCTCACATGGCCTGGGATAAGTGATGAGTGTGGGAGAGTAGGCCTGGAATTTATTTCTCTAGTTTGTTATGAGCCCATCTTCTTGGGTTCCTTCTCTCCAACTCATAGGTATGGCCAGGACATTCTACCTATAGGAGACAGCTATGATGAGACTCCCATATGACAAGTCATCTCGCGGCCCAAACCTTCTCACTCCTGTCTAACTGAGCCTGAGCCCTCCATAGACCTGCTTTGTTCCATCTCATCTATTTTATCTGAAATTTCTTTTCCTTCCCCCACCCCATTTGTTTGTTTCTTCCTTTAGTTGTTTCTGTACTATATGTTCCTTGAATCCTCGACACTTAAGGATGTTTTCTTTCATTTTGGAAGAATCCTCCCTCCAGATAGTTGTTGACTACCAAGAAATGTATGCCGTTTGACTGTTTGAGGGCCCTTCCTCAGTTGTGTGTATTGCTGGTTGAATCGGTAATACCATGGACCTGCTACTATGAGCCACTTAACCCAGTGGGCCTTTCTCACCTTGGTAGACTCCTTTCTCTACTCCCATCCCTGTCCTCTCCCCCCTGTTGCTTTCATACTTCAAGGTCACACTGAATGTATTTGCCAATGACTTAAACAATGAATTCCATTGTCAAAGATTTTGACTTGGGTGTGAGACAACATGAAGCTAGATTTTCTGGGTATTATCAACAGCCCTGGGTATTATGCTTGGCAACTGGGCTTTGGATGAAGGAACTGGCTAATAATGAACACAGCCCTTTCTATGACAGAAAAACCCTATCTTGTTCTGATGTAGAACTTGGCATAATTATTCATGCCACCATGTAACAAGTGGATTTCCGTTCCTTCCCTCCTTGTCAACATTTCATCATTTGCCTCTTGGTTGCTGGTTTTTCTCACCTTTTTGTGCTGGCCTCCCTCCTTACTTCCTCCCATTCTGGTTGGTATTTAAATGGTATAGAATCTCTGATTGAGTCTTTCTTTTAATAACCTTGAACTGCTTGACAACCCAAGCTCTTATTCTTCTGGAGACAGGCTTGTCAACCAGCAAATTTGCCTGCCACCTTATCTGCCTACAGGGTCAGGAATCCTTTGGTGCCTGTTGGATTTACACATGATAATATCTTGGTCACTGGCTATTTTCCAGGTTTCTACCATCTCTCTATTGTCTTAGCAAACAGATAATCCCAGATCATTGTTTCATCAACCAGGGCTACTTCAGTTCTTTTAAAAATGATTAACTCATAGGTTTGGATGAAGTCATCGAGATGGGTTTCCACCTGGCTCTGCCATGTATCACCTGTGTGACTTCAGGCAAATCATTTATCCTCCATAGGATTGAGTTTCCTCATCTGTGAAAACAAAGAGATTAGGCTAATTCAATTTTATTTTATTTTTGACTCTATATCCTCTCCTTCTCTCTTCCCCTTTCCCCACCCATTGAAAAAGCAAGAAAAGAGGGGGGTTGGGCTAGATGACTTTTTATGCCATTTTCTGGCTCTGAGTCTGATCCTAAGAAGGAATGACTGCTTAGCTTTGCTTCCATTTGCTGGGAATCTTGTGTCAAGTAACCTGGTATCATCCCATGTACCTCATGATTGAACAGATTCTATGAACTTTCTTTTCCTTGGAATTGTATTCCTGGAGTCTTTGCATGTTGGGAGGAATGGATCACTTTTCTTTTTAGGTCTACTCTGTGTTCATTAAGTATGCTTTATTTGTCTAACAGTGTGGAGCTTTTTGTTCACATGATTAAGCCACACCAACAGCTGTGTGTTAAAGTTATAAGCCACCATATTAAAGCTATCTAATTACACTTCCTGTTCCTACCAGTCACTGCCCCAGTAAAGGCCTGATTGTATCCATGGTAGCAAAGACATCTTATCTGCTTTCCCTTGGGTGTCCATGGCTACTAGAATTCTCCTCCCTCCTTGATTCAATGTACAGAGGATGAAATAAACCCTCTGGAAAACCACATTCATCAGAACCATAGAAAAGCCTTTCTTTTTAGTAACAAGTAGGTCATGGCAGGTTGGTCCAATGGAAAGAATGCTGCGTTTGGAGTTATGGTTCAAACCCTAGTTCTGCTGCTTCCCATGTGTGAGACCATAGGCAAATCACAGCCTCTTATGATCTTATTTTTCTCATTTGTAAAATAAAGGGGTTATCCTAATGTCTACCCTATTCTCTACTGTTCCTTTCAGATCAAAATCTATGATCTGGAGTGATTCTTACCAATATATTGGCAGGAGACTGTTTTCTGGATTTCTCGGTTGATCACCTGTCTTCTCTATGCCTGGGACCAGATTATGACCAGGAAGAGAGTTCCCTCCATAACATCAAGATCCTTGATTGCTGTAGCTTACTAGGAAATAAAAAGGTCAGCGTGGAGTAGCATCATTACCTCTTTCACAAATGTGTCTTTGAGGAGATTCTACTAAGCTGACTGTTCTGTTGTCTGTGTGAACATTAAATGCGAAACCATATCCTTATATTCTTTTGTACCACAACTCCTAAGAGAATTCTTAAGGACTCTGGGATTGACAAGTTTGGAAAGGAATGCTATCCGATTAGATGATAGTTCACATGGAGAGACCCCAGCAAACATGATCAGTACAAGATGGGCAGTGGGAGGTCTACTGGATGAGACGTAAAAGGAGTTGAATTCTAATCCTTGCTCTTCTGAGGTCACTTTAGTTCCTCATCTGTAAAATAACGTGATTGGACTACATGTTCTCCTAGGTCCCTTCCAGATTTATAGCTATGGTTTTGTGATCCTATATGGTATAGGGTCCAGAATGAGGGAGATGATGGTCCTACTGCAACCTCATCCTGGTTATACCACATGCCCACAGTGTTATATTTTTAGGGTACTATTTTTTGGAAGGATAGTGGCAAGCTAGAGTTTGTCCAGAAGAAGATGACTGGCATGACTAAGTGAACATTGGTTGGAGGAACTAAGGATGTGTATATACAGTAGCCTGGAAAGAGAGAAGACTTGGAGCAAGGTGGAACACAATTGCCATCTTCAGATTTTTGAAATATCATCCTGTGAAGTGGGCATTTGATTGATTCTGCTTGATCCTGGAGAAGATCCTTTAGCATTTGAGTTACAGTGGCACCAGATGAACGATGAACTGCTAACCAAAAGTAGAATGAGCTGCATCAGGAGGGAACGAGTTTCCTTGAATGGGTGATCTTCAACCAAAGACTGGATGACTAACTACTTGATGGAAATGTGTTAGATGTGGTTTGGAGTACATGGCCCACAAGGTCCCTCCCTACTCTGAAGTTCTGTCATTACCACTGTTGAAAAAGAAATCCCATGAAAAAAATCTCAAAAAAGAGGTAGTGAGTTCCCCATTGTTGGAAGTCTTAAAGCAGTATCTGGACATCTACTTCTCAGGGATGTTGTAGATAGGATCCATGGTGAAAAAAATTTCTTGAACCACCCTTTTTCTCTGTTCCCATTATGACTCATTACATTGGGTTATTTCTGTGGACTCCTAAATGATTTTCTCATGTCCAGTCCATTTTGCGGATAGTTGCCACATCAACCTTCCTAATGAATAGATCTAATCATGTTGCTCTTCTGCTTAAAATCCCTTCAGCAGTTCTCAGCTTTCTACTAAAAAAAGGTCAGATTCCTTAGGCTGGCATTCTTTGCCTTCACTTTCCAGTTTGTTCTCACACTACTCTGCTCAGGATGTCCAGTGTATCGACCAGACTGGCCCATTCGCCTTTGCCCAATTCATGGTTCACATTCTCCTATTCTGTTCCTTTGCTTACCTCATCCTCTGTGTCTCGTCAGCCACACTTCTTTCCCATATTAACATGTTGAACTCTGGCCAATCATATAAATAAGATAACGTGGAAAGTATTTTGCAAACTTTGAAGCACCATGTAGATGGTGGCTGTGATAATGATGCTGATGGAGGGCCTCCTCCACAAAGCCTCTGCTGGTTTTTCCATTTAAGTTCTTCGCCCACCTTCAGACCTCACAGCCTCTTCTATACTTAAGATGTATTATATTTAGCAAGCCCAGTCCCCCTGCTGGAGTATGTGCTCAATGAAGGCAGAGGGCATCTATTCAATTTAACAGATATTTTTAAGTGCTAACTCAGTATGATGAGAGCAGCACTCGAGTCCAGGTCTTTCTAGTACACCTGTTCTGCCTCTTATTTTTTGAATAGGAAACCAAGTAGTCACTCATATGACTTACCAGATGTTACAGACTTACAGGGGTCAGGTGTACTCAGGGGAAGTTGAGACATTTTGTGGCAGGGAAGGAGGATGAGTGATCTTGGGGAGACTATGTTTTTATTTTTCTTTGAATCCTCAGTTTTTATCAATCAATGTGCTTGGCATATAGTAAGCTCTTAATAAATGGGTATCGATTGTTTGTAGTAAAGAGATAGAATCTCTCTTAAGGGGGAGCAGTAAGGTGTCTTTAGTTAAAATTCTGTCTCTGTACTTTTGTGACCTTGGACATGTTTAGCTTTCTGATTTGTAGATTGAAGGGATTTGAGCTGAAAAAGTACCTACTATGTACAAGTATCCCTCATGTTCTAGAATATCTGGGATCAAGTGTTGCCTGTAATGCTGACTTTAGAAACTGACTAAGGGATTCTGGGCAAGTCACTTAATCTCACAGTGGCCCCAGGCCACTCTCTGAGGCTATAAATTAAAGTATAAGGGCTGATCAGCATTGATAGAATACGCATCCTTCCCGCTGCCAATAAAATCTACAGGGGAACAGCTAGGTGGTACAGTGGATAGAGCACCAGTGCAGGAGTCAAGAGGACCTGAGTTCAAATCTCACCTCAGACACTTAACACTCACTAGCTGTGACCTTGGGCAAGTCACTTAACCCCAATTGCCTCATCTTGGGTCATCTCCAGTCATCCTGATGAATATCTGGTCACTGGATTCGGATGACGCTGGAGGAGAAGTGAGGCTGGTGACCTGCACGCAGCCCTCCCTCACTCAAAACAAAGTCAAGTGCAAGTCATGTCATCGTTTCTCTGATGACATGGTCTTCTTCGGCAACAAAGGACGAACACATGCACGAAAACTACAGGTTTGATGAGGATGGGACTCTGTGAGGAAGGAGTGTATTACCAGCATGAGTGAGGTGGGGAGGGTAGCCAAGGCATAGAAATTTTTATGAGTCCTTGACAGAGAGTGGCCCAGGAGCAGGGTGGTCAGGAGTGGTAGATGGAGGTAGGTGATGACAGGAGGCATTGAAGGTGGACTTTTCTTTTTGAAAATCTGTCAGTGAAAGGGAGGAGAAATACAGGACAAAAGTTAGAGGGGATGGCAAGGTCCGATGAAGGTTTTAATATTTGAGGAGGAAAAACTGGATTATTGTAGGAATCTACAAAGGAGCCAGTTGTCCTGATGAAGACGCAAAGGTACTGTGCAGTATGGAGGAGGGGAGATGAAGGTGTTTGCAGCAGAGGATCTTGATTTATTTTATTGTTAAAAATTTATTCATTTATTATTTATTTTAAGCCTTTTCTTTTTAAATTTGGAGTTCCATATTCCCTTCTTTCCCCACCCGCTGAGAAGGCAAACAATATGATATGCCTTGATTTTTTTTCTCAGGAAACCAGGAGGAAATCCCTAAAGTCAATAAGCAGTTAATGTTTGTTGAAGTTGCACGGTGTATGTCTTTATGAAGACAAACAGTGTGGGTGGGCTTGATGATAAGGTAGTGGAAAAAATACTGAATTTGGAACCAAGGACCTGGGTTTGAATCCAGGCTTAAACACCTACGACCTTTGTAACCTCAGGTCAGTCATATCACCTCAGTTTCCTCATCTGTAAAGGGGGGAGGGAGAGAGTAGACTAGAGAACCTTGATTCTTTCTAGCTCTCATTCCTGTGACTACATGTGAGCCACCTCTATGATCAAACATAGATTCCTCTGGTTGGTTTTTTAAAACCTTCATAACCTGGCCCCAACCTACAAATTCCAGCCTTTTTTACTTTTCTTTTGCTTGCTGTGCGCATGTTACTAAATGCACGCCACTGTCCAGTCAGCCTGGTTTTCTTCCCATTTCTCACATAGGATACTATATCCATCTCCTGTTTCTTGCAGTGGCTGTTTCCTAACATCCCCTAGAATGTATCCCCTCTTCATTTTGGCCTCTTAAAATAATCCCACATTTCCTTCCAAGTTCACCTTCCTATGAGAGGTCAGTCTTGATCCATCCCTCTCACCCTTTAGTGACTCATCCCCATATCTAGTTTCAATTCTGTATGTACTTTCTGTGTATCTCCCCCAGTAATAGAATGTAAAACTCCTTCAGAGCAGGAGCTAGTTGCTGCTGTCCTCAACATTTTCCATTTTGTAGATTTCACTGAAAATGACCTCGCACAAGTCAGGGATGTTGGGAGATTGAGCTGTCAGTGTGAGCCCTGCATCCTGCTAGGAACCTGACCGAGATGGTTGGAGAAGGCATTGTTGTTCCGAGATAATCTCAGTTAATAGCCTTCTTTTCCTACATCACTCCCCTCCCTCTGCCACCCATTGTAGCTGTCAAATGGACCATTGTCTTCCTAACCATGATCTAGCAGTGCCCTATCCAATTTGTAGCTGCCAACCTGAGGAGAAAGGAAAAATAAAAGTTGATATCAAAAAGAAAATAAATAAATGATGATATAAATGACTGCCACCTATGTGATGTCCATTCCCCATTCATTTAGAGTAGGGTGTGATTGCATGGTATAATAGATGGAAAGCAGTACTTGGAGCCCTGCCCAACCTGAATTTGAATTCTGCCACATGCATCTCCTCACCCCCCAAGTGGCTTTAAATAGTCTAGAGAATGGGGAAAAAATGCCATATTTAACAGAAAAGATCTTAGTGATTTGGATTTGCATTTTTTTTCATTGCTGCTGGTAGATTTGTTGTTTTGCCTAAATTTGTGATTTTGTGAAAGTAGGGAACTCCCAGTTTTAAAATTCAGTCTAATAAGTGATACAGAGAACTCATCATTAATATATACTCTTCCTTTGTTTTTGTTATCTTTTGCTTTTGTATTACTTTATCTTCTGACTATATCCTCCTTCCTTTTATGCATTTATCACTTACCAAATATCAAGAAGGGTGCTAAGGTCTAAGGATAAAAAGCAAAGCAAGGAGACCACGTATTAAATCTATATGTATATATGTATATAGATATGCATATACATATTTATTTTGCTAAATATTTCCCAGTTACATGTAAAAAATTTTAACATGCATTTTTCAAAATTCTAAATTCTCTCCCTCCTAAACTTTTCACACCCCTTTAGAAGGCAAACAATACAATATATTGATTATACATGTGAAGGCATACAAGACATTTCCATGTTAGCCATATTGCCAAAGAAAACACACACACACAAAGAAAAATACAGAAAACAAAAGGCATATACTTTAGCCTGCATTTGGAATTCATGCATTTGCTCTCTGGAGATGGAAAGCGTTTTTCATCCTGAGTCCTCTGGAATTGTCTTGGATCATTGTTTTGATCAGAACAGCGAAGTCTTTCACGGTTGATCATCCTCACGATAGGGCTGTTACCGTGTACAGCATTCTTCTGGTTCTGAAGGAGCTGACATTTTAAAATGGAGGACAGCACCTCCTTAAATTGGTGCATACAGAGCCATCAGATCATAGAGATGGAGCTCGATAGAACCTTAGAGGTCATCAGATCCAACACCTAATTTTGCAGATGACGAAACTGAGGCTTGGAGAGGTTAAGTGATTATTTAAACAGCTATTAAATACTAAAAACTTTTTTTGATTCCATGTCTTCCTGACTCTAAATCCAGTGCTCTACACAAAGAAAAAAAAGAATAAGGAAAAAACTCAGGAATTTAATATTTAAACTATCACATCAGTTGTCTAGATAGCATATGTAACCCAGCCTATAGCTTTTGAACTATGGTGTCAAACTCAAAGAGAAATGGGACCACTAAACAATTCATATGGATCCCTCCAGGTCACATGTTGATATAGAAAATCATATAATAACATTATTTCTATATTATTTCATATTTTTATTTATTTTGTTAAATATTTGCCTACTGCGTCTTAATATGACTTGGCAAAATTGAGTGATCCTGGCAGAGGCTCATGAGGTGCCTTTTGAATCAGGATCAAATTGCAAAGCTTTCCCTCTTCCTATGAGGTTAGAGAATAGTAATACCGATAAATAAGAAACAGGGATGTGATGTTCCCAAACAGAACTCTCCTAACAATAACCTTGTGATAAAGGTACAGCGTCGTTTTCCCCATTGTACAGATGAGGAAACTAAGTCTTGGAGTGCCCAATATTGGGCAGCTAGAAGTGCTAGAATAAGTATCCAAAACAAAGGTTTGGGGTTTTTGTTTTGTTTTGTTTTGTTTTGCTTCCAAAGCCTGGTTTGCAGAGCATGAGATTTCTGGGGGAGTTTAGAACTCTGGAAAGGGTGTGATCCTGTCAGGCATCTTCTGGGAGCAACTAGTGAGGGGTTAATATGGAGCCTTCAGCTCCTTGTTCTTGTGTTCCTTTCTCACATTCTGCTTTCAGTAAAATCTACGGGGGAAAAGATGGGGCTCTGAAAGCACATCTGCCAAGTAGGGAAATGTGGATGAGAATGAACCTCTCATCCATTTCTTTTGTTCCATGTGCTGGTTAGATCAATATCCCCTCTGGACAGAGACTTTTTTATAGCCTCCATCTTCATTCCCTTGAGTAAATTAGACAAACTGATCTGCACTAAGAAAGTATTTTAAACAGGATTTCCCATGTCAGTTAGTGCAGGATTCTGTATCAAGAAGCACAGCCACTCCTATTTAGATGGCAATAGAAGGTTTTTAGAGCACTTTCCTCCTTTCAAACCTTTGGAAGTAAGTAGTACAAGTATTAAGATTCCCATTTTACAGATGAGGAAACTGAGGTAGGTAATGCAAATATTAACATTCCTATTTTACAGGTGAGGATCAGAGAAGTTATGTCCAGAATCACATTAATTAAGCATTAGTTAATCAATCGATAAGGTTTGGGTTTTTTTTAAGCATCTGCTGTGTACAGATGCTCAGGGCTAGATGATGAGGAGAAACAGAGTTGAGTTAAGAGGTTTTCTGTTTTCTGGAAAATTATAACCTAGTAGAGGAAGAAAGGTCTAAATACTGGAAGGATATGAACTCAGATCCTCCTGAACAGTATTATAGCCACTCTACAAAGAAAAAAGGAGAGTGGGGAAATATACATGTCACTATATTTATATAATAGTTTATGCATGGAATGATATATAGCATATATGTGATATATATGCACACATACATATATGTAGTATAAACATTTGGTATGTATGTATACCCACATACATATACCTGTGTGTATATGCACACCAAATGTGTGTATATATTTTACGCTATCTCTAATGCAGTTATGGAATACATATGGTATGGTATTGTGTGTATGTACATATGCTCATATACATGCATGCCATGTATGCATGTATGTATCCATAGTATATGTATATGTATTTACCCTCCCCTATCCTACTCTACCATACCCTACCCTACCATACCATACATATTCCATGATAGCTGCATTATTGAGGTAGGAAGCAAAATGTTATGTGGGGTGATTTCCTTGGTGGGTGGAAATTAAGGGTCAGGATATGTAATAACAACAAGAATTTATTTATTAAGAGCTTACTTGGTGCCAGGCCTTGTGCTAAGTACAGTATGAACTCCAGATCCCAAGCTCTTTTAGCTACAACACATATCCTCTCCTGTATCTCTTTAGTCTTAGGGAGCAAGAGCTGCCAAGGTCTCAGCACCAGCATCTCTTCTTTATTCTCTTTGGATGGAGTTTGCATTCTTTGTAAGATTGAGAATCAGTAGGAGATCGGTGTCTTGTGAAATGTATAATGTAGCAGGAAACTTTTGTACATCTCCAGGATGACTTGAAATGGTACAATGTCTTTTGAGAAGAAAAAATAGCTTTCACGGAGGGTTCACATCTGGTCTCTGTTACTACTTATCTATGTAAGTGACCTTGGGCAAGTTATGTAGTCTCTAAACTTGAGTATCCTCCTCTGTAGAATGAGAGGCTTAATACTGAGTGGTCTTTGAAGTCCCTTCAAACTCCATGGAGATCTAGGTTCCCAGGCCATGTTCCCCCATCTTCCCAACTCCTACTGACACTCCTTAAAAAAATTTAACTTCTATTTTTCTTATAGTTTTATATGTGGAGATGTCATCTCTTCATATTGAATGTAACCTCCTAAGGACAGGGACCATGTGTTTATGTCTTTGTATCTCTTTATATACTGTGTACTACTCCTTATTACATGCTTGATTGATTATTGACACCAGCCTCCTTGCTGTACCTCTCCTAAGACACTCCATCCCTTGACTTTGGGCATTCTCCCTGGCTCTGGTTGATGCCTGGAATTCTCTTCCCTCCTCATCATGGCCCCCTGGGCTTCCTTTAAGTCTCAGCTAAAATCTTACCTTCTAACAAGAATCTTTTCTGATCCCTCTCCTTCCTTTGAGATGACCTCCTGATTAAACTGGCCACATCTTATTTATACATAGTTGTTTGTATATTGTCTGTCTGATTCAACTGTGAGCTCCTTGAGAACAGGGACTGTTTTTTTGTCCTTTCTTTGTATCCCCAGTCCTTAGCAAAGTGCCTGATACACAGTAAGTACTTAATAAATGCATGTTGACTTTTGGTGGTACAATGAAAAAAGTACTGAATTTGGAATCAGAGGGACTCCTTTGACCACTTAACGCTTTTGGTTGGTTTGGTTCATCCCTAAGATTCCTTCCAGATCTAAATCTATGGTCTCTAACGGTAACAATTCCTAGAGGTAGAGATGGAGAAAAAGGGAATGCGTGGAGGAGAGAGATGCAAAATCCCTAGTTGGATGGTCTAATTCATCTGGAGGATCACAGACACAAAGAGGAGAGATATAGAATAAGGTGCATGCTATAGCTAGCTCTCTTAGGAGACAAGGTTCAGATTCATAAGGAAAATAACAAGAGTTTGGAGTTGGAGTGAAGCAGTGTTTATTCCCTATAAAAAAGATTCTCTAATAACAAAAAATATTCTGTAACAGAGAATGTTCTTTATTCTCTATACAGAACATTCTAGACACATCATCTAACCGGAATTTTTATTAGTATGTGCCAGGCACCATGACAAAAGCTGGAGCTACAAAGAAAGGCAGAAATAGTGCCCCATCTCAAGGAGTGTGAATTCTAATGGAGGAGACAATATGTAAATAAATAGGCTTAGATGAGATACATACAAAGTAGATGGAAGGTAATTTCAAAGATAAATGCTTGGGCACCAGTTGTAGGAACTGGGAAGGGGAAGCCAGGATTCATCCAGATGGAAGGGAGAAGGGAGAGCATATCAAGGATGAGGGTACAGGCAAGGGAAATAGAGTGTTATGTGTATACTGGACTGAAAGCGGTCCAGTATAAAATGATAGAGAGCCCCCACAGATAGATAGAGAGTCCCCATTTTTAAGGAGAAAATTTTTCAGTGGAAGACTGGAAAGGTGGGGGAAGAGTCCAGGTTGTAAAGAGCTTAACTGCCAAATGCAAGACTTTATATTCAGTCGTAGACAATATAGGGAACTATTGGAATGACTTCTCTGTTTGATTCTTGCCATATCCATGTAAGATGTTCTATTTGTGGAATGCCTGAGGGTAGATAAGTCAACTTTCTTCTGTCCACTCAAGACTTCAGTATCTTCAGGGAATCAGTACTCTTGCCTCAGTGCTCGGCTTGTTTTTATGCCTGGGTAAATGCAGATGTCATGTTCATCTTCCCTCTGCTTCTCTAACACCTCAGAGGGAATTAGACTTTGGATGGCCCTGCCTTGCTCATTATTTCAATAAAACTGTCTTCATTTACCGACAGCCACCCTACTGGGTTTGCAGGAGAGGTGAAAAGGGGACTGATGGCTTTTTTCAAGGGGGTTGCAGCTTTTCGGTGGCTGTTTTATAAAAATGTCCCATTTGGTTTCATTCACTGTTTTGGATGGTGACCCTCTGTGAGCTCACTTCTGCTGGACAGGTGCTCTCCCTGCCTAGCCTGTTGACTCACTGCTAGTAGAAACGATTCATACTTTGCACCACAGGGCAACTGCTTGGCATTTCTCTGTTTGCCACAGTGGATAGATGTATCATTGTCTTCCTGGATATTTGATGGCTGCAAACATCTTAATAAGTTTAAGAAATTTAGCCTTGAGCCTCATATTTTTCTGATGACCTTATTTCCCTAGCTGAAATGAGATAGCATGTGTCTGAAAAAGGACTCTTCCCTCCCTCCTCTCCCATTTTCTTCTCTCTCTCTCTCTCTCTCTCTCTCTCTCCCTCTCTCCCTCTCTCCCTCTCTCCCTCTCTCTCTCCCTCTCTCCCTCTCTCCCTCTCTCCCCCTCTACTCCCTCCCTTTCCCTCCTTCTCCCTCTTCCTCTATAGCTCTTTTCTTTCTGCTATCCCTCTCTCTGTGTCCTCCTTCCATTCCCCTCCCTCTGTCTTTCTCCTTCCCTCTTATTCACCATCTCTTTATAGGTAAAACCTACACTTTCCCTTCTGCAAAATGTCTACTTCTCATTTCTCCCAGGGTGGGGTAAAATTGCCTTCAGGAAAGGGACTACCCCTTCAATACCAGCCATAGCCCAAGTGAACCACCCCCTTCCTGCCTTGTCACTCATCTGTCAAGCTGCTTGCTGCTGAGAGGGGAAAGCTTGCCCTCCTGGGAACTGAATCTCTGTTGAATGTGGCTGGCAGGCAGTATTCCAGTTTCCATGGTTACTAAGTAGGCTAGGTTGGTATTAGGGCTGACCATGAAAAGCTGATGTAGAAGACAATAGCTGTACGGTGAACCTTTCTTTGGTTCTCTTTTAACCCTTCAGGTGCTTTGGAAGCATTTGTCTACTCAGATGCCCCAGGAGCTGCTTTTGTGGGTGTCCCCCCTTCCCCCTTCCCCCACACCGGTGTGTCCTCTTTGTCTCTCTCCAGCTCTACTTGGCTGGGCTATTAACCTAGATCAGGTGAAGTAACCAGAGGGGGTCACTAGAGAGTAGCAAAAAGACACCTTTCTTCCTTATATTTTTGCTTATCTCTGGCTCTTTCAATGATTTCTATCCCAGGATTCTGTAGTGAAGAGAAATCATACTCCAGTTACACAGATGGGGTTCAATATTTAGAAACCCCGTTATTCAGGACCAAAAGAATGCCTAACATCAGTTAGATGTGATCTAGTTGTGGACCGGTAGTAAGGTAATTCCTTTAGCTGAAGGATGTGTCAGGGCTTTAAAAAAACTTTAAAAATTCATATTTCAGTCCATATCATGAGCACACCTCAAGCAAGATCAGGGGTTTTGAACCTTGGGAACCCCTGTTTCTGTGTTTGTGGGCTCTGTTTTGACCGTGGGCCAGACATCCAGCTTCGTCTCTCCGTTTCTCCAGCGACTATAATGGGTGTGAGTGGAGAATTGATTAGGATGGGCAGAATGCTTTTAGGAAAAGGGACATGTTCAATAGAGGGTATCTTATGCCTTCATGAAATTGTTATCTGTAGCGGCAACAATAATAAATTATTCCAGTCTCTGAGCCATTTCTGGAAAAAATTGATTAAAGGGCTGAGTGCTGCTTTAGGAGTTGCTTTCTGCCCAGGACTCAGATGGAATGTACTTAGAAAATGGTTGCCTAACAGGATCAGCTTTTTCCTTTAATCCCGATGGAACGCATTCCACTTGAGACATTTCCTAGAGAAAAAGAGCAGAAAACTTCATCTGTGTCTCAACAGTGCCGTGTTTATCTTTTGTGTGCCTCTAAATGGAAACGCATGCTAGTGGAGTAGAGACTAATTCTATATTATTTTACTGGATAGATTATTTCTGTTTTTATGTTCAGGCAGTTTAGCCTCACCTCCTCAAAGAGGGGCACCAGCAAGATATTGTGGAAGGGAAGTGGTTTTTCACAGCGGAAGCTTTTGGCTAACTATATTTCACTGACTTCCTAATCAGGGCTGATAATGAGCCGTGCCGTCAAGGATATTTGGGTATCTAATATGGTTCCTTTAGCCCCAGCTCTCATCAGTCTTCCCACTTCATTTTGGGGCTGTTGGCAAGTATAGACAAAGGATAAGGTCCGTAGGAAGCAGACAGATATGCTGTATTTCTGCTCGTATGACCCATCTCTAGGCAGTCTAGGAGTCTTTCAGGTTTTATACAGGAAGAGATTTCCATATAATAGAAGAAAGAATGGTTGGGGCAAATCCATTTGGAATGCTACCCATTCATCAAGGTTTAGCTCAAGTGCTCCCCTTCTCTGTGAAGGCTCCCCTGATCACCCCACCCCACAGTTTATTGACTTTGCTTTCTATACAATATCTATCAAATATACTATGGTCAACTAGGTGGTGCAGTGGATAGAGCACCAGTGCAGGAGTCAGGAGGACCTGAGTTCAAGTCTCACCTCAGACACTTGACACTCACTAGCTGTGTGACCTTGGGCAAGTCACTTAACCCCAATTGCCTCATCTTGGGTCATCTCCAGTCATCCTGATGAACATCTGGTCACTGGATTCAAATGGCTCTGGAGGAGAAGTGAGGCTGGTGACCTGCACAGCCCTCCCTTACTCAAAACAAAGTCAAGTGCAAGTCATGTCATCATTTCTCTGATGGCATGGTCTTCTTCAGCAACAAAAGGATAAACACACACATCAAATATGCTGATTCATATTGTATCTTCTTTCTAAGCACCTTTGTCCTGTCTCTTCAACTAGGTATAAATTCTGAGATAGAAACCTTAGCTTTACAGTGGAAAGAACATTCAAGTTAAGGGATTTGAGTTTAAATCTTGGCTCTACCATTATATGATCTGTGTGACCTTGGGCCTCATCTTACCTGTGCCAGGTAGGAGTGGGACTGGAAGGTCCTCTCTAGCTCTAGTTTTCCATCCTAGGGCCATGTTTTATAATTCTTGATATCCTTCATGATCCATTTAATAGTCAAGAATTCAAATTTTTTTTTTTATTGTTTAGTTGATTTCTTTTTGGACAGGCAGCACGTGTTAGTGAAAAGCTCTATCTGGACTTAGATATTCACTAGTTGTGTTACTCTGGGAAACTCACTTAATATAGCTCTGAGCTTTAGGAATTCCATCTTAGTCAAATCAGTACCATTCCTTGCTTCTGGAAATGGTATGCAGATTTATGGATCGACTCACCATTCTTGGAGAGTTCCCTCCATGTGTTGTTTCTTCTTATTAGAATATAAGCCACTTGAGGGCAGAGGGACTATTTAATTTTTGTATTGTTTTTCCACTTGCTTAGCATAGTGCCTGGCCGAGAGGAAATACTCCATAATTTCTTATTCATTTCTTCATAAAGTGGGAAATGACTTTTCCTGACATCGCTGAGCTATTGTAGGGACCTCTAGAAATGTGAGCTGTCACTAAGATTGTATTTCCAAAGAGCCTTTTGCCAAATGACTTTTGGGAGTAGTTGTTATTTGAGGAAATTTAAACTCTGGCACGGAAAGCAGTGGAGAAGGGGGTGTACCAAAAACCTGACCAAATGTATGGGGATTTGTGTTGACTGTGTACAATAGAAAGAGCATTGGGTCTGGAGTTAGAGGACCAGGGTGCACATAACCATCTAGATACTTGCTACCTGTCTAACCCTGGGCAAGACACTTACCTCCCTGGCCCTCAGTTTCCCTCTCTGTAAAATGAGAAGGTTGGACTAGTGGCCTTTGGGGTAATTTCCATCTCTGAATGTATGATTCTGTATGACCTAAAGGGAAGATTATTGATAATAATGACTGTCATTTATTTAGTGTTCTAAGATTTGTAAAGCGTTTTTATAAGTTATCTCGTTTTTACCTTCTACTCTACAAGGAGGTGGATACTGTTGTTATCCCCATTTTAAAGATGGGAAAACTGACTACAGACAGAGGTTAAGTGACTTATCCATGGTCACATGGTTAATAAAAGTGCTTGAGGACAGATTTGAACTCAGGATTTTCTACCTAGAGGTCCAATGCTCTATCTAGCTGCCTAGATTCAGAACCTGAGCCCGTGTGAATGTCATGACTTTGTAACAATCATTGTAGGAATGCTTCATGTATCTGTCCTCACTGAGGAATCATAGGAAGGTTGGATTGAACTCCAGCAATCTTTTAGACCAGGAGCCTGCAACCTCAAGGTCACATGTGACCTTCTGCGTCCTCAAGTGCAGCCCTTTGAATGAATCTAAGGAACAAATCCCCTTAGTAAAAGAGGGGAATTAAACTGGACTCAGTCAAAAAGCTGTACCCAAAGACGTAGAAGTCTACATGTGGCCTTGAGGGCACAGGTTTCCCACCCATGTTCTAGACCAACCCTATTGTTCTTTTGCCTTATTTAGGGCAGCTAGGTGATGCAGTGGATGGAACACTAGGCTGGCATCAGGAAGACCTGATGCCATTGCCAGTCATCTTGTCTTGCCACTTACATTTCAGTGACTCTAGAAGGGAGAGTGAGGCTGACAACTTTGCACAGCGCTGCCTTGCTTAAATCTAGTTCATGTGCTAGTCAAAACATCAGCTGTGGTATCATCGATCCTCTTCAAAAACAACAACAGATTCAAAGCTAGCCTCAGATACTTATAACCTATATGTCTTTGGGCAAGCCATTTAATCTGTTTGCCTCGGTTTCCTAATTTGTAAAATGAGGATACTAGTAGTACTGTCCTCTCAAGGGTTGTTCTAAGGACCAAATGAGACACCTTAGCACAGTGCCTACGGTAGACGCTACTGTGCAAGTCACTTGACCAATGTCTACATCCCATCTTCAAAATGGGGATAGCAATAGCCTCTGCCTCCCAGCATCATAGTAGATAATAAGGAGATAGCTACTACCTACTAGATATATACTACTATGTATTGCCATGATCATTACCAACACCACGCTACTACAGATGATTGAAGTGTTATGAGTACCTGACTGAAGATTTTGAAGCTATAGAAGATCTATGATTTCTTTTTTTTCCAAATTTATTCATTTGTTTTCAGTTTTCAACATTCACTTCCATAAGTTTTAAATATTCTCCCCTTCCGTTTCCCCTCCCTCCCCAAGGTGGCGTGCAATCTTATATGATCTCTACATATATACTTTCCTATTAAATATATCTACACACCAGTTACGTTGCAAGATCTATGATTTCATTGGAGCGCATTCACCCCTTGTCACCCTTTGGTTTTCTTAGCCATGTCCTCTCATGAAGGACTTACCCGTTGTGCCAAAAGCCTTCCTTCACGTCTTTTTGTGAGCAGCGCTCCAGCTGGTCACTCATTTATTATCCTTTGCTTTACATCACCTACTATTTCGTTAATTTCTTTCCTTAATAATTTCCCTTGTACATTTTTGTTGTTCTTTCGTTGTTTCAATCATGTCTGACTCTTTGTGATCCCATTGGGGTTTTCTTGACAAAAATACTGGAGTGGTTTGCCATTTCCTTCTCCAGCTTATTCTACAGATAAGGGTTTCTCTCTCTCTCATTTATGAGACCTTGTGTCCTGAGTGTTGAGAGCTCTCCTCATAGGTATGGTATCTCTACCCTTCTCCCCAATGTTTTTCTGACTGGGGGGATTCATTTTAGAAGGGCTTGCCCCATTGCGTTTAAGAGGCAGTGTGATAGAGTAGAAAGTGTATTGGGTTTGGAGTTGAAAGACCTGGGTTCAGGTCCCCAAATACTTACTCTCTGTGTAACTTTGGGCAAGTTTCTTGACTGTCAACATCAGTTTCCTCATCTGAAAAAAGAGAGTTGGATTCGATGGCCTCCAAGGCCCCGTCCAGCTCCAAATGTGTGATCCTGTTTCGTAGTCATTGCCCCAAGAGCCATAACTAAGAGTTATAGCTCTGAGCTATTTAAAATTAATCAGCAGGTATTTAAATGGATACTGTGCTGTGCAGTAGGGAAGCAAGTATAAAGAACGAAACAATCTCTGATAACATCAAACATAGATTCTAATGCTGGAGGAGACTTCCAGATTGCATGAACAACAAGATGGAGAACTGTACATTTTCAACTTCTTGAGTCTCTCCCAGACAGGAATTATGTACAAGAGATAAAAATAATTTCAGCTGTATCCACCAAGCAAAGACACCAGGAATGCTGAAGAGGTAAAAAACATGATGAATTAAAAGCAGAGAAAGCTAATGCACAGTACCCCCTCCCCCATGACCCGCAGTGTACAGGCGTGTACATACCTGTTCTTGAGCTTGTAACTGAACTCTGTCTACTCCACCCTCCTTCTAGTACAGCAGAAAACCAGAAGACAGAAACTTGTGGGGGCTTGGACAACAGCCAGGCATTACCCTGTCCTTCAACAGTCATCAAATAGAAAATTGTGGAATAGAGACAACCAGGGCAACTTGTATGGGGGACACTTTACAGAACTTTAGGGAAAGGATCCAGTATTTGTCTGGGGCCACTGTTCTGTCCCCTAAGAAGTCATTTGGAACAGAGTGAAGCCAGTGAAATGTGAGTTGTCTAACACAAATGGCTTTATTTCTTGCCTCCAGAGAAACTGACATGAAAGGGGAAGCAGTCAGAAAGTGAGCAATAGAGAAATATAAGGGGAAAAGACTGAAATTACCAAAGATCTCAGAGGGAAGAAAACAGTTAAAGAGGTTAAGCATAAACAGATAGATAATAGAGAAAATATTAGCCACAGAAGGGAACACGGCCTCCAGATCAGCTAAAGGTGTCCAGGCATCTGTGAATAAATGTTGTAGGATAAAGGAAGATTAATCAGCATCTGATGAGGCAGAAGACCTTGTGGAATCCAAGAGAGCATGGACGCACACCAGAATGTTCCTGAATGGTTGAAATGAAAAATAAGATTTGTGGAAGCAGAATTTATGGCATGCACAGCAGAAATAATTGGCAGTATAAGAAAACTTGAATCCACTGTGACACATCTTACCAAAGGAACAAAACAGAGAATCATTGATTGGGAATGCATGGAAGTGAAAGGCGATCTGGAAGAGAAGAAAAGCAATAATGTTGAAAGAAAACACGCTCTCCATATAGGCAAAATATAATGATCTTAAAGACAGGATATAGGAAGACAACTTAAGGATTTTTATAAGTTTCCCAGAAAACCACTACAAGTCAAAATACTTGAATACTCTGATTCAAGAAATAACACAAAAAACTTCCCAGAACTTCTGAACACACACACATACACACACACACACACACACACAATGCTAATCAAAT
The DNA here is from genome assembly GCA_028658325.1 of Potorous gilbertii. Taxonomy (NCBI): domain Eukaryota; kingdom Metazoa; phylum Chordata; class Mammalia; order Diprotodontia; family Potoroidae; genus Potorous; species Potorous gilbertii. Next base: position 171,400 of record JAQQSK010002946.1, on the reverse strand, counting down.
CCTCAAGCTGCCTCCAAGATAAAACCCTATGTTACAAAATCCCAGACACATAGAGGTCAAATGAAACAATTCCAATGACAACCAGTGAACAGGAGAAAGTCCTTTAAATATAAAGGAAAGGAAATTCAAACAACACAAAACTATTCTGAACCCACAAGAAACCACAAGAGGAAATGTAATAATATTCTCTGAAGACTAAAGGGCCCCAAGACACAACCCAAGGTGACCTACTCTGTAGATCTGAATCTGATCGTTGATGGGGAAAAAAGATGGATGTTCAGTAACAAAAAAAGGCATTCTGACGAATTCCTAGAAAGAAAATCAGACCTGAACAAATTACTTGCTTTTCAGATGGCCCAGACATCAGGAATACAAGAACAGCAGCCAAGGAAGGGATAACAAAATAATGACAGATCATTTAGAGATGTTTTTTTCCCCCAGAAATACCCAGGGGGACAAGTGAAAGCAGAATTCAACCAGAAGTGATTGTGGAGAAATAAGGTGAAGCCTTACAACACCCTGCCTACAGGTGAATTAGTGTTTTTGTGAGACTGGATCACAAAATGAGAGGGCACCTAAAAAGGAAGGGAAGAGGAGGAAAATAGAGGGCAATTATGTGAAGTGCCCTAATCACATCAAAGGCTAACAGTGAGGGGAAAAATAACTCCTGCAGTGTCAGGAAGAAGAGATCCTACAAGGAGAATGAGCAAGGAGGGCCTGGGAGGGATTGAAACAGAGGGAAAGAAAGGGAGAAAATCTTGGATTGAGTGGTGGGAAAGGGTACCACTGATGGATGTTCCCATGTGAGAAAAGAGATATTCTATAAAGGGAGATATGGAGTCTTTACAATGGGTATAATCATCTTTTTTTGTTGTGTAGGGAGTTCCCTTCATCCTGCTTCAGGTGAATTCCTGGGGCAACTTATACCCAGGAGGACGTGGACGTGGACCCAGAGAGGAGATTTCATGGCAGATGGGAACTAAAAATAAGTGACCACAGGGAGGGCACATGAACTGTACAATTGGGGACATTTAGGAAAATTCTTACCATAGGGCAATATCTTCTCTATCACTTACAGGAATAAAGAATGAGGCACAGCAGAAAAAGGGGTTATGGAACAAGATCTACAAAATAACATGGAAACTCCTCAGAAGAGAGAATCCAAAATAAGTACCTAAAAAGCAAGAAACAGAGATTAAGATTAATGTTGTTTTCTCATTTTCAGTTGCATCTGACTCTTTGTGACCATTTGAGTTTGTTTGAGTTTTTTGACAAAGACACAAGAGGTTTGTCATTTCCTTCTCCAGCTCATTTTACAGATGAGAAAACGGAGGCAAACAGGGTTACGTGACTTTGCCCAGGATCACACAGCTGGTACGTCAGGCCAAATTGGAACTCAGCTCTTCCTGCCTCCAGGCCAGCCACTCTATCCAGCGCACCACCTAGATGCCCTGAATATAATGATTGCTAATATTTATAGAACCTTTAAGAATGGCAAAACAGTTTAGAAATACTATTTCATTTGATCCCCACAATAACTTGGAAGGTAAGCGCTCTTATTACCCCCATTTTTCAGATGAGGAAACTGAGGCAAGCACAAGTGAAGTCACTTGCCCAGGGTCACACAGCTAGTAAGTATTTGAGTTTAGATTTGACCTTAAATCTTCTTGACTCCAAGTTCAGTGCTCCATCAGCCACTGTGCCCCCTCTAGAACAGACAGAAAGGAAAGATACATGATCAGGAGAACAAGGCAATGAACCTAATGGAAGAGATAAAAAATTACATATGTAAATATAGACAGTGTCAATATAAAGTTAATGAACATATACCTACATACACAAATTAATTAACTCCAAGATAATTTGGGGAAATGGTGCTAGCCCTTAGGGAACTCCTGAAAGGCTTCTTGGAGATGACATCTGAGCTGCATCGTAAGGGCTTCAGAAGTCAGGAGGAAGTGCATTCCAGGCCTGGGAGATGGAGCGTTGTATGTAAGGATCAGCTAGAAGTCCAGTTGGGATGCATTGTAGAATACAGGAAGGGGAGTCATGTCCAGTGAGACCATAAAAGAGAAGGAAGCAGATATGAGGCCAGAATGGTTCCTGGTCACTATATTCCTACACCATTGCTGTTCTCAGGAAGTTCTTGCTCTCCACCCTCCTCCCATCAACCTTCTTCCCTCCACATCCATCCCAGCTCCATATTGCTTAGGCATAGTGACTACTTCTCTCGTGTACTAAGTTTATCTCATCCCCGTCCTTGCAGCTCAGGAGCTACTCACTGGGCAGTTGAGCAAACAATGGCCTATTTTCAAAGGCAGACGATTCAGTCCAAAGAGCTGATGCTAATCCTCTTGGATGCTTTTCATAGCTCCATCATGTCTCATCTGGTCCTGCTCCTTTCTGGACTGAATGCAGCTCAGTTTCTGCTGCATGGCGAGTTGCTGCCTGTCCCTCACTATAGAGAGAGAAGCAAGATTCATTCCCTTTTTGGGACACAGCAGCCACAGAAAGTTAATATTTGGAAATAAAAAGAAGAGATAGCTTCAGGCAGAAAGCTGGATTCAATAAGAAACAGGAACTTTTAGGGCTGTGGCAACAGGAACCAAAGAGAAGAGAGGTTATCTCCTGCCAGAGCTCCTTGTGGGGCCATGCTATGGGTTCCTGCTTAGCCACAGGACTGCTCCCTTCTCTGCTTTCCATTCATTTTGTTGGGATGGTGGTATTACTGCTGCTGCAGAGTCATTTTTCAACCCTGTCTGATTCTTTGTAACCCCATCTGGGGTTTTCTTGGCAAACATATTTGCCATTTCCTTCTCCAGCTCATTTGACAGTTGAAGAAGCTGAAGGATTAAGTGACTAGCCCAGGGTCACACAGCTAGTAATTGTCTGAGGTCAGATTTGAATTCAAAAAGAGATGAGTCTTCCTGACTTCAGATCCTATCCACTATATCACCTAGCATAAAAAAAGAAAATGAACACCAAGGAAAAGGCACCCTGTGGCTTTGCTGAAATCCATTTGCCCATCCTGAGTCATATCAGAAACCAGTAACACAACCTGGTCCCGGCTGCCTCTCGACAGCTTGCAGGGCCATGTGGGACGGGTACACATCTCTGGGTGTTTGCTGACAGACCTGCTAATTAAACACCAAAAGGCAGTGTTGTTTTGCCAGTAGCTAATGGCTGTGCCAATGTTATCAGCTGGGTTTTGTGTTTTCCCTACAACTGGCTGCCAGGAGCATCCTAATTAAAAATAAACAGGCTTGTTAGTGTGGTCATTTGGGTCTTTCCTTTTCCTCCTTTACCCCCCTATCTAGGTTACCGAGGATGCTAGTTACCTTAAGGAAAGGGGCCAGACGGGGTGACCCGGTAGCCCTTAAGCCAGCACCGTCTTCCAGACTAGTCCCTATTGGATAGGGAGGCTGAATGATTGGTGTGATTTACCTTGTTCTCTCAAACCTCTCTGATTCAAAGAAGGATCAGCTCAAGTGACAGGCGGAAAGGAGCAGAGTACTTGATGAAGGTTCAGGATTGTGAAGGGAAGGCTGCCCGTGGCTTGTGGTTGAAGGATTTTGTCCTCAGGGTCTCTGAACTGAAGGGACAGCCAAAGAGCAAAGCCTCTCCTTGGAGAGGTTAGAATTTCATTGGAGAGTGGCCGGTCACATGAGGGCTTTTGGCACACTCTCCATGGCAGGCTGGACACAAGCATGTCAGGATTGAGAGAGTTGATCGTTACAGGCTTTGGCTGGGGTGGAGGTGGGGGGGGTGTGGGGGGGAACAGTCCCACCCTGATCTGGAGAAGAAGAGAGCTCCCATAGCCCAAGGAGGCAGCAGCAGCAGCTGAAGCAGGAACAGCCGGGGCAGGCAGAGGTCTATGCTGGCCAGGAGGCAGCTCCCAGAAAACTTCTGAAGCCTCTTGTCTTTGAACCTTAAAGTGTGTGGTCTCTGGGCCAGAAAATTGGAAGATGCCTAAGGAATGCAATGCTTTTCATACACTCTCTGCAGCCTTGTGCTGCTTTTATCACCGGAAGTCTGTCATTGGAGTGAAGGTAAGGAGAGGGTCTGAAATGAGGCATCCTTGGGCTCCCATCACCAATGGGGAGTCCTCTAAAGGACACATCAAAAGTTTACCACTGTCAGTCTGGATATATAAACAGAGGTGTCTTTATTGGAGTGACGGATCTTGATAGGCACCTAATGTGAAATTCGTGCTGGAAGTACTAGCCACTGATACTCATCTGGAAATGGCTCTGTCACTGTGTGAGCAATAAGATCCTTTTTTAATTTTTTTTAGGATGCTTGCTGACTACTTATGCTATATAACTTTATTCCAAAGTGCCTCCATCAAGATGAAGCTATTTTTCTTCCTTTTTAAAATGTTGAATACTAAATAGCTAGGTCAGTTTTCTTGCTTGTGTTTCAGAGAGAGAGAGAGAGAAAGAGAGAGAGAGTGTGTGTGTGTGTAAGATACATATGCATATGTCACAGTGAATGCTAATTCATTTAAATTAGGAACTAAGATTAGCTTGTCTTAGTGGCTGAAACTCATCATTGGAACAGTTAAAGTAGCCTCTCCCCTACCTTCACAAAACATTCAGTGCTAAAAGATTATGTCAGTACACTTTTTTTTAACCTTGCTGAGAATATTGTAAGTTCATCTGAGTGTTTCCATTGATGGACAGAACTATGCTAATAAATTCTGTTTGCATTGTAACTTCCTGACTTTGAAATACATACAAAATGAACGTGAATGCCAGCTTCCCTTTATCTTGGGGCTTGTCATTCTGTAAATGACTTTTCAGACCTGATTTTAACTCATAGAAAGTTGGATTTGTAAAGTTCTCCAGAGAGGAGTTGTCTCTATGTTTATATCAAGATCTCTTTGTGTCTCTTTGTCTGTCTGTCTGTCTGTCTGTCTGTCTCTCTCTCTCTCCTCTCCCTCCCTCCCTCCCTCCCTCCCTCCCTGTCTCTCTTGCTGAGTGTGTGTGTGTGTGTGTGTGTGTGTGTGTGTGTGTGTTTGTATCTCCATCTCTTTGTCTCTGTCTCCATTTGCATCAAAAAAGCCATTTCAGGGTTATTGCATTGTTTCGTTTGTACGATACTCTTACAGTAAGGCAATTATGTTTTCAAGAAGAATCTTCTATAGTGAATATAGGCTAGCGGAAGAGAGGGCCTGAGTACATGTTGTAACTTTTCAACCTAGTTCTGCTTTTCAACTGACGCTCAAAGCTAATTTTTCTTTATCAAGAAATTTAGAGATAAGACAAGTATATATAACCATCAGGGAGAAGCAATCCCTTATTTGCTTAAGAGTTGCCTTGCTACCTCGGCAGCCAGTGCAGTGGCCATGTGGTTTCTGGCCTAAATGCGGATCCCTCTGGCTTGAGTGAGATGAAGTCAGACCATTAACGTTATTTTAAAGCTGTCAAAAATACCGGAGTTGGTCCTTTGGGACATGTACACTTCTGGAGTGGGCCGTGGTATTTCACTGTTAATAGAAGGTTTTGTGCAGATCTACTTCTGGTAAATACAAAGTCGGCAATTCAGCATTTGGCCCATAAGGCAACAAGAGGGGAGGGTGTTGAGCTTTTGGCTTAGTAGATGTGCTCCCCTGTATTTAGGAGAGTGGTCCATGAGTGCAAAGAGTTTTCCTGGCCTATCTGCAATGAACCCTACTTTCCTATGTAGTATGGTGCAGGAAAAGCGTTGGACTTGGAGGTTCAAATCTCTACCATATATTACCTATATGACTGGGCAATCATTTCACCTGCCTGGATCTCGTTTCCTCATGTTAAAAATTGAGGAGTTGGACAGGATGAACTTTAAACTCTCTTCTGGCTCTAAATCTATGGTCCTATTTAGTTGCCAATGTAGACAGTCCTCCCAATGAGACTCCAGTCCCCTCCCACTGCATTCAGGTCCAGGGTAAATATCGCACACTCCCCAGAGGGGGCTCCTTAGACTTGTTCACCCTTTTCCTTTGCGATTCTGTGGTACAGAAAAGTTCCTCAACTTGTTTTAAGAGCAAGGAACGTCAGAATCAGAAATAGAATCCTTCTGTCCTATCTTTGTTTTCTGTCTTGTGTCCTCCAAATGCTTTTCTCCTTCTCCCCTCTCCATTTTTGCTTAGCTAATTATCTGGGAAAGAAATTTTCTGCTTTTGTGTGGGGCTCCATCCTGTGGGTGGTTGTCCCAACGATAACGCTTATGGCTTTATTGACTTCCGCTTTAATTAGGGATTTCAGATATTGCTGCTCCTAATTAGTTTCCGTTGCTATTTGAGCTTTGAAATTAAATTGAGATTGATTGTCTGATAGCAAAGCGGAAATAAAGCCACAGTTCTTGACCACATACATTACTGGACTTGACAGAGTTTCTCATACCAAAAATAACATTGAGGTAGTCATGGTAACTTTCCATTTGGGTTAATCCATACTGTCTCTGGAGAAAGTGGAACAGTATTAATAGTTTTTGTTGTATGGGAAGAGACCTAAAAATATAAAAAGCCTTATACATAGAAACCAATCATAGCGGCTTGCTTTCAGAAAACAAGATGCTATTTGCAGAGATGTTCTAGACATATTCCATGCACTCGAATGAATTTCAACTTGATGTGTCTTGAAACAAGTTTGGTTAGGTTACTGTAATTAGCAGGGCAGTAAATAATTGGATTGCCTCACATTAAAGAAAGAGGCCGAGGAAGGGGACTGAGTGGGTGATAAGAAGCATCAGGACTGTGGACAGGTTGCCAGTATGTGGCCCCAAATAGGTGTGGAATAAAAGTGGTTCTTTGGAGCAAGAAAGGGGAAAGAGCAGAGGGTGGGAGAAATGGGGTGGGGGGCCAAGCAATTATGTGGAACCTGTTACATGCCAGATACTGTCCTAAGTGCTTTACAGATATTTCTTATTTGATCCTTACAAGAACCCTGGGAAGTAGATGCTATTGCTATCCCCATTTTACAGTTGAAGAGACTGAGGGCAGACAGAGGTTAAGTGACTTGCCCAGGATTACACAGCTGGTAAGTGTAATTGAACTCATCTTCTGACTGAACCCAGTGCTTTATCCATGGAGCCACCGAGAGACCTTCATACAAGGAGACTTCACATCAAGGGTTCCAGGGAATGTTGGCGGCCTCAGCTACAATGGCTCAGTATCCTGACCTTTCAATCCTTGAAGGAGTTCTGATAGGCACTGAGGAGTGCTGGGGTATCTTACTAACATGAGTCACACGATTATGAGAGGATTAGATATCTAATTAGAATGGATCTCAGAGACCATCTAGTCTAACCCTTTTGTTTTACAGATGAGGAAACTGAGGCAGAGAGGTTAAGCAACTTGACTAAGGATGTGCAAGTAGAATGGTCCTATAAAGCCAAGTCCCATGATAATAGAAGTTTAGAAGATTATTTTACATTTAGATCTATGTTGCCATAGGACATTCAGGCTCAGTATTTTAATGGACTGTGATCTATCTCTTTGCTGTAGCTGGTATACAGTAGGCACTATTTAAGCGCTTATTTGCTCCTTTCCTCTCTCTCCTGTGGGTGTTATTTCCAGTGGTGTGGATCACAACCCATCCATGCTGCCATTTTGTTTCATTCTTGTCGCTGTTCCATGTAAGCTTTCCTGATTCCCCTATCCCTTGCCGGGAAGATGCAGAATCATGAAAGGGACTTTCAGAGGTTATCTAGTTTAACCCTCATGTGGGAAAGCATCCCCACAATAGCATATTCATCAAATGGTCATCTTATCTTAGCTTAAAGACTATTACAGTTTTTAGTAGCCTTCATTGCTAGGAAGATTTTTTTCCTTACACCAAGCCTAACTTTTCCATCCATTGTAACTAGTTTTGTCCTTTAGGGCCCTTTCACATAATTTATTAAACATTTATTAAGTACCTACTATGTGCCAGGCACTGTGGTATGTGCTAGGTATACAAATGGAAACATAGTTACTCTCCTAAAGGAGTTTACAATCTAAATTTCATTTCAAAATGATCTCTTCTCTTAGTGTAAACACTTCCAATGCCTTCAATTCAAAAGATCTTGAGACATTTTATTATCGTGATGATCTTTCTTTGGACATTTTCTAGCTTATTAATGTCTTCCTCTCGTAATCCAGAAATGAACATCTAGTAGTTTTAGGTGTTCAGATGTGGTCTGACCAAGGCTGAATAGTATAATGCTGTTGCTTCTCCAATGCTGGATGGTGGTAACTCTCTTAATGGCACTTAATATCATATAACCAGTTCTGCTATAATGCCACATATGCCTTCCCCCAAAGCACCATGCTATGCAGAATCACAATGAAAACCATGGGAAAATAGGGCTAGGGACCCAACACTCAAAAACTTTATCAGTGACATAATAAGCAAGGTTAAGAAACATATAAACGCTACAATAACTAGTGACAATGTCTGTGAGTTGGGTGACTGGCAAAGTCTAGTGGAAGTTGGGCAAACTAAAGGACAGGCAATAACCCAAGGCCATGCAGCCCTTCTCTGCTCATGGTACCTCATCTTGAAAAAGACCTGAGGTTGGTTTGTGGAAGTGGGCATTGGAAGGGTTGCATCTTGTGAGTTATTATGAAGTGATCGAGTTTTCTATGTTCTCATTCTGTTTCTTGTGAAAGAAATTGCACATATGGAAACTCAAAATTTGAGTTTTTTTCAATATGTCAGTTGCAATGAAACAAATTCATATGTTTTTGAAACAAGCATTAGAGCGGAAGTGACCATATTAGTTTCTTTTTGTCTATTATTTCATGCTATTGGTTCCTATTGAACTAGAAATCTTTAAAAACTCCTGGACCCTTTAAAGATGTCTAACCATATCATCTCAATCTTGTGAAATTGATTTTGTGAATGTAGTTTGAAGACTTTATGCTTCCCCTTGTTAAGTTCAGTTTTATTAGATTCAGCTCAGTGTTCTACTCTGTCTAGTGCAAGGGTAGGGAATCTGTGCCCTCTAGGCAGGTAGTCTTCTAGCTCCTTGAGTGCAGCCTTTTGATTGAGTCCAAGTTTTACAGAACAAATCCTTTTATTAGGGGGATTTGTTCTGTGAAGTTTGGTTTCAGTCAGAGGGCCACACTTGAGGATGTAGAGGGTCTTGCCTCAAAGCCACACGTTAGTTACCCTTCCCAACCCTGTGTCCTCTGTAAATTTGATAAGCATACTTGGCTATACTTTTATCCAAGTCATTGATAAAATTCTTTAAAAGGATAATCATGGAGTTATCCACTAGAGACCCCTCAACTGTTATTGAACCACCAATTATTTTCTTTTGGGTCCATCCCAAATCCACCTAATTGTACTGTTATCTCTTCTTGTCCATGTGAATAGCATGATAGATTTTGTTAAATACTTGTCTACAATCAAGGCAAATTTTATACATCTACATTTCCCTAATCTGCCAATCTTCTAGCCCCATCAGAAAAGGAAATCACATTAGTGTACTGTGACCTGTCCTTGATCAATTCGTGCTGCCTCTTCATGAACATGAGTTCCCTTTCTTAGATATTTCCTCCCCATTCCTTTGATGATGCTTTCTAGTATTTTGCCAGGAACATGAGTTAAGCTTGCTGACTTGCTCGTTGCTGACTCTCTTTTTAGAAAACTGGCATGTTTGCCTTTCTTCACTTCTGTCGCACATTTTCCATTCTTCACAATCTTTCAGAGGTCATCAACAATGCCTCGGTAATTATACCCTTCCTCTTCCTCCTATAAATAATCTTGTATTTACTTGCATTCATTCTGTATCCTTGGAGAAGATAAATTCATTAAAGGCAAGGAGGTTTTTCCTTTGTAACTCTATAATCTATCACAGCATTTTACATCTAGTAACTGCTTAATAAGCATTCAAATTGAATGTGCTCCGTGGATGAGATGCTTTCTTCTAGATCTTACCATCATAAAGGTGTCGTTGTAACAGTTAGATTGTCTGTCTGTTATTCCTTGCTCTTATTACATGACCAATCCAATTCCTTTTCTAATTCTGTTCAAATGAGATAACATTTGTAAAGCATTGAGCACAGTGCCTGGTACACTGCAGGTACTTAACGCTTAGTTTCTTTCCTTCCTACTTGTATGCAGGCCATTGTGGATAGTATGCTGTTCCCTACTTGTATACACTGTGTGTCTCTCTGCTGCCCTTCCAGGCACTTACAACTTTATTTTTTGGATACTATGATGTTCCACGATTGACAGCGATACAAGGACAATAGTGGTGTTTTAAAATAAACAAACATATGTTTTGGTCTCATGGAAGAGCTTGGAATGACTGAAAGCATTGTGTAGTTTCCCAGATGAAATCCAGCCTCCTCCCTTCCTCTGGTTCAGTTCTGGGTCCAACTCATCATTCATCTGCAGTACTTGACCCAAATATAAATATTCACTGATCAACTCACTCCATGAACTGTCCATCCAGCTGCATGTCACATCCTGGACAACAGATATTCTTTATCCATTTTGTTTTTCCTGTGTAGAGTCTTGGGCTGATCTCATTGTCCTCCATCATTTTGGGACTGGGTGCTTTCTGATTCTAATAGTGTCCATTTACTTTCTCCCGCTTACATGGTAGGAGTTTGGATGCAAAAAGAAGTAGTAGAACATAGATTCTGTTCTTAAGGTGCTTACCTAAAAAACAATGGAGGTAGGAATAGTAAGGCCTTCTGTTATATAGTGCAGTTTTCGAAGAAAAGTGCACACACGTTTTTTCATTTGATGGCCTTAACCCCTGCAGGTAATGAGCGGGGAGGTACTTTATTCTCCATTTTACAGAACTCTAGGGTTCTGTTTAGGGCCCCAGGGAATCTCCACTACAACCGCACTCCCACTGGACAAGTTTCACAAAGCACTCTCTCTGAATCTCTGCTGTTAGTTACCTCCTTCTCTCCTGTGTCAGTTATTTACCCACTCACCCTTTCCTCCTCCTCCTTTAGATGATAAGCTTCTGGAGAGCAGGCCAGTGTCGTACCATTTTTGTACTTCTGGATACTAGCTTCGGCTCTTTCACCTACTGGGTGTCTAGGAAATGTTGGTTGAAATAAAGAAATTCACTTCAAAGTTGCAGAGAGATCATTTTAGGCTTGAGGTCCAGAAAGAACTTTAATGATTAGAGTGGCCCTCCTAATCTCATTTCCTGCGTTGGTTTGGGTAGTTGGGGAGGCCTTCGTGGAGGGAAGACAGACTTGGACTAAGTCTTGGAAGGATGGATAACGTTTGGATAGGAGAAGGAGCACCAAGGTTAGGGCATGTTAGGCAGGGGACATAGGAGCAAAGACACTGAGTTTTCCATGATGATGACCTACACAGAAGAATTGTGAGAAGACCCGTCTGACTAGATTGGAAGGTGAAAGTTAGGATGAGGAGTTTGGTTCAGGCTTCCCCAATGAGGGGCAATTGTAACGAGATGATATTTGTAAAGTACTTTAGCCCAGTGCCTGGCACATAGTAGGAGCCATATAAATGATCGTTTTTTATGATTATTTCTACTGGTATTAATATTATTAATAGAATGTGACCTGGCACAGGTCTTGAAGTGAGGGCTAGGTGACTACTTTTCAGGTATGTCATAGGAAGGAATTCTTATTCAGGGAGAGGTTGGATTATATAACTAACTTCAAGAGACTGTGATTCCATTATTGGATGATGCTAGATTAACCTGGGCAAATCATTTTTCTCTCAGAGCCTCAGTTTCCTTATTTGTAAAATGTGGGTAATAATACTTTACCAACCTCACAGGGTTGTAGAGAAGTAGTTGGGTACAGAACAAACACAGGTTATTTTTATTGCCGGCAGGGAAGGAAGCATGACGGTAATCTTGCCTTCCCATCCTTAGACTGCAGGAAAATCAAAAGTATCCCTTGTTCAGAAGAGGGAAGGGGTCTCTATCCTATACACAGAGACTCACTATACGTTCTTCAGCAGGATGTAATATGAAGCAAGCAACGTTTTAGTGCAGCGTAAGTTTATACTGAAAACACTCCATCTGATTCTGTCCCATTGAGAACATGACAGGTTTCCTTGTTCTCCCTTCCCTTCCCCTTCCCTCTTTCTCTCCTCTTTTCTCTCTCTTTCTTCCTTTTAGCTCCCTTTCTTTTCTCTCTCTTTTCTTTCTCTTCCTCTCTTTTTCTTCCTTCTCACTTCTCTCTCTTTTCCCCTTGTCTTTCCTTCTTTGTTTCTTTTTCCCTCCTTTTCTCTCCCTTGTCATTTTTTTGTTTCCTCTCTCCCTCTTTATTTTTCTATTCTTCCTCTCTTTCCCCTGTATCTTTTTTCTCTCACATTCCTCTTTTTTTCTCTTTTGCTCTCTCCTCTTTTTCTCTTTTCTTCCTTCTTTTTTCTCTCTCTGTCTTTTTCTCCATATCTCTCCCTCATACACTCCCTATCTTTTCCATCTTCCTCTTTCTCACCTTCTCTCCCTCCTTCTCTTTCTTCATATTCAGCTAGTAACAAAAAGGAGTGAGATTTCTTTTTCTTTCTTTTTTAAATCCTGTAACCCATTGCCTAGAGAAAGGGAAGGTTACTTAGGGTTAAAGAGTTTCCTGTGGCTAGAGATTGGTGGTTTTGTTTCTAGTGTTACCGTAGGCTCCCCGATAGCATAGGAGAACTAATCTTAGCAGGCTTTATTTTTCCCTTCAGTAAAGTAGAAATACTTATCTTTGGCTGTTTATTGTGAAGGTCCATGAGCTGATGGTCCATTTTCTGGCATTGCCTCAGAGAAGTAATTTAGAACATGGTGCCCTGATGTAGGTCTGGCAAACGCAATATAGTAACTCATTCAGTCTGACCACATCTGAGCTATTAATGGTAAGCTTTTGTGGGAGAGGGGGGAGAGATTGTGATTTAATTGGTACAGAGAAATGCAAACAGGAAACTTTACTACCAATGCATACTAGCAGTTGCTTTTAGAGTTTCTAGAACACCAAGAAGTTAAATGACTGTATCAGGGTCACTCAGGTGCAAGATTTGAATTCTTGACTCTGTGGCCAAATCCCCTTCTTTTATGCCCTCTCACTTCTTTCTTTGTGAACACCAGGGATTCCTTTGAGCAGAATCACTGAGGAGCCTGATGTGGATGCATCCTTTTTCTGGTAGGATTAAAGACTTGAAAGACCATCCTTAGCTTCATTTTTACAGGTGAAGACGTGGAGCCCAGAAAAGTTAACCTAATTCAATAAACATTTATTAAGTGCCTGTTACACAAGGTTCCACAACTCAAATTTGAATTCAGGTTCTCTGGCTCCAAGTGTAGAGTTGTTTCTGTTGTACCATCCTACCCTTTGGCAAGGTCAAGTGTGATTCTGTTAGAGAGCTGGGTGGGAATGTATAAAGAAAGATGCAGATAACTGCCAGTTACAAATTTGCTATCTCATGTCTGAGTGAGAAAAAAAAAATAAACAGAAAGGGGGAAAGTCTGTTGCCTCTTAAATCTAAGAACCTGAATTAAAATCCTGGTATGGATAGAGTGCTGGACCTAAAGTCAGGAAGACCTGAGTTCAAATCCAGCCTCAGATACTCAGGAGGGAAGGCATCCCAGGCTTGGGGAACAGCATGAAGGGCAATGCCCCTGTATTCCTTCCCATTTGTGGAGGGGAGTAAAGTGTTAGAAAATTGCAAAGGTAGAAAGGGATAAGTTGTAAAGGACTCTAAACTGAACAAAGGGATTTTCTATTTGACCCCAGAGGTAATAGGGAGCCAGCAGAGTTCATTCAGTGAGGAGGGGTGTACTGTGGTCAGAACTGTGCTATAGGAAGATCATTTGGCACCTGCGGGGAGGACAGACTGGAGTGGGGAGAGACTGGAGGCAGGGAGGCCAACTGGAAGATCTAGAAGAGGTTGGGGTATGGAAAAGGGAGTAAGGGTGTGTTTAGGGAGTTGTAAGTTCAATCAATATGAATCATTAGTGTGACTTGGCAGCCAAGAAAGCAAATGCAACTTTAGATTGCATTAAGAGAGGCATTAATGTCTAGAATGAGGGAGATAGTAGTCGTTCTTTACTCTGTTCTAGTTAAAATATGGGGAATTGTGGTCAGTTCTGAGCATCATATTTTAGAAAGGTGACCTCAGTGAATGTGAGCCACTGCCCTGTGAGGGTTTAAAAGGGTTGATGAGAAAAGAATATTTATGGGGTGAGGGATAACCTGGTAGCTATTCAAGTGTCTGCAGGCTGATTTCAGGCAAGAAGCATCAGACTTGTTTACTTGACCCTGGATGGCAGAACTGTAAGCTGTTTGAAGGCAGAGCATGTTTGCTTGTCACTGTGTGCCATTGTTGCCACAGAGTAGGTGCTTAGAAAAATGATGATTTTTTTTTATTCATTGATGAATGAATGAATGAATGAATGAATAAATTACAGAGAAACAGATTTCAGCTCTAGACAAGAAAGAAACTTATGAGAAGAACCATCCAAGTGTGCAGTGGGATGCTTCAGGTATTTTTGGGTTCAGGCCTTCAAGCTGAGTCTGTGTGACCACATCTCAGGGATACTGTGAAGGGCTTTCCTTTTCAAATACAGTTTGGACTCAATCACCAGGGAGACCCCTTCCAAACTCTCAGGAGCAGGGGAGCAGGAGAAAAGTCTGGTTCAGTCCTATTGCCAGTCTTTGCTTGCAGCCAACGGTTCTCTTTTAGAGGAGGCTACCAGTCCCCTTAGTCATCCTAAATGAAGAAGGCTTTTTATAGAGGCCTATTTTAAAAGGAGCATCTCTTTAGTGCGTGGCTGTCTAAATGTGTTTCCTCGGCAGCTAGGAGCTCTAGGGATCTGGTTTCAGCATTCAGGGGCAGAACACACTGACAGAGAGCATGTGCCAGCACTTCCTCCCCTGACATGCTTGGCTCCTGGCAAGGGAGTTGTTTTTGTTGGAGGGGTCTGGCTGGGAAGGACATCATGGGGCCAGGATCCTGGGAAAGTTCTGTGGGCTATCTTGGTACCCACCAGGACAGGTGATTGGTGCCTGCCAAGAATCAAAGAGCATTGTTTGGGAACCAGAGGTCCTGAAGAGTCCTTTTTTGTATTGGCTAAGGGTGACAATTTTAGCTTGAAAACCGGGACTGACACCTGGCTCTAGACATGATGACAACTGTTATCAATGATAACTTTCCTACTTGAATTGGATTAAAAACCCAGGGGCTTTTTTAGCTTTAGCAGCTGGCTAGGTATAAGGGGGCAGGTGACTCGTGGGACTAACCCACTGTCTCACAAGTCAAAATCACCCTGAACTGGCCAAGGTCATTCTTACCCTTAAGATATTTTTATACCTCTGCTTGCCAATACGTGTAGTATTTTGGAAATGAATTTTGCTTCCCTTTTGTCCTAATGAAATAGCTGTTGATGGGCCCTTTTGCTTACACAAAGGTCTTTCTCATACACTAGTCAGTCTGTCTGTTTGCATGTTTCTCATAGCAGCAGCTCAATAGGAAGAACTCAAGCTACAATCATAGAGTCATTCATTTACTAAGCACTTTCTTGGTCCCAGGCATTGTGCTCAAGTCCTGGAAATGCAAAGAAAAATTAAAAACCAGCTCCTGCCCTTAACGTCCTTACACTCTAATGGGAGGATAAGATCTACTCAAACTGGCATATACAACGGAAACCTAGACCAGAGGGGAAGGTGGGGGCATGTGGGGAAACCAGAAAAGGGCTCCCACAGGAGGTCCTGCTTGAGCTGAATGTGATTGGATGCCAGGGGTTCTAAGGGGAGGAGGGGGAGAGCGTTTTGTTATTATTCATTCATTTCAGTTGAGTCCAACTCTTCGTGACCCCATTTGGGCTTTTCTTGGCAAAGATACTGGAGTGTTTTGCAATCACCTTCTCTAGCTCATTTTACAGATGAGGAAACTGAGGCAAATAGGATTAAGTGACTTGCCCAGGGTCACACAGCTAATAAGAGCCTGAGGCTGGACTTGAACTCAGAAGGATGAGGTACTGTCTCCAGGCCCCCACTGCACCACCTAGCTGCCCCGGAGAGCATTTTACGGAGGGAGAATAGTTCAAAGAAATTGTGTGAGGAACAGCAAGTTCAAACCATTTCAGTGGTGAATGAGAGAGGGAATGAATAACAGAGGGATAGTTGGATAAAACATTAATTAATTATTTGCCAAATGCTAAGCACTGTGCTAAGCATATATGTAGTCTTTGCCTTCAAGGAGGTTATATTCTAATAAAGAAGGAGCTAGGAGAATGGAAGGAGATGTTAAGGTATGGTTAAAAAACTGCCAGGAACTGTGTGCAGGCCTGGGGAAAAGCTCCTCTATTAGCTGAGGGACAGAAGAGTGGAGTAGATTTCTGGTCTGGTGGAGATGGTTTGAGAGGAGGACCATGGTGCACAGACAGCCTTACTGCGGTGAGAGTCCAGCTGAGATTCCTTAGCATAAATTTGTAATGAACCTACTTAGTACAGTTTTACTGCTTCCTCCATTTACAAAATACAGTAACATGAGAAGGAAGACACTAGTATTCTAGGGTTGGGATTGAGCAAGGCATGACCAGTGATAGGACAAGGGTTTAGAGAGTTGTGGATGTTGAACTGGTTTAACATTGAATTGAATTTAGGATTGACTTTAGGAAGAAAGGTGAGTTTAGTCAGAGCAGTGCTGAGAAATAGAGGGACTGGAGGTCATGATATGAACAAGTAGATTTAGGAGGAATTAGGCAAAGGGAGAGATGTCCCAGGAAATGATTGGGTAAAGGAAATTTAGAGTCTGCAAACATGGAAGTAGAATACGTAAGGGGGAGAGCACGATCAAAGGTAGGACTATCCCTATGTATAGCTGAGGTAGATTGGGAGAAAATGGGTCATAGGGATTTGAGTAGATTGAAGAATGAGGAAGTGAAGGCATAGAACCTAGCACTGGAAGAGAGCTTAGTATTCTAGTCTAACCTTCCATGTAATTTCAGAATCTCTTCTCTGTAATGTGGCATGCTGTCTTTCTACTTATATCCCAGTCATATACTAAGGGGATAAACATTATTTTCTATGTGTTTGTTTTCCAACTAGATGATTCCTAACAAAGATCAGCTATACATTCAAGATGGTAGTATTGGATAAGAGTCAGGATCCACAAAATATCCCATAGATAGGTGGCACTTCTAACCATTGTTCTCATTCTATTCAACATGAGGGCTCAGAAGCTTGAGGGTTGGGGGTGGGCAGAGGGGGACACCATTCCATCTGGGGGTTATATACATCCATCCTGCTATATGGAAATGATGAGAAAGTGACATCTCTTCTCAGAGATTGGACGGTCTTCCATTTTTGACCTCTTCCTCTCTGTGGAGCAATACTGACTTACTAGCCAGGGGATGGGGATTATTGTGGATTTGTCCAATTAAAGCCAGCTGTTGAGCTAATGCCCACTCTCCAATCTTACCTCCTTTCTGAACTTGGCTATACTTTATGGGACCTTGGCGCATAACAAAGTTGACTTTCCATAGTGAAGTATATAATGCCCAAACATGTTTGGGTACTACATATAATACTTTACTTGGCATAGAATCAATAAAAGTGATAAAACAACAACTCATAATAGAAATAAAGTAGTGCATCATAAAACATTTTCCACTTTGCTGCAGCCTCTCTCAGACTCCAGCAGTCCCCAGACAGTAATACATAATCTGCTTCAAATCTGGGAGTTCTAGGAAATGTATAAATTAATTCACTTAGTCCCCATGACTCTTGCTCCTTCAAGTGGACAGTGCAGCACAGTTGGAATCTGATGCTTAACTTGTGTATTCATGAAGCAGTTCTGTGTTCTTAGAACAGGTCCAGTTTTGAATCAAGTGTAAACTAGTACCCTTGAAGGCTCATGATTCTCCATTTGGTGTCCTATCACTAGTAAGGACCTTGAACCAATTCTTACCAAGGTCTTGCAGCAGACTGAGTGAACTCAGTAGCTGGCCTTCTGTCAAGAACATCCTTTGACCTTCAAACCTTGACTCCACGGCCCCTCCTTCATGAAGCCAAGCACTTCTGTGCTCCAACTTTCTAGATCTCCCTTCCCAAAGACAGATTCCTCATGCTTTATACAGCTGAATTAAGAGAGGGATTAGGGCAGATGGAAGGACAGTTTGAGCTAGAGGGGTGTTACATAGGCTGGAATTGTAGATTGCATCTAATGAGACTAAATGGAGTGGGATCAAATGTAGAGTTCCAAGCTTGGGTTCAAAAATACCAACTGTCCAAGGACAGGATAGAGAAGGTAGGTCTACCTAGCAGTTTATATAAAAAGGATGTAAAGGTTTTAGTGGACTTCAAATTCAATATGACTCATGAACGTAGCCCTGCAGCCAAAAAACCCTAATTCTGTCCCAAGCTGGAGTAAGAGGAGAATGTCTTGAATAAGGAAGTTACTAGCCCCCACTGGGGTGTGCCCTAGTTGAACCACATCTGAAATACTATTTTCAGTTTGGGGGCCACATTTTAGGACTGACATTGACCAAGTAGAATGTGCTTATAGAAGGCAAGAAGAGTGGAGAATATGCCACATGAGCCTCTGAAAGAACTGAGGATATTTTGCTTGGGGAAAACAATGCTTACATGTGTCCATGATGTGGGTTTTCTCTCTTGAAGCAGCCTTGCAAGTATTTGAAAAGCTATTAGACTTTGTCTGATTGACTTCTGGGGGCATAATTGGCAGTAGGTGGACAGATATAGTAGAACAGGCAGATTTAGGCTTGTCAGGGGACAGCAGGAGCTGTCCAAAACTGGCATGAACTTCTTTGAGGTCTTGGAGGCAATGGCTGAGTGGCCACTTTGTCAGGAGTGACATAGGTAGCATTGAAGGCCCTTTTGGCTGGGAGTCTACATGTTCATACTTGACCTTTTAACCATTCATCAATACTTAGGAGAGCCTACTATGTGCCCAGCCTTGTGACATGACCAGATTTGTCTTAGAGTAATTTTTACCAAGTAACCAGGCATCTCTGACTTAAGTAGTTAGAAAGTGCTTAACAATTGTGTGCTTAAATTGAAACCAAAGGTGTAAAACCATTCTTTCCATACTCTGAACTTGTGTGCCTTAAACTTTTTGGCTTCAGGACCCTTTTAAAACATTCTTTAAAATTATTGAGGATCTCAAAGAGCTTTTATTTATATGGGTCATATTAATCAGTATTTACATTATTAGAAATTTTTTTTATTTGCAAAATTTAAGTTCGTTTTAAGTTCTGAACTCACTCCTTCTTTCCCTTCCTCCACCAATTGAAAAGGCAAGAAAAACAAAACCTATTACAAATATGTATAGTCATACACAAAATCCTGAATTAGGCATGTCCAAAGGGGAAAAAAAAAAGAGATGCTTCTGTCTGCACTCTTAAGACCATCAGTCCACTGTCTGGAGGTGGAGAGCATATTACATCACGCCATTTTAGAAATTAAAACTGATAATTGTAAACTCACTGAAGGCAAGAACTGCCATGTACTTCTTTTTGTATCCTCAGCTCTTAGCACAGGACCTGGCACATAATAGATACTTAATAAATGCTTTTTGATTTGATAAATTTTTAAACTATATTCATTAATTCATTTAAAAATAATCACACACCAATTACATGTTAACATATTTTAATGAAAATAACTATTTTCTAAAAGAAAACATTTAGCGAGAAGAGTAGCATTTTAATATACTTTTGCAAATCTCTTTTACTGACTTCATAGAGGACAGCTGGATTCTCATCTGCTTCAGCATTCAGTCTGCTGTGATATATTGTTTGGTTGAAGTGTGTGAAAAAATTCCAACACATAGATTTGTGTTTGGAAAAGGAGGGGATTTTAAGCAAATAGTATTATTAGGAAAATGATTTTGATTTCAGAGACCCCCTTAAAGTGCCTCCAGGCCTCTATGGACTGCACTTTGAGAACTGCTGCTCCAAGCTCTTTGATCACCTGTTCATGTTTTATAGGTCTTGTCTTGAAGACCTTCTTGTTCTGTAATATTTTTGTTGGTATCATAATACCTTATTTGAAATGCAGCAGATAAAGGGAAAAGTTAATTTTTGAGTGAACTAGGCTATTTACTATCTGCCCCCTTAATTAACTGGACAATCTATATGCATTAGGAATTGTCCACTTTTGGACATTTCCTCTTCCCCATTTAGATGATGCACGTTCACGTTCACGTTATGTTATTCTTAAATTAAAGAACCCTGACCTATGGGAGCTGGTCCTTTGAGAAAGAAAGTTGGTGAGCAAGACAGTAAACAATTATTAAGTGACTGCTGTATGTCAGGCACTGTTCTAAGTGCTGGAGATACAAAGAAAGGTAAAAGCCAGTCCCTGCTCTCAAGGTCACTGTCTAATGGGGGAAAGAACACAAAAGCAACTATTTACAACCTGAGTTATCTCCAGGATAAATTGAAAATAATCAAGGGAGAAATATTCAACATACCTACATAGCATAACATCATAACATAACAACATATCATCATTTAGTTACCCCAGATGGGCTGACCATATGTCAGATAACCAGCCCAGATAATTTTGAGAAGCTCACAGGTCAAAAGGTAAGAAAGTTGGCCACTCAAACTCATAAAGAGTGGCTACTGAGATATACTGAAGGGTTATAGTCAGCATCAGTGGAGGGAGTACTGATACCTCAGATCTTTGGAAGCTTTGGTGGTATAAAATAGCTAGGGGTAAACTGGAGACAGAATTGTCTCTGGGGGTGATTTAGAGCCTTTTAGCTCCACTGCACTAGGAAGTCATCTGAATTTACTCTAGAGGAAATGGTCTCACTAAGAGTTTCAGGAGGGCAAGATATTAGCTATCAAGTGGAAAATTTCCTAGGATTTTGGCTTACCTCCTAACTGGGAACGATGGGGATCAGTCCTGTGTGTAGCATTGCCTTTGCAAAAATGATACTTTGTCCAGGAAAGAGGCAGAAGTGGCATTATAGACCTTTCTGAGTCAAGAATAGTGGTCAGAGATCATATGTTTTAAAGGAAGAGCTTAGACAGGCTTCCTGACTTATGGCTAACCTTTGTGGGGGGGGGGGGAAAGGCATTCTTTTATTTTGGGGGTGTGCTGCATTCTGTTAAGTCTGATATGTTTGAATTTCCTACCCATTTTTTCAGGAGAAACTCAAAATGATTCAGTTTGTTCTCATAGTGCAGCTTTGAAGAGAAGTCCTTTTCATTCCCCTGGTAGTGAATCCAGCACCAGCTCCATCACCCAGAATCATGGAAATGTGTGGAAGAGACTCACACAGAGCCCAGAGAATAATTGGGGATAAAAGATTACATGAGTTTAGCATCAAAGAAACTGACACCGGAGCCAAGGGTACACATCAGAATTATTCTAATGCAATTAGTTTGGCACATAGCTAAGAGAGCAGACTCCACTGTAAGACTCCAATCTGCACAAATTAAAATTAAATTAGTCGTTTTCATTTGCACACAGGGTAAGTAGAATTTTAATGGAACTCCTCATAGTCTTGATAAGCAAGAAATTCCATAGATATCCTCTGCAAATTTACTATTCATAGTTTTTGAGCCTCTTTTGATAAGGTTGCAGGAGTGAGAATACATTAAGTAAAAAGTCTCTTGGATTTTTAGTCTCTGGAGCTTCGGGGGTATTTTCCAATTTTCAGTGCTATCTAATAGCCTCTATATCATCATTTGTCTAGGATGAAGTTCACAGTAGGAAAATGAAGCTTCTTAATTTAATAGCAAATTGCAAATTTGTTTTTTAATGACACTGGAGTAGAAATTCTAGTATAAAAAGAGATGAATGATTCAGGTCTAATCACAAAATAGCAAAATAGCTTTGACATTCATCTGCCAAGGGTCATCAAGAAATTAATATCTTTTTTAGATTTGGGCAAGAGAAAATTATAGATCATCGTGGTGCTTAAAGGAGAACACTGAGAACCTTAGCACATTAACATTCCAAGAGAGGTGTCCAGCTTTAGCTCTTTGTTGAGAAGAAAGGATGGAAAAGGCAATGGGCTGGGAGGTAGAAGACACTGGTTCTGATTCTGGCCTCAGTGTCCTGACCTGTAAAAATCAGTCTTTTGGGTTAGATGAGAGGCACTATGGTATAAATGATGGAGAGAATCAGGAAGACTCTACCCACATATTGGCTGAGTGACCCTGGGCAAGTCACAAGCTCCATGTGCTTCAGGGACCTTCTGAGACTTTTTGAAGTTGCAGAGAAGGTGTCATCCTATATTGGTTTGCTCATTCTTCCAGCCAACTTCCTGTCTTTGGACTTTATGTAAGGACTGGCTGTCATGTACTTCTGGAGGGAAGTTTGGTCTGATCTGGTCCCACTGCTGCTTCTTTGGGATGTTGAGTTATTGTTATTATGTTTTGTTATATACTGTGTTATTCTGTGATCTCAAGATGGAGACCTGAAGGCTTCCCCTGCTCTCAAGTGGTCTGATCCAACATAAAGTCTGACCATTACCCTCCTGTCTGATCTCTTCAAGTTTCTGATTTATGTTTGAGTCTGAGCCACATATTTGTAAGTATGCACCATTTTGAGTTTCAGAAGATGCCTGTTAGACTTGGTAACTATTAGCCATCTGGAAAACTTTGCTTTTTGAGTGATAGAATTGTTAATTTCTCTATGATCTAGGTATTCTTGCCCTGATTCTTCCTCAGCAGATTCCAGATTGGATTGAAATCGAGAACTGAGACCCTACTCCACCCCTGAAGTCAAAACCATACATACTTTTGAAATTGTCCCTTGCTTGGTACACAGCCTAGAGCTTACATCTCTTTAGTACTTCCTGGATTGGTGACCTGGAACTAGATAGTGAACTACAGAGCTGCATCTCTGCTGGATCTGGCACCAGATCTTGCTCTGGTGCATAACCACACTCTATAGTGGAATGATCCAAATGATATACTACTAGTCAGACCCCATCCCCAGTGTCCCATAGACCTCTCTCTTCCTATGCTGACCTATCTGTGATTTTTTTTCTTAGAATTCTTGAATAGGATTCACTCTGGTGTGTTTTCTAGATCTGTTTTGGGGAGTTGGGAGTGATGGGGGAGCAGAGCTCAATGTTCTAGGTACTCTGCCATCTGTTGGCTTTGCCCTCTCATCCTGCATTAGCAGAGGGAGTTTTTCACCAGGAGCTCTGTACACCAATAAATCATAGGCTTGATTTAAAAAAAAAAGTCCTTTTAACCTCTACCATCCTTTGACGCCTATATTGATTTCTTCATGTAGTGAGAAAATGTCTTACTGATGATTCACATCTTTTTGAATCATAATGCCTCACTTTCGTGGTTGATGAACAAGATGGAACTCTCAGTACCACACCTCAGGGGTGAAGGTAGAGCTCCACTGAGTGCCTGTCTACTAGAGGTTGTCAAAAGTGTTCATCTCCTGCCTAGGTGCTTTGCACAGACTCTTCCCTATGTCTGAAATTCACCTCCCTATCTCTGCTGCTTTAAACCTCTCTCCACATTCACAGCTGGAGATAATCCTAGCTATTAGTATCTTTTTCCCCTTGAAATTACTTTATATTTACTTATCTTTGTGTTTATTATATCTGTGTAAACATGGTAAGCTCCTTGAAGGCAGGAATTGATACATTTTTGCCCCTGAGGTGAAGGTAGAGCTCAGCAGGTATATCAAATTGAATTCCCTTTTCATCTAGCATGTTCTCATACTCTTAGTACTTCCTTACCAGTCTGCTCATTTTAGCAAATAATTCTTGTAGAAAGTTACCTGTTGGGATGTTTTCAGTCTTCCCCATTGGAATCTAAACTCCCACAGTGCAGGAACCATATTGTATGTTTATTTTGTGTTCCTTATAGGGGTATAGTAATAATTACTAAAGAAGTTTCTCTGTACTTACAGATTTGAAAGACTGGCAAACTAGAATATAAGCTTCAAAGACTTTAATTCTTGTTACTTCAGCACCTAACATAGTCCTTGGCACCTTGGCACACAATAAATGCTTGTTGATTGATTGGCGACATCCTAGTGAATATTTGAGCTATTTTATTTTTAAATGATCAAATTTATTTTAAGTGCCTAGTGTGTGGTGCTGAGAATACAAAACCAAAATAATCCATGGCGTTGTATTCTGCTGTGGAGATCACATGCAAGTTATCAAATACAAGGTGATTGTTTCTGTGGAAGTTTTAATCCCATTCAGTAACTATTTATTAAGAATATGATACAGGGGAAAAAAGTTCTAGTTATGGATCAGAGAACCTGAGTTCAAACTCTTGCTTTGATATTTACCACCTTTGTGATCATCGGCAAGTTTCCTGACCTCTCAGGACCTCAGTTCCTCATCTAGAAAGTGGGGGTATGGAACTAAATGGCTTTGTAAAACAAAAATGCCTTCCTAGAGCAGTCACCTACTGGGGAGGGGGCATAGTGATAGACCACACATTCATAGATAACTGTAGAGACTAATCAGGAGAGTTCTCAGATGAACTAAATGAGCATCTTTCTTTAGGGGGATAACTTTCAGAAGAGAGAGAGAGGGGAGGCAGGGAGTTTAGGAAGATAACTGTGGTCGTCCAGAGGAGTGGTGATGATGGCCTGGTCTAGGGCTATAGCTGGGTGGATAGAGAGATAAGAGATTGGAATGGAAGAAAAGATGTGATGGTAGGATCAATAGGACTTGGAATCACCCACAAAGGTTATTGAAATTTCTCCTACTAAAGCAGTTTTGACCTATGAGGTAGTTCTATGGCATTGAAATCCTAGTGAACTTTGATCTACTTCATATTAATTGGTAACCTATTGAGTACAGAGGAATAGTCTGATGCAACAGGAACATCACTAGACTAGTCAGAAGACCTGAATCTTAGGTGTGAGCTCAGATGAGGTGTTGAAACTCCCTCGTCTTTTGTTTCCTCATCTGTAAAGTCAGGAAGTTAGATGAGATAATCTTTCAGTTCTTTGTATCTCTTAGAATCTCATATTTCCTTTATGACTTTAATTTTCCTCCAGATACTAATGTTTTCCTTCCCCCAAACTAACAAACGCGTGCATGCGTGTGTGTGTATGTGTATAGTATATTGTATATATATTTTATACACAAATTATCTCCCCTGATAGATTGTAGTCACCTTGAGGATAGGGATTATTTCATTTTTGTCTCAGTATCCCTAGCATCTAGCACAATGGCTGATATTTGGTATTTAATAAATGCTCTTTGGTTGATTTGACTTTCATCTTCAAAGTGTTATAATTCTTTGCCTATAATTTTTGTAAAATCCCCATGTGCTGGCACACTGATATAGTATTGGTAGCTAGAATAGTTGGTGCAACTATTCTAGAAAACAAAATGAGAACTATGCTAGAAAATTCACTATCCAGTTCATGCTCTTTGATGCAAAGATTTTACCACTGGGAATAAATCCCTGGGGGGGAGGGGGGGGATGGGAATTAATTATTTAATTCATTGAAAAAGTATGAAAGACATAAATATCCTTTATTTTAAAAAAATATTCATAGCCATGAGGGTGATTCAGACAAACAACTGGAAATAATGTGGGTACCCATTGATTGGGAAATCATTTTCCTATTGAAGTGGGAAATATGGAGAGATATGAGAAGTCTCTTTTGAACTCATCCAGAGCAAAGTAAGCAGAAACAGAACTAGAAAGTAGCACTAAAAAATAACTAAACTCATATTAATTGCAATGACCAATCTGGGAGTTGGAGAACAGATGGTGAAACATGTTTCCTCTGGATAGAGCAGCATGGAGATTAGTGGGAAAACACAATTTTTAAAATCAGTTTTACTTACATGCTTTTTTTTGCTGTAAGTGGGAAACTTTAAGGGTTACAGGGGCAGAGCAACATAACCAGATATGATTGCTGTAAAAAAAAAAAAGTCAACAGTTAAACTTTTTTTTAAATCCATGTATTTATATTTAAATTCAAACATCATTAATGTTGGTGAATAGATTTCGTTTCATTGTGTTTCTCAGCAAAACCAGAGCCTGGTTTGTGATGGTAGGTATAACCTCAACTTAGCTGTGTTCCTTTTATGGGTGCCCCAATCTTGCATTGGCAAAGATTTGCTAGAAAGTAATTCATTTGGGGATACCTTGTGGCAGTTCCTGTATTTCTCTGTTCCAAATGATTGCGCCAGTGAACCTCTATGGTTCATTTAAAGACATATGTCTTCTTCTCCAAAATGAGATGCTGCTGCTCATGTTTGAAATTGAAGTAATCCAACAATATTTTTGTTTGCAATTGTGATTTCTGACTTGCTTAGACTTCCTTAAAGAATTTCTTGGTTTTGGACCTTCATTGACTTCCTTCTCAAGGCAATGAGCCATTTTTGTGCAGAACTGTTTTGTGGGAGAGCAGGGTTCTATTTTGTACGTTTATATGGTCTGATCATTCCAACCTGGGAAAAATGTTCCAGGGACTGGATTTGAGAAACTTAGCAGCCTTAAATAACCTGAATTCATTTTTTCTTCTTCTCTCTTCAGCAAACATACATGAGAACTGTGAGTGCATGAGCACCCACACATTCACTCTTACTAAACCAAATGGACAGGTGAAATTGAAAGCCGGTGACCTGCCTTCCCTCAGGAGTGATGTCAGGAGAGGGGAAGTGAATAGATTCAGGACTCACCCATAAGTAATCATTGACCAGCGGCCTTTCCCTCTCTCTTTTCAATCTCATTCCCTCCCCACTGCCATCTGCCTACTGTCCGGTCCCAGTGGTCATCCCTTTTCAATGAGAGGAAATTAGGCGGTAACTCAGGGTAGATGTCACCATGGTTCTCATCATCCCTTATTCCTCCAGTTTGAATGCATACTGATGTGTGTCCTGGACCAACCTTGCTCTCCTACAGATCTCTGTAAACATGCCCTCTCCTCACATTCCACACAATTCAGGGAGAGGAGGATCTGTATTCAACAACACAGATGCCACAGCAGGGACTTCCCTCATCAGAATGTCACTTACCTCCTCTCTCCTGACACCCCCTGAGGGAAGGCAGGTCACCTGCTTTAGATTTCCCTTGTTCATTTGACTAGCCACTGTACTTATCCCATATCCCCAGGTTTATTAATAATAATATAATATACGTTCAAGTCTATACAGGATATTTCACAAGTCTTAGTGCTCTTTTAAATTTTAAAAGTGCACTAAGATTTGAGGGATACCTGTACACATTTTCTCATTTAAGCTTCACAAGAGGGATGCATTGACTTTGGAGTCAGAGGGTCCACTAACACCTGGCTTCAAATCCCACCTCTTAATATTTCCTTTGTGAACTTGGACAGTTAGCTTCCTTTCCCTGTGCCTGTTTCCTCATCTGTAAAATAAGAAGTGTATGATAGATTAGAGGTTTGTAGCCTGTAGTTTATTAACTTAAAAAAATTCAATAACTCGGTATAATTGATTTCCTCTGTAATCTTATTTAATTTATTTTGTGTCTTTAAAAAGTTTCTTCTGAGAGGGGGGACATAGGTTTCACTAAACCACCAAAGGGGTTCATGCTGCAAAAATGGTTAAGAAGCCCTAGTCTATTTGGTCTCAGAGATCTCTTCTAGTTTTAGATTGCTGACTGTGCTCATAGTGTCTCTTCTGATTTAAGGTAAGAGGGTTTCTTTACATCGTGCCTTCTACCTCCCAATCCATTGAAGTAGGGACATTGACAAATACATTTGATTACTAGTGATGCTGTAATAGGCAGTGAGTCAGGTGAATTGCTAGTTCTAGTACACAGATCATGCTTAGGGGTGTTGAGTATGCTAGGGGTGTGTGTATCTGATTAAAAGTTGTTTGTTTGCTCAGTTTAAATGCATGGATTGAAGATAATACCACATAATGAAACAGGAGATACTAAGAAATAAAAGCTTACAATCAAGTCCATAGAATTGGCAGGGCTACTTCTGAGAATTCTGAACCAAAGGAACCAGGGTAGCTTCTTCAGACTCCAGACATCCTGTTCCTAGCTCTGGGCTGGAAAGAACACTGGATTTAGGACCAGGAGGCTCTGGGCTCTGCCTGTATAATGATAATGACCTTACTTCCTTATTCCCTCTAGTTGACCGAGGGCCCCTCTGAGAGGCTTTGCTCAAGAAGAGAACTGAATGCTTCAGCAGCCCAAGGCCTTGCCCAGGACTTGAGGCTACTCTGGTCTTAGTTTCTCACTCTGCCTACATGGACAGTTAAAGATATCCTAGTAAATATCTTAGGAAGGGAAATTTTGAATTGTGTTTCCTTTCCTGGTCCACTGGACGTCTCTCAGTCACTCTGACATTCCCTTGAATCCCTTCCATTGGCCCCAACATTAGGTATATGAGTGACTTTGGGAATGTGTCTTAATTTCTGGGCTTCAGTTTCCTCATTTGTAAAAATGTGGTAGCCAGACAACTAGAAGAAGAGGGATCTCTCCCCACCTTAACTTTTAGTCCTTGAGACTGCTGAGAACTGTTGGGGGTCAGGATTCCTGGAATCTTTAGACTTTGGTCAAAGTATCTACAAACTTAAACCACACAAAATAAATCATGAATTTTGCTTGACAGATTGAATGGAGACTGTCAGCATTTGGGACCTAAGTCTACAGGGCAAGTCATGAAATTGACAATAATACAAATCTAATATAAATTGAACTTTCAAGTGCATGGACTGTAAAGGGAGCTATTAACTTTGTAAATTCAGTAGTGAACAGGCAATTCTATCAAAAAATGATTTCTTTATAATGAAAATATAATCTTTAAAAAAGGTTAAAAGAATTTTTTTTATTTTTAGTTCCAAATTCTCTCCCTTTCTTCACTCCTTCCCTTCCCTATTGAGAACTAATATGGCACCCATTTGAAATTAGACTCCTTAACAATAATCCTAAATATATATATATTTTTTTATATGTAAACTTTTTATATACATTCATATATATATACTCCTTTTCCTGGAAAGAGGACAGCCCTGGACTCAGTTGGGTGGGTGTACCTAAATCCATAGGCCTATGTCTCTCCTCTTCATAGCCAAACTCCTAAAAAAAAAAAAAAGCTGTGTACACTCATTGCCTACTATACTTCATCCCCTTCCACTCACTTTTCAGACCCTAACAATCTGGCTTCCAGTACCATCACTCAACTAGAATTGCTGTTTTCCAATGACCTTTAATAGCCAAATCTACTGGCTTTTTCTCAGATCTCGTTCTTCTTGACTAATTTGTAGCTTTTGATGTTGCTGACCTAGACGCTCTTCCTTAGGTTCCCATGAGATTATTCTCTCCTAGGTCCCCTCTTACTGGGAGGCTGACTGTTTCTTCCCAATCTTTCTTGTTGGATCATTAACTATGCCCCACTGCTTTTGCATGGGACTCCCAGGGTTTTGCCTTAGGTCTTCTCTTTAATACTTTCTCTTTATTATGTTATATGACCAGAAGGTTGGCTCCCTAAATCTAGTCTTCATGATTCCTTGGGGACTGCATCTCTGATCAAGAGGCTCCTGCCTTCTATAGCTGTAAGAAGAGGACTTTCTATTCTTACTCCATTTTTTGTAATAACAGAAGGCCCAGACAACTCAATTGAATCAATCAATCAAAAACGTAAACAAAGTCCCAACATGTCTTTACTCAGTTTTAAAGGACTGAAGTGCTTTTTGATCATTGGCTAAAAGACAGATGATGTGATTAGCTGAAAGAATCACACATACCTCTGGGCCTCTATATAATATAGCAAATCAGTTTAGAATATTTGAATCCAGGCAAGGCTAAGTTGAATGATGAAAGTGTTCCATCCAAGTCCCTGCCAGTAAATTGCTTGTTATGAGAAGAGTTTTTCCCATTCTTGCCCCTTCAACTCTTCCCCACCCCTAATAAGGCAACAGTGTGAGTTTAGGATATCCTGAGATTCCATCAGAGGATCCACCAATGACCAGACTTGGTGGCAAAGTCCATCGGAGCTAGTATAGTAGCCTGAGGAATTGGGAGGTGACTGAGCAGTAACTTTGAGATGGATGTGAGCAGGGAGCCACCTTATAAGAATTATAAGAAATTGCATGGGCACAGATACTTATCTGATACTTAACTTATCCATCGGAATGCTACAGCAATAAACCCATCACTGATGCCAGACTCTGCAGCAAACTCTATGAGGATTCCACAAAGGGAGGAAAGAACAGGAAAGAGGGAAAAGTTGGGATTTTATTCTTTAGGTACATCTCTTCTCTATGCTTACGTCAAAGTCTTCTCATATTCTAGATTTGAGTTCACGCTCTCCAGGGCATTTTGTGTGAGCCACTGCTCTCCTAGGTTCAAGGGAAATGTTTTGTACCAACCATTCTTATTTATCTCAATAAATGCCTTGAAAGAAAATTAAATCTGGCCAACTAATTTATAATGTGAAACAGACCAGTGGAGGCTTATGATTGGTTGGTTGTTGTCCTTCATTCTCAGAGAGGACCAAAATGGCATCACCATGATAAACTCAAGTTTCAATGTGTCCAGCTGTGACAGATCAGACCAATTATGACCTCAAATTCTGTAGCACAGATTGGGCTTATGAACAACAGTATTAGCAATCCAACCCTTTAAAGCATTGTGGGAGAAATAGTTATGCATCCTCTGATCTCATCCTGTGAGTGCCTAGCTGGGGGAGTACCCCCTATGTATTTATACTAGAGAGCTACCTTTTCATTCTAATGACCCATCTGGGGACCATTTCTGTACTGGTAAGAGCTTGGTGAGTGAGAGAATGAGTTCTTCTTCCACACCTTCCTTCCACATCTAAGGACGGCCATTTTGCCAGTTATGACTTTAGCAAAGAAGGCTATGGATTTCAGGAGAAGGGAGCCTGCAACCTCAAGGCCACATCTGGCCTTCTAGATCCTCAAGTGTGGACCTTTGACCTACTCCGAATTTCTGTCCTTAAGTGAGGCCCTTTAACACTTTTGCAAAGTTTGGATTCAATCAAAGGGCTGCACTTGAGGGCTACAAAGGGCTACATGTGGCCTTGAGGCCACAAGTTTTCCACTCTTGTACTAGATAACCTTGGAGGTCTGTTCTGACCCTAAATCTGGAGTCTTATTATCCTGTGAAATTAGCTGCCTTCTTTCAGGACACCTTTCCTGCCCAGCCTGGTCCAGACTGTTGTGGTTTTTTTTAACTGTCTGCATTATTCACTTAATACACATCCTAAGTTAATTTATATCATTATTTATGATTTCATCTCCCACTCCCTGTTCTCAGGCTAAACTCCAAATTCCTTAAGGAAAGAGATGTGTTTTACCCTTCTTATGATTCCCAGCATCCACCACTGAGTAATTCCCACTCTACTTCTGGTATTTCTTTTATCTAGGCCAGATCCATGAATGCATTTTTATCAATCTTTTTTTCTTTGCCTTTGCAGCTTTTATATTCCACAGCTCTGAGACATTTCTCAAACTTCGGAAGGAGAAGAAAACAAATATATGTTATCATGCTGATGGCATCTTGCTTTAATCCTGTAGACTGTCTTTCATATGTAAATCATTTCAATCCTCCATTTGGGACGTGGTTGGTTTCTGACAGAAACACTCCCTGCCTCCACATTCCCTGTGCACCCAGATAGTCTAATCACGGGCTTGATTTATTAACAGCAATCCCCTGTGATTTAAAAAAAAAATCCTGACTGCATGCCTAATTTTAAATGCACACTTTAATTTCATTTCTATGCATAGCCTTCTCACAAGATGAGATATTGGAGTGGGGTTTTTTTCTGGCTGCAAATGGATTTTCTCTCTCTCTTAGAGCTGTTGAAATGTCAGCATTTACTCCGTTCCCAGCATGTTGATTGTCTTGGCAGTGGAATTCACACTCCCTTGGCACTGTTCCTCGCACCCCCACCCCACCCCAAATGTGCTTTCTAATAATTGTCAGTATGGAGGCTGTTCAGGCTTGGTCAGGACTGGGCTTGCTCTGTTTCAAGATGCAAAACTGACTTGAAGGGTTTTTTGGAAGATGGAGTCAGGAAGATGGAGTCAGTAAGATGAGACCAGCCCTGCCCCAAAGAGCAAGTGGACAGCAGGCATCCTGGGGACCAGGGAGAAGATGATGGAAATCTTAGTCTCATCCCTGCATTGACCAATGATGACAAAGCCCTTCTTCTCAAAGTGCTTACTATGTGAAAAGTACTGGGGCTACAGAGAGAAAAAAAAGAGAATCTTTGCCTTCAAGGAGATCACACTTGAACTGGCAGAAGATATAAGAGAAGTGGAGGGAGAGGTCCAGAAGGCCTAAGGGTTCTATGGCAGGTTGGATGGCAACACCCAGGGGTCATTAGGATGCATAGACAGTTCAAATACTTGTGTTGAGGGGTCTGGAGGGCATAATGACAGTGTAGATCCTTAGCATTCAGTAATAGGGCAGATGATGAAGAATGGAGTCTTCCATTTTACCTGAAGAATTATAGTGGGTGGTTCCCAGCTCATCCAAGCCATGTGAGAGGCCATCTTGTACCCCTTTTCCCACTTTTATACCATGGTGCAGATGGAGGGTTAGAGGAAACTGGAATGAGTGGGGAGAGGGCCTCGACTCAGGGCTTTTCCCATCCAGCTGCCTCATTAACCGTGGGTAGCTGGGGAGGAAAGGTGAGGGACAGGGGAAATAAGTACATTAAGTGACTTCACTAAGGTTACATAGAGTTATGTGTCAGAGGCAGGATCTGAACCCTAGTCTTCCTCAAATCCAGTGCTTTTTCCACGTATACTGTGGGCTTGTATGTACTGCTTTAGGTGAAAGGCATTTAGGATACCCTAATGCGAGAGGGTGGCGTTGGGATAGGAGAGGACATCAGAGCACCTCTAAGAGTCAAAGAGACATTAGAGGAGCTGATTCTTCTTTTGGATCATTTTCAAAATGTTCAACACCCAGACCTGGGTTGAATTGTCAGAATATCAGTCTTCCAGGGGCTAAAGGCTGTCCCGCTGACATAATCCATTCCTGTGAACACACTTTTCTCACCTCTGACCTGTGTAAGAGCCTTAGCCTCCTTGTTCCTTCCAGGTTACTGAGGGCCCATGACTCTGGGCAGGGCTTCCTCTTGGGGGTCTGCATAAAGAGGTGACCAAAAGTGTTTCAGAAACAGCAAGACCTTACCCAGAACTCATCCTCAGGAAATTGCCTCTCTCTCCGGCTAAATATATAGTAGAACCACCCCCAAGTCAGTACCTTAGGGTGGGAAATGTTGAGTTGCGTTTCTTTTCCCTGTCCATGTCTCTGCCGTTCTGGATCACTTGAATCCAATTTAATGGCCATTATTTATCCATTCCCCAGAGTTCTTCCTGATTTGTGAGAATGAAATCGGTTCTAGATTAGCCCTTAAACACTTCAACGTTTCAAGGATCCGTGATTTTTCCCAGCATGTGACCTCCCGCCATCAATGCAAATTAGCAACTCTTCTGCACCTTGGAGGAGTTGCTGTGGTTGAAAAAATTGACAACCCTTGATCATAAAAGATTGGTGATGAATTTCTTTATACTTAACTAGTCCAGTCCTCCAGATAACAGACCCATAGTCACCCTTCTTGCCTGGGTTCCTTATCTATAAAAATGAGCTGGAGAAGGAAATGGCAAATTACTCCAGGATCTTTGCCAAGAAAACCCCAAATGGGGTAATGAAGAGTCAGACACAACTGAAAAATGACTATAATATAGTAATATAATATAATAAAATGACAACATTTTATAAATATTTTAAGCATTTAAATTTTTATTTTATTTCTTCAGGAAACAAGCATTTATTTTCACTCCCTCTCCCTTCTCCCCTGTTGGGAAAATAAGAAATAAAACCAAAACTCTATGTAACATGTGCATAATTAAGCGAAACAAATTCCCACATTAGTCACATGCAAAGATGTCTCATTCTACATTTGGAGTTCATCCCCTCTCTGTCAGAAGGCAGGTGGCATGCTTTATCATTTATCTTTTGGAATCAAGGCTGGTCATTGCATTGATTAGAATTCTTAAATCTTTCAAAACTATCTGTCTTTATGTATAAATCATTCTCCTGGTTCTGCTCACTTCACCCTACCTCCGTTCATATAGGTCTTCCCCAGGTTTCTCTGAAACTGTCCCCTTCATCATTCATATGTCATACCTTGCTAAACCATTCCCCAGCTGATGAGTACTCCTTTATTTTCTAGTTCTTTACTACCATGAAAAGAGCTGTTCTCAATGTTTTTGTACCTATGGCTCCTTTTCCTCTTTATTTGATTTTTCTGGGGTAGGGCTCACCTTATATTGTGGCAGGTCTCTTTGCCCTACTCTCACACCCATCCTGGCTGCTGGTATTACTAAAAGTAATGACATTAGAAAAGAGGTGAGTAAATTCATGTAAGAAAACATTCATAAGGAAAAAATCAACCAAGAAAATAAAGGACTCTGCAATTGTTAGTTATGGAGAAATTGGGAAGGGAATTGGTTCTCATGTCTAACCTTTTTGTCACTTGCTTCTAATTTTCAAACCTGTGTTCTTCAGCTTTTGGCAAAATGTTGATTTTACCCTGTCTCATGATTTGCTGAGATATATTAATGTGTAGCACTGTTTCATAGTGGCTAGATGCAAGAGTCAGGGAGACCAGAGTTCAAATCCCACATCAGACGCTTACCAGCTGTGTGACTTTGAGTAAGTCATTTACCTTCTCTCTGCCTTTATTTTCTCAACGGTCAAATGATGGGAGGTTGGACTCAATGACCTCTACAGAGACTCTAAGGTCTCCTAGGTTTATGGTCCTATGGTCCCATCTTTGATTGCTGCAGCTGGTGATGGTATAAGATAAATTTAAGTAGTTCCAGAAGGTAATGGGGCCTGCCAGTTAATTTAAAGGCTCCTCACTGTTTGGGGTTAGGTGCAATGGTACTGAAGACACTGCTACACACAGAGACTGTGGTATGTCTATGTTATTCCTACTGTTCTATTGTCCTAGAACTGGAAGGGACCTTAGCATCACCTGATCCATTTTTTTCATTTCACATATGTGGCACCAACAATTTAAGACACTTGAACAAGATAGCCAAACTAGTTAAGTGCCAGAGCCAGGATTTGAACTTGGGTCCTTAGCTCCAAGTTTAGCACTCAGTTTCATGATGTTTCCATAACAGCACCACTAGACTATAAGCTCCTTGAGGTCCAGGACTCTCTTTTGCCTCTTTTTGTATCCCCTAAATGTTACACAGTGCCTGGTACATAATAGGTGCTTACTAAATGTTTATTGAATGACAATGTGTCCCAACCCGATTTCTTACATGTCTAACTTATGGGGATATTTGATTTAGAACATTCCCCTTCATGCAGGTACCTTCCATCTGTTGATTATCTCCTATTTATCTTGTCTATATCTTATTTGGATGTCGTTGTTTACATATTACCTTCCCTTTTAGACTCAGCTCCTTGAGGGCAGACCCTGTCTCTGCCTTTCTTTTTATCTCCATCACTTAGTCTAGTTGTTAAAGTGGCTTTTTTCAGTTGTGACCCTTTGTGACCCATTGGGATGTTCTTGGCACAGAAGAGTGGTTTGTCATTTCCTCCTCCAGCTAATTTTATAGAAGAGGAAATGGAAGCAAACAGGGTTAAATGATTTACCCTGGGTCACACAGCTAGTAAGTGTTTGAGGCTGAATTTGACCTCAAGAACCCTATCCCCTGTGCCACCTTGCTGCCCCTTAGCCCAGAAAAGGTGCTTACTAAATGCTCATTCACTTGACTTGTTTGCATCTCCTTCAAATCTTTCATTTACATCTTGCATCTCTTTCTAATGACAGCCATGTGATTACTTAATCCCTCTGGAATAAAGCTGATAAGAGTCTGGAACCAAGGGACCAGCATTCTTGATTTAAATCAAAACAACACAACAACATCAACAAAACTGTAGGGCTGACTTCCTCCGGAGGGAGATGTGCAGAACAGCTGCTGTGTGTTGGTGGAAAGCTCAGGGAGAAGGGAAGTTTGTAGGCTGGGAGGCAATTCCTTTGCTGGGCAAGACCCACCCCAGTCAAAGTTCCATACTACATCTGTTCCAGTTCCTCTCTCATGCATAGAAAATACTGAGTTTGAGAAAGTAATGTAAAATAGAAAAGAAGATTAGCAGCTCAGTGACCCTGGGCAAGAAAAGAAAACTCGTGAGTTGCAGAGGAGCTGGACCTGCATTGGTTAGGGGAGTTTTCTCATCTGGGGGCTCTCTGTGTTACATAATCCCACTTACAATCCTGAGCCTAGTTGCCTGAGCAGCTTGTCTCAGGCCATTTCTTTTCTTTCCTCCAATTTTTTGACATTTTTTAAAAGTTTTGAGTTCCAGATTCTATCCCTCTGTCCCCTTCTCCCTCTTTGAGATGGTAAGCAACCACATATAGGCTATGCATGTGCAATTATGTAAAACATTTTTGGGACCATTTCTAACTGCTTAGCACAGGGTCATGTAGTAAGCTCTTAACAAATGCTTGCTGACTGTTTCCACTGAAAAGGGTGAGAATGAGATGACAGCAATAAAAGAAGCATAAGAAAGCTGACCTCCTCTCTTTCCTCCTTTCTCCTCCTCTCCTCCTACCTTACAACACCCTCCTCAAGAGAAGCTCACACAGAGTGTGTGAATGTTTTGGTGAGGGTGAATGTAAAGCAATTCATTTTAATTTCAGCACATGTTCAGCTCGGAAAGGGTGATGCGATGGAGTCTGCAGACCTGCTGGTCCTACTAGCAGTAGGCACAGTGCATAGGGTGCCGGTCCTGGAGTCAGGAAGACTCGTCTTTGTGAGTTCGAATCTGACTTCAGACCCTAGCAGTGTGAGCCTGGACAAGTCACTTAACGCTGTTTGCCTCAGCTTCCTCATCTGTAAAATGAGCTGGAGAAGGAAATGGTTAACCATTCCAGTATCCAAGTAAACTGCATATGGGGTCATGAAGAGTCAGACATGACGGAAATGACTCAATAACAGCAAAAAGCAGTGGAATCCT
Source organism: Potorous gilbertii (assembly GCA_028658325.1). Lineage (NCBI taxonomy): Eukaryota > Metazoa > Chordata > Mammalia > Diprotodontia > Potoroidae > Potorous > Potorous gilbertii. Next base: position 134,530 of record JAQQSK010002946.1, on the reverse strand, counting down.
GGCCTCTCTGGGACTTAAGCTTCCTCATCTGTAAAATGAAGGGGCTGGTCCTACTAAGGTCCCTTCCAGAACAAAAGCTATGATTCTATGACTGCCTGACCAAGAAAATTCCTCCCCTCAAGTGGCATCATCTTCGTCATCACTAGTGACATTTATGTAGCATCTGTGCTAAGCATGCTATAAACAGTATCTCATTTGATCCTCAGTCTTAGGGGGTAGGTGCTGTTGTTACCCCCATTTTTTCATGGGGGAAACTGAGGCAAACAAGTGATTTGCCCAAGGTCATCCAGGTAGCCAGTGTCTGAGGTCAGATTTGAGCTTGGGTTCTTCCTGACCTGAGCCTGGTGTTATATCTATGGTGCCACCTAAGGACCTCTGCTTAGGGCTTTATACATATACATAGAATGCATAGGCTATTAAATATAAAATATATACAAAGTAATTTCAGTGTAGCAGCGAGAATTCTTAACTCAAGTCTTTGTGACTCCAAGCTCTCCTTCTTGTAGTTGCTGCTGCCTTTATAACCCCAGTGTCTAATAGGCAGCAGACAATGAACGTTTGGTTTCTAGAGTAGTAGACTAGGGCTAAATTGTCCCTTTCCTGTCCAATTAAAGTTGAAGTAGAATTCCAGTTTCTCTCCTAGAGTATAGCTGCAGCTGCCTGACAAGCTGTGTACATCCTAGCCCCATGAATCTGCCTTTGGTGTTTGTTGGAAGCAGGGCACTGGAGCACGGGATACCTACTGTTTCCTGTTCTTTTGCTTCTCTGTCAAGTTCTCCATTTATAAAAATTGCCTTTCCCTGTTTCACTGCTGTCAGTTACAAATCTGTCAGATCTGAGGAAGTTAAGCAGAGATGAGCAGGGGAGGGAGGGAGGCTCCCTGCAAAAAGAGAGGCAAGCAGAGGGAGCCCTACAGAAACAGATGGGAGGAGGCTCCCTGTAGCAGGGGAGGGAAGGTGAGGGGCCTTCCCTGCAGAAGCAGAGATGGGAGGGGGCTCCCTACAGAAAGGGAGACAATAGCAATGCTTCCAAACTCATCTTTAGCACAACCATCTCAATTTTTTAAAGCTGCAAAAGTCACCATCCTCAAAGTAGAATGCTGCCACCAATTTTCAATTTCCTTACTGCTTTTTAGTCAATAAGCATTTATTAAGCACCTGTTTTGTGCCAGGCACTGTACTAAGTACTGCGGATACAAAGAGAAATCCATTCCCTGTTCTGCAGTCACTCATGGGCCCAATTCCGATACTGACAGTTTTCCTCTTCTGTTTCTGACCTGGGCTAGTTCACTCTTCCTCAGGCAACCTAGCAGGTCACCACATTAGTGCTGGACTTAATCTAATCAGCTTTCTTCTTACTACAGCTCCCTATTCCTGAACCCAAGCAACCCACTAGCCTCTGACTCCCCAGTAACAAGAACTGCAGGTGTGTGTTACCATGCTCAGCCATTTTAATTCTGTCTTTTGGGGCCAAGTACCTAGCTCAGATATACCTAGAAACAGCTAGGAGTTGTATTACTGCTTTCCTAGAGAAAAAAAACCCAGCGAGCAGGGAGCATTTGCCTTCCTGTTACCCATAGGAGCACAGAAGAACACACCATTACCAAGGTTTCAGACTGTTATCGGGGAAGCAGACAAAACAGTATCTTCTATGGCAGCTGCTGTGAAAACATATCATATCATCCTTGTCGGAGAAAACCCTGAGAGTCAGAAATCTTCCTACTTGTTCCCAATCCAACAGGAACAGCCAGTAATAACCTTGCTTCATTCGTTAGACCAACATTGATTAAGTGTGTATACAAGTGGGGAAATTTTTCAGAAGCCATTCCATAAAATGCTAACATTTTTACTGAGAGGAGGCACAAATCTGAGCAGGCTGTCAGGAGGACATGACCTCTTTAAAACTAGGGGAAAAAGATCCCAAGAGTAGCAGCATTCAAGTAAATATGGTAAGTTCTTACTGAGTGAAGCACACAGGGCTAGCATTATACCTGTAGAATGATTCCATTTCATTTCTGCCCAGAGCTCTGCTAGGGGAAACAGCCTCTCCTCCCCTCAACGAGCTTGTGTTCTACCTGAACACACAAGACTTGGCTGCGCATCATGCTGTTAGAAGAAAGACAAAACACCAACCACTGGGGAGACTCTGGGAAAGATTTCCAGAAGAGGGGGAAGGAAGTCCCTGGACTGTGCCTTGAAGGAGGATAAGGATCCCCAAGGGGCAGAGATGAGGAGAGAGGGAGGGAGGGAGGGAATACCTTCCAGACAGTCTTGGGTAAATAAAGAAAAGTGGAAGATGGGAGGCATCTCGTCTTTTGGGGAACCAGGAAATGGTGGGGGAGAGTATACAAACACTTGGAAAGGTTGGATGGAGCCAGGTTGTGGGGGGCCTGAAATGCAGGGCTGAATGGGAGGTCACACTGTGGAAAAGAACATTGAACAACCTCTTCCTCCTGAGGTCTTTAACCAGGACTGCCTAGATATGAGATTGCTTAAAAACAGAGGGGTGAACTCTTCAAAGAGATGCCTTGATTTTCCCTTAATTTCTTTTTTCCAGAAGTGGGGGTGGGGTGGGGAATGGGAATAACTATTTATGAAGAGCCCACTACGTGCCAGGCATTGTGCTAAGTGCTTTATAAATATTATCTTACGGAGTAGAGAAAATGTACTCTATTTGTTGATCACCCATGACTTACTGAGAGATTCTTTGAGAGGACTTCAGTTGCAAGAAGTTTGTGGTATGACACTCCTTGAATCAACTGCTCATTCTGTAGGCCCCAAGGAGACCTGGGTTTGAATGCTGGCTGTTTGGATGACCATGTGCCTCAGTATCCTCTTGTAAAATGGGACTACTTATACATTGCTGCATTCCTGGGGAAGTTGTGAGAAAAGTGCTTTATAAATTTTAAAGAGAAATGTCAGTGGTTATAATGTTATTTTGGATTGGAGCAATGATTTCATTGATAGAATGAAGCGGGGACTCTCTCTTATCCATATAACCATAAAGGAGAAGTTCTTAACCTTCTCGTGTGTCCTAGACCCTTTGTTTTGCAATGGATAAAATAAAATACATGGGATTACAAAGGAAGACATGCCTATTAAAAGTAAGTTCATGGATCCCAGTCTTAGAGGGTTGCTCAGAGCACTGAAGGATTGTGACCTACCCAGGGTCACACAGCCAGTATGTGTCAGGGCTGGCACTTCTTGACTCCAGGGCTGTTCTCTGTCCACTACCATGTTGACTATTATTTGTTATTGTTACTATTTCACATTTATGCCAGCTTCCCAGAGCCTCTAAGTTAGACTCAAACATATCTCGAGCAGTCAACACATGTGACCTTTTTCCTATCTATTGATTTCTACCTCTCAACTGTGCTCACAGGCTGAGATGCCTTGTCTTGAATTGGTTCAGGACGTAGACTGGCATGCATGGAAGGACTATGCTAGGATTCCAGGTATAGGGTTCTAGCATTGTCTTGAGTGATGAAGAATATAGATGTAATTCCTTGTCTTCACATCCCAAACAGCAGCAAGAGACCAGATTTGGAATCAGAGGAAGTGGTTTGATTCCTGATGCAGATGCTGAGGACATCTGTAACCATGACCAAGTGATTTCTCCTTACTGGGTTTCATTTTCCTCCCTTGAAAAGAAAGAGAATTGTACTTCAACTCTGAGGTCCCCTCTGCCTCTAGAGAAAATAAAAGTTTTCTTACTCTTCTAGTGAACTCTTCAAGGGGGTGAATTTTTGTGTCTGGGCCCACTGTTCCTAGTCTGTAGTAGGTGCTTAATGAATGCTTACCACTTAAGAGACTTGTAATAGCCTTTCTAGGCTTGTAAATAATTGTTTTGGAAGTGTAATTAGGCCATAGATCAACCCCCTCATCTTATAGATGGGGAAACTGAGACCTATGGAGGCTAAGTGACTTGCTGAAAGTTACTCAGGTAGAAAATACTAGGGAAAGGATTTGAACTCAGGTCCTCTTACTAAGTAACATACTGTTTCCTCCTCTGGTGTCATGTGGTAAAATAAAAAAATTGCAGAGGAGCCTGTTCTTAAGAGAATGTACCATACAGGCCCCACCTGCAGCAGCCACCCATTAACTCTACCTGTGCCCCTCCTGCTGGGCCCCAGATGGTATTAAAGGTACCTGCCACCTCAGCTGGCTGATTAAAGCCAAGACCTTGGCAGGATTCCTGCCAGGTTCTCCATGCAGAGAGGACATTTTTATGACACATTAGTGGTTGGCAGAATGAAAGGTCACTGTGGACGGCAGCTTTTATCTAGGTTCCTCGACCTAAACTAAACTTGGCTGTCAAAGCAGGTGGTCAGTCCCTTGGGGTGTAACACGCCAGGTGGGATGAGTGGTCTAGGGAAAGCAGAGTCACCGCCAATGCCTTTTCTTGCAGTTCTCCAAAGAAAGACACATTATGGACAGGACCCCAGAGAAGTTTCTGAAGAAGGAGCTGGAGGAAGAGCTGCAGCTCAGCAGCGAAGACTTGCGTAGCCACGCCTGGTATCACGGGCGCATTCCCCGACAGGTATCTCTCCTTTCTTCTCTCTTTCTTCACTTTCCCAGGCAAACGGCCAGCCAAACCCCTTCTGGCTACTACATTCAGAGACTTCGTGGGAACTCCTGGGTGGTTAAAACCAAAGAGGTTGTAGCTAGACAGTCGGCATCATGTGTAGTGTACTGTTTACTTAACACGCCCTCTTCTGTAAAGGAACCAGAGGGAAGTGTTGGGCTCAGAAATTCAAAGTCCATTTTGGTTTCAACTCATTCTGAAAGCTTAGTAAACAGATTGTGATGATTAAAAAAAAAACCCCCACACAGGAAGTCTTTTTATTTTCATCCATTTGTATGCATATATGTATACATGTGTATGCATGTATGTGTACAATATACATACCCAAACATGTGGGTGTTGTATGTGCATAAATATATGCAAACTTGTACATATATGTAGATAGATATGGAAGTATTGTTTAGATATAACTTTAAAGATATATAAAGATAGTGATTGATATAGATAGATAAAGATATACAGATATCTAGATCTCTATCTCCATAGGTAGAGATGGATAGAAATAGAGATATATGTGTTTAGGTGTATTTAGCTCTGAATCTTTAAAAATATATCTATGGTAGATATTTTAGCACTATCGAAGATGCTACTTTACAGTAACCATTCTTGTGTTCTTCCTGAAACTAATATCTACTTGTCTTGAGCCAATGGGTGATGTCTAAGAATTCTCCATTTTTGATATTCTGTGACTTTTGTAACCTTCTATCCTGAAAATGTCATCATCAGAAGTTACTTAGTTATGCCATCTACAGCAAACTCTCCACTATTCTGAATTATGGGTGTAGGATCATAGATTTGGGGTCGGAAGGGATCTCGGAAGTTATCGAGTCCAAATCCCTCATTTTTACAGACAAGAAAACTGAGAGAGCAGTTAGGTGACATGTCCAAGGTCACATGGTTAATAAGGATCTGAGAGAAGATTTGAACTTGGGCCTTTCTCATTACAAACGCAGTGCTCTATCCACTATACCACTTAATTTCTTTATCATACCCCTAAACCTAAAGAGGGAATTTTCAAAAGTGAATGTTCCTGACTAATATGGAAATATGTTTTACATAATTGCACGAAAGCAGCCTAGATCAGATTGCTTACCAGTGGGGGTTTTTTTTAGGGGTGGAGAAGGAGGGAGAAAATTTGGAACTCAAAGGTTTTTTAAAATGAATGTTAAAAATTGTCTTTACATGTGATTAGAAAAATAAAATCCTATTTTAAAAAGTGAATGTTGTAAAATTGTAAAAGAGAGAGAGAGAGAGAGAGAGAGAGGCTCAAAAGATCTAGGAGAAGATATTCCCAAGACACCCCTCTGCAAAGATGGGAGGTCCATAAATGTTGTACATTGCACATATTTTCACTTTTTAAGTTGGTTATGCTGAAAGGTCTCCTTTTTTGTGTATGTTCAGTAATTTTTTAGGACTCCATGGGCAGCTAGGTGGCATAGGATAGAGCACCAGGCCTGGAGTCAAAAAGACTTATCTTCCTGAGTTCAAATCTGGCCTTATACACTTACTAGCTGTGTCACCCTAGTCAAGTCACTTAACCCTGTTTGCCTCTGTTTCCTTATCTGTAAAATAAGCTGGAGAAGAAAATGGCAAAGCACTCCAGTACCTTTGCCAAGAAACACCCACATGGGGTCACAAAGAGTTGGATATGACTGAAACACTCAACAGCAACAAATTTGACTAAGTCAGGAGAAAAACTAAATTATCATATAAGACATCTCTCATCCACAGAGCTGGAAGAGACCTCAGTCAGTCAACAAATATTTATTGAAGACTTACCATATACCAAGCACTGTGCTGAGGATTATGAGGTCCCTACCCTTGAGCAATTCAACATTCTTAATGGTGGATGGATGGATGGATAGATGGATGGGAAAGAACATTATGTGTATACAAGATTAATAGCATACAATGTTAAGTGGAAGTTAAGGCACTCACAGTGGGGGAGGACCAGGGAAGCCTTCCTACAGATGGAGGAATTTGAACTCAGTCTTGAAGGAAACCAGGGAATCTAGGAAAATGGAGGTAAAGAGAAGATGCAAAAATAAAAATGGAGAACATTCTATTTAAGAAGGGAGCTCATCTCAGAACAGCTCCTCAGGTCCTACCTGGGGGTACTTCTTTGGGACCTCTCTGACTTTCCCTCCATGCCTCTTGTCTAGTACCTTCCCAGCCCTCCTCCCATCTCACCTACTACCCTGACCTTTTAGCTTCCTTTTCTGTATTATCATCCCCTAGTCTTGGGAAGGTCTTTGATGGACTGGCCAAGGTACAGAATTAGGACACAGGCATGTCCTGTTGAAGAAAGAGCAAGGCCGGTATAGCTGGATTGTAGCTTCTGGAAGGGAGTAAAGGGTAAAAATTAGGAAAGTAGGAAGGAGGCAGATGGTGAAAGGTTTTAAAAAAGCCAAACAATGCATGTTATACTTGATCTTGGAAGTAGGAGGAACCATTTGAGTTTATTGAGTAGTGGGGAGTGACAGGAGCAGGTCTAAGCCAAGTAGCATACATCCAGGAGCAGGGATGGAAACACGTCAGGGAGACCAGCCAGACAGATAAATGAGCATTTATTAACTGCTTCCTAGAAGAACTATCCTAGTTTTCCAGCGAGGGCCTGTAACTGACTGTGTAAGTGGAAAAAAGGGGATATATACAAGAGATGTTGGGAAGGTAGAAATGATAAAACTTGGCAAAAGAGTGCTTATATGCAGTATTGTAAGGATGGTCAACTGTGAAAGATGTAGCTGCTTTGATCAAGGCAATGATCTAAGATAATTCCAAAGGACCCATGATGAAAAATGCTAACCAGCTCTGGAGAGAGAAAATTCTTGACTGAAACATATTTTTTTACTTTATTTTTCTTGGAGTTTTGTTTTTTTTTTGGTCAGTGTTTTCTTTTGCAACATAGCTAACATGGAAATGTGTTTTGCATGACTTCACATGTGTAATTGATATAAAATTGCTTGCCTTCTCAAGGAGGGAAAGGAAGGGAGAGACTTTGGAACTCAAAATTTTAAAAAATGAATGTTAAAAATTTTCTTTACATGTAATTGGGAAATATTTAATGAAATAAATACAAATATATGGGGGGGTTATAGATTATACATTGTCTATATGGGGACTTAATGGCCTTAGTTGATAGTTTTTTTTGGGAAGTGGGGTAGAATTTTAATAGTAAGTATATTATATTCAGAGTATCAGGGAATCTGGGTTCTTTGTAGTCCTGGCTCTGCCATTAACATTTTAGGTAAGTCCTTTAATTCCTCCGGTCTTCAGTTTCCTTATCTGTAGGATTCAGGGACTCCGTACTGGGATGCCATTGAAGGACCTCACAGACTCTTGCTCTGAACCCCAAAGATGCAGGAGGGCCTAACTCTGTGAGGTATAGAAGTCAACCCTGGGACCCGGGGCTTGACTAACCATTTAACCCAAAAGCACAGCAGGGGTGGAGCCTTTTCCTGGTACAAAGTCAGAATTTAGGAACTAAAGCTAGGCGAGAGTAAACCAAAGGAGACACTGACCAATATACGAATTTAATGTAGATTACAAGACGACCACGGTAACTGTCACAGTTGCAGAGAAAGACTTGAAGGGAAAAAAATGGATTTTCCATAAAAGACTACTATATTTAAATAGCTAGAAGAAGGAAAAAAGAGAATAAAATCAAATTATTGAGAAAGTAGAAGAAAATTAGAAATAACAGACCTGGAAAATGAGTCAAGGAAAGATAATTCAAGAATCACTGGAATTTCAGAAAAACATGGTTTTAAAATCCTGGCCACCTTATTTTTAAAAAAAATCACAAATGAAAAGAGCCCAGATTTATTGAAATCAGAGGGTAAAATGAAGATATGAACCTACCCATCCCCTTCTGAGAGAAAAAAAAAGAAAATAGAAAAGAAAAAATCTTGGGAGTATCATTGCCAACATTGAGAGCTTATAAGTCAAAAGAAAAATATTGCCAGGCTTAGAAGTAGTACAATTACCTGGGAACCAGTCAGGATCAGAATTTAATATTCCAAAAGAGAAAAGACAGAGACTTAAAATCAAGAACCTTACCCCCAAAAATCTTATAAGGAAGGAAATGGACCTTTTGTGGGATAGAGGACTTTCAAGCATTTCTGATGAAAAGACTCAAACTGACTATGAACTTTGAAATCTAGAAGAGTAACAAAAGCCCTAAAAAGGTAAATTTATTTGAGCAATTGGAAGGAACAGTATGATGCTAGAAATGTGTCCCTCAAGAACCCAAATGTCTTTAAAGAATATTAAGATGGTTAAATAATTTTTTAAAAAAGTACTTGAGGATAGATTAGTTTTATTTTAAGAATTTGAAGAGGAGTAGGAAAAGGGAGGAGGATAGAAGAAATTTAGTAGTGTAGAAAAAGCGAATAAGGGAGTAGAATTTGTTCTTTCTCATCATTGGGGTTGTGTGAGAAAATATAGAAACATGGAGGAAGCAGGTGGAAGGAGAGGGCATTGGACGAACATCACTCTTCTCTGAAATGGTCAAGGGATGGTTGAACACACATACACACACAGTTTGATATAGAAATGAATCAGACTCTTTAAATCACTAATGATAAGAGAAACGTAAATCGAAACAACCCTGCAGTTTAACTCCACACTGCAAATTGGCAAAGATGACATGAGATAGGAATAGTTATTGCTGGAAGGGTTGTGGGAAGATAGGCACGTTAGTGCATTGTTGGTGAAAATTGTGATTCAGTGGAACCATTTTGGAATTATGCAAATAAAATGATGAAAATGTTCATGCCCTTTGACTCATAAATATAGACTTATATTCTAAAGATGTCATTGATAAGAAGCTCCCATATATACCAAAATGTGTATAGTACCACTTTTTGTGATAGTTAAGAATAGGAAGCAAAGATGTCTGTTAGGGAATGACTGAGGGCAGGTAGGTGGTATAGTGAATAGAGCTCTGGGCCTGGAGTCAGGAAGACTTGAGTTCAAATCCAGTCTCAGATTTGTGTGACCCTGTGTGTGACCCTCTATTTGTGTGACCCTGGCCAAGTCACTTTACACCACTTGCCTCAGTTTCCTCATCTATAAAATGAGCTGGAGAAGGAAATGGCAAACTACTCTAGCATCTTTGCCAAAAAAACCCCAAATGGGGGACATGAAGAGTCGAACATGACTGAAAAAATGACTGAGCTCCAACAATAATAGAAATTGTGGTACATAAATGTAATTGAATATCATTGTCCTATAAGAAATGCTGAATATGATAAATACCGAAAAGCATGGAAAAATCTGTATGAACTGATGCAGAGTGAAGTAAACATGTGACCACAATAATGTCATTGGAAAGAACAGCCACGCACAAGTCAAAAGTGAATGTAACAAAATTGTACTGAGCAAAAGAAGATATATGAGAAGACCCACTCGCTCACTCCTCTGAAGAAGTGCAAGGCCCACAAGGGGACTTTGCACATATTTTCAGACTTTTTCTATATATTGATCAGTCACGCTATTTTTTCTTTCTTTTTCTATTTTTTTATCCTTAAAAGACATTATTGTTATATGGTTTGGGTGGCATTGTTGGGGAAGAATACTAGGGGAATTGTATTGTCTTTCAAAAAAGACATCCATGAAAATTCATATTAAAAAACACATCAAACTCAACAGAGAAATAAGCTGGGAATAGAGGAGAGTGGGCCGGGCGTAAAAAGAGGAAGAAGGAGAATATTGGAAAAGGAATAGCCCCAGGAAAACAATTTACTGAAAGAAGAGGGTTCAGAGAAACAAAGAACTAGAATCTAAGGGGGTGCCCATCAATTAGAGAATGGTTGAAGAAATTGTGCCATAATGCCAGGGGATAGTATTGTATCATGAAAACTGACCTGGCTAGTTGTAACTATTACGGGGTGAAGTTACGAGAACCAGGAGAACTCTTTATACCAGGATGACAACATTGTAGAGAAAAACAATTTTGAAGGACTTAGGAACTCTGATCAGTGAAATGACCGACAAATCTTCAGAAGACTTATCATGAAGCCTGTTACAGCGAGGCAGAAGGCCTGAAGTACAGGAAGAGACTTATATTTATCGTCAAGGTTGTGACCTTGACCTGTTTATTTGGACGTGGATTCAGTTTGCTTGACTCGGTTTATATGTAACAAGGATTTTTTTCTTTCAGTTATGAATAGAGGAGAGGGGTTACAGGGGTCAGCCACAGAAATGCACCCCCCCCCCAAAAAGGCCATTGCAATGTTTTAAAAATGTGCAGAAGAGAAAAGAAGGAAGTTCAGAAGGGAGCACTGAGAAACAGAACAACTTTGAAAGGAATATGTAGAATTTGTGTTATAATATATAGTTTTTATTATACATTTTCCTCTCCAGAAGAAAGCATCTTGAAACAGAAATTTCAGCGTTTGATGTATCGTTCACTTTTTGTGTTCGGCTGATTGTTTGGAAGTGCTTTCTTTTTGGGGGTGATCAGAATTAAAAAATAAAATTACTTTAAAAAAAAGAAAATGATGGTGATCTATATGGCAATTCTCATTTACCTAGATTATTTATTTAGCTAAAATACCCCTATTCCATGACTCTGGTAGATAAAATTGGATTTACATTTAGTAGACACTGAAAAGTCAAGAGAGCTTGGGGAGTAGAGAAAGAGAAGGAAGGAGACAGTTTTGTTGATGATACATATAAAACATAAATCTTGGGAGAAAAAGTTATCAGATAACATTTCCTCCTTGTTCTATCCCCCAAAAGTTTATTTGCCTACTATAATATGAATTTTATATTCTAGTAGTCCACGATTTTGGGGGGAAAAGGAAGTGGAAAGCACAAAAGAAAATTTTAGCATCACCAGCAGTTTTGTCTGAAGAAATGTGGGTAGTTAATGGTAATAATACGGTACGTAAGACTGACTCTCTCTGGTTTCTGTCTCCCGTGTGATTTTTACCCTGAAGGTATCAGAGAGTCTTGTGCAGCGAGATGGAGACTTCTTAGTGCGGGATTCTCTCTCCAGCCCTGGAAACTTTGTCTTGACCTGTCAGTGGAAGAATACAGCTCAGCATTTCAAGATCAGTAAGACAGTTCTCCGTCTCAATGAAGCCTACTGCCGTATCCAGTATCAGTTTGATCAGGAAAGTTTTGACACCATCCCAGGCTTGGTCAGGTGCTACGTGGGGAATCGTCGACCAATATCCCAGCAGAGTGGGGTTATTATTTTTCAGCCCATCAACAGAACTGTGCCACTGAGATGTCTGGAGGAAAGGTATGGCACTTCTCCTACGCGATCAAGGGAATACAGCCTCTCAGAGGGAAAAACCGAAACCACAAAAAGACTGAGCCTCAACATGTGCAGTGTGCCATCTCGAGAACAGAGTTTGGCCAGAGGAAATCTTCTAAGGTAAGTCAAATCAAGCCCATAGAGAGAGATTAAGAGTTTAAGTTGCTAAAAGTATAGGATGTTCAGTTAAATTCAATTCAAAAAAACGTTAAATATTGGCTTTGTGTAAGGCCCTTTGCTTGATCCTGGGGATATGGTCCCAAGACCCAAACAGCTCCTCCCCCAAGGAACTTAGATTCTCTTAGGATACATACAACACATGTATAGTTCATAGGGCTAGAATGAACCTCAGAAGCCACTGAGAGTTCAATCCCTTCATTTTATTAATGTGTAAACTGAAGACCCAGGACAAAGGTCACACAGGTAGTCCTTGTCTGAGATGGGATTTCAACACAAGTTCTCCAGAGGCAGCACTCTTTCCACTACACTAATAGAGGTAAATAAAAAAAGCAATGCATATACTAAATAATACAAGATAATTTAAAGAAGGAGAGAGTTTTAAAAATGGAGAGGGGTGAATGAGCAAAGGTCTATTTAGGAGTTAACACTCCCTGCCCAGAAGCTTCCAGATGTGGATAGGTAAAAAGTTATATCCCCTGGCTTGGGTCTTCCAAGGGAGTGGCATGGCATGAGTAAAATACAGAGATAAGAAAGTCTAGAAATAGTCACAAGATAGTGAATAAGTGAACATGACTTGGATGTAGGATTCTCTTAAGGGAATCTGGAATGGTAGGTTGGGCAGAAATATGGAAAGTCTTAAATTCTAAGCTAAGGAACTGAAATTTTGTCCTATAGCCACTACAGAGTTATTAAACATTTTTGAGTAGTGACATGATCAAGTTATGTTTTAGGATTATTATTCTGCAGGCAAGGAGGCATCATAGTAGAGTGGATGGTGAGTCATCCTTGGACTCACAAAGACCTGGGTTCGAGTCTCATCTCTTAGAGATACCAGCTGTGGGATGCTGGGCAAGTCATTTTACTTCACTTTGCTTGGGGCAGCTCTCTATAAGGCATAGAGAAGATGCCAGTCTACATTCCTTAGGAGGAGTTTCCTTATTCAGGAATTTCCTATACCAGTCCCTATTCCCATCTTAATCTTATGGCAGCTAGGTGATGCAGTGAATAGAACACCAGGCCTGAAATCAGGAAGGACTAAGTTGAAATACTAGCTGTGTGAACTTGGGCAAATCACTTACCCCTGTTTGCCTCAGTTTCCTCATCTGTAAAATGAGCTGGAAAAGGAAGTAGCAAACCACTCCGGTATCTTTGCTAAGAAAATCCATATATGGGGTCATGATGAGTCAGACACAACTGAAAAATGATTAAACACACAATCTTCTGGTGATGTGCAGCAGAATGGATAGGAGGAAAGAGAGCCTATAGACAGACCAATCTTCCCTACATATCCTACTGATTTGCTCAGTCTCAGAACATCCCTTGTTCTTTCCTACTTTTAGTCTTTGTTCATGCATTTCTACCTTCTACAACGCCCAATCCAACCCAGTCTGAGTACCCATATTCTACTTATCTCTTCCCCCTCCACTTAGTAGTACTTTGTTTTTTCCAATTTCACACAAGGATAGTTTTCAACATCCACTTTTATAAGATTTTGAGTTCCAAACCAACTTGTCCTTTAAAAAACCCAAACCAAGTCTCTTCTTCTGCAAAGCTTTCTTTGGCTACCACCTGGCTAAAGAATTGCCTCCTTCCGGTGTCCTGATAGGAGGTGATAATGTTGATGGTCGCGGTGGAAATGGAAAAGAAGAAGTGAAAGGTGCGAGGAAAGAAGGCTGAGTAGGATGTGGCAACAAACTGGATATGGAGGAGAAGTCAGGTAGCTGAGGATACCAGGGACATGGGTGCACCCACTAATAGTTTTGGGGTAATTTAGAAGAAACAATGAGTAGTTACTTTTAGGGTATATTGAATTAAAGGAAATGATGAGGCACCCAATTGGAAACAACCACCATATGGTTGGAAATTGGGTCTTGAGTCCAGGGGAATCACTAGGGCAGGGTGTACAAATAAGGAAGAATGGATGAGATCTCTACGGAAGACCTGAGGGCCCTGGATCAAACTTCAAGAAGTTTCACAGGTTCCGGAAGAGGACCTGATAGCATAATAGTTTTCAAGCTTAAGGAGATTTGAATGGTCATCTAATCCGTCCCACTTATTGTACAGATGAGAAAATTATATAAAGTTGACTGTCCCAAGGCCACACAAGAAATGGACAGACCTGGGATACAAACCTATGTTTTATGATTCCAGAGGCAGTATCTTTTCTGCTGTGCCATGCTGCCTCTTAAAAGAAAAGAGAAGGGAATAGTTAAGAGTTTTAGGAGAAGAAAAATAACTGCATTAAATTCATGTTCTCCACCCCCTAGTCAAGTATTGATTGACACGCTATCTCATCTTCTAGTTGGATAATACTGGCCTTTCTGAAAATTAAAGAAACCTTGAATTTATCATCTGCTTCCTCTTCAGTTGGGGAAAAATTGAATCCAGAGAGGTTAATTGGCTTTTCCAAAGTTCCATTGCTTTTCAATTTAAAAAAATTCCTGAGTCCTTGTTCCCTAGTTTTATGTTGTTCCTTTACTTCCATCTATTTCAAATGACTTTTTCTTTAAGTTAGGGAAAAACTTCACCAGAACTAACAAGTAGACATCAAGAATTTGGAGCCTGGATTTGCATGGCAAAATAAAAGCATCAGGGAATAGTACAGATAGATAATAGATTCATGTGATACCTGAAACCTAGTTGAATGCAGCCGACTCTGGGTTAAGGACAAGTTTGAGTGTTTGTGATTGGGGTAGGGAGAGTAGAACTGAGAATGAGAAATTCCCTTTTGTGTTGTGATGAGATTAAAGATGCCAGTCATTGTAAAGGATTCCAAGAATCAGGAAATCAGCGTATGTAAGAGATGGAATGGACTTTGGGGGACCATTGATACCCGCCCACCCCGATCCAATGCACAATGCACCCTGAGTGGCCCTCCAGATTTTGCTTTAAAACCTCTAGGGAGGAAGAACCCACTATATTTTCAGCCCAGTTCCCACTGTGATAACTATTCTTTTCCTTTTTCATGAGACAATAAAGGTTAAGTGACTTGCCCAGGGTCACACAGCTAGTAAGTGTCAAGTGTCTGAGCCTGAATTTGAACTCAGGTCCTCCTGACTCCAGGATAGGTGCTCTATCCACTGTGCTACCTAGTTGCCCTGCAATAACTCTAATTATGAGGAAGTTTATCTTATATTAAACAAAAATCTTCCCTTCTGTGATATCCACCTCTTTCTGTCTACTGCGGCCAAGTAGATAGAATAAATGTAATCTTTCTTTCACATGATAACCCTTCAGATATTTGAACATAGCTCCCTCCTTTCATCATGACACCCTTCTCCCTAAGTTTTCTCTAAGCTAAATTTCTCCAATTTTCAGCTGATCCTTAGATGACATGGACTCAGGGTCCTTTGGGTTTCCTCCAGGTTATCAATATCCTTCCTAATTCATGATGCCCAGAACTGTATAAGATACTCCAGAAATGGTCTGACTAGGGCAGAGTACAGAAGGACTCTCACCTCCCGTGTCCTGGACAGTGTACTTTTTGGACAAATTGTACTGATTTCGTTACTCCATTGGACTGTATTACTGATCTTGAAATCCATTAATACCCACAGACAACAGGTATTTTAAGGCATTCCTCCCCTGGGTTCTAATCCTGCTACTATTTATAGCCTGTGGGCAAGGTCATGTAAACTCTCCAGACCTCAGTTTCTTTGTCTGTAAAATGGCAGGGATGGGTGCTGGTCTGTAAGATCCCTTTTAACTCTAAATTCTGTGATCTTAGGAGTTAGGGTCTGGTGTCAATAAAGGGGTGTGTGTGTGTGTGTGTGTGTCTCCCCATGTCTGTGTCCGTGGGTATGCCTGCCTCTCTGTGTGTGCATATGTGTGTATGTGTTGGGGTGTGCTGGGTGTTGAACCTAGTAGGAAAATTCTCTAGGGGGTGGCATCTCGTCTCATTGTGAACTGTTGCTTGGGAGTAATGCATGAACTCCAGAGGGTGTGCAAGACTTCCTCCCTGCATCGTCCCTGGCACTGCAGCATGTGACAGTGTCCAGAGCCAGTGATTGGCATTCATATTATCAGGTTACCTTCCAGACCCTGTTCCGGGATGGGACAGGATGGCGGGGCTCAGCCGTCCTGTCTGCAGTGATTGCTTTGCTCCAGAGTTAGAGTATCACTTTACTGAAACTTTTCCTTGTGGAAATTACTCTCTGCCCCTGCTTATCAGTGAGGGGTTGCTGGTTTTGAGGAATGCCTCTGTTTTTTGAGGAATGCCTCTGTTGTTGAAGGGTTGGGGATTTTTTTTTCTTTGAGGTTTACAAAGGTAGGAAAAAAAAGGACTTTCCTCCTCCTTCCTGAGTGCTCCAGGGCCACAGTTCAGGAATGTTCAGAGCTGGTGGCATTCAATTACAATTTGGCTGGGACTAGCTTTGCCAGATGTAGCTTCGCAGCCCCTCTCTCAATTTAGAGGGATTGTTTCTGGTTCATGTAAGAAGAGGAAGCCTAGGTGGCACAGCTCCTAGGGCCCTAACTAAGCCTTCAATGGACCTTGCATTGCCTGCTCTCAGCTAGTGTACAGGGGAAAGAGCAGTGATTGTGGAGGAAGAGGACCTGGGTTCAGATCCTGCCCCTCTGGGGCTTACTAGCTGTGCTCAAGTCACTGAGCCTCAGTTCTAGAAGACCTTTGATGTTCCTTGCAACTCTGGTTGTTTCTAGTTCCTTTTAATTCCTAGTCCCCTGTTATGCCATAGTGGTGCCAGAGAGTCACCTTAAAAAAAAAAAATCTTCCCCATGCTTTCACTCAGTGATCAGAAGCATCCCCTGTCAG
Organism: Potorous gilbertii; assembly: GCA_028658325.1. Taxonomy (NCBI): domain Eukaryota; kingdom Metazoa; phylum Chordata; class Mammalia; order Diprotodontia; family Potoroidae; genus Potorous; species Potorous gilbertii. The sequence continues at coordinate 117,728 of JAQQSK010002946.1, read as the reverse complement.
TGAGCACGAGCAAACCGGGGAGGTTTCTGCCATGACTTTTACCTCTTTTTAAATTATTTTTCCTCTTTTTTACTCTCTGGGATACTGAGATTTGCACTGAAAACGGCCCAGGAACAGCTTTGAAACTCGTAACTCAGTAGTAGCAGTTGTTGACACAGGGAAACTGCTGTGAAAATTGCATGTTAGTTAAAACAAGTCATTTGCCCCAAGTCTGCAAGTAATTTTAGGCTTTGTTGAAATGGTACGTAGTAGTTAGCTTGATTTTCCTGGGAGTATCCTGAAACTTCCCCCTCAGCCCCAATTCAACAAGATGGGACAGGTTGGATGAGCAGACGCACTCATACAAGCATTTCAGTAGAGCTGTCCTGTCTTCCCTGGGGTTGAGTGGCTAAAGAGGGCACATGTAATAATTGATCACTTGTCCTTCTTTTGTTTTCTCCTTCAGATCAGCAAATTTCACACTGCTAACCAGAATGATGTTCTTCTTGCTGATTTATTTATTTAATTATGATGTTTGATTTTATCTTTTGTGACATGTTTTTCTACCTTCCTTTGTGTCTCTCTTCAGAAATAAAGAAAAAAGTGGGAGCCAGCCTGCATGCCTGGATCATATGCAGGATAAAAGGTCCTTGTCCCTCAAGGCCCACCAGTCAGAAAGTTACCTGCCAATTGGTACGTCCTCAGGAATTCAGACACAAAGGGGGACCATGAGTCAATCTTCCCACTCCCTTTCTTGGTTGGCACAATAGACGTGGTGATAGCCTTTATATAGTGCTTGCTAGGTGCCAGGCTCTATGTTAGAGCTTCACAATGACTATGTCATTTCATCTTCACAACAATCCCATGAGGTCAGTGCTGTTATTCCTATTTTACAGATGAAAGACCTGAGGCAAACAGAGGGTAAGTGATTTGCTCAGGTCACACATACAGTAAGTGTCGGAGGCTAAGTTTGAACTCATGTCTTCCTGGCTCCAGGTCCAACACTCTTAACTACAGGTGCCACCAGCTTCCTCTAAATAAATTCACCCTTAAATAATAGTATTTCAGTTCAGTTGAACATTTTAAAGTGCCTGCTACATGCAAGGCGATATACTTAAAAGTTTACGAACATTATCTTTACAGCTGCCCCCAAAGAAGTAGGTAGAAGAGCAGACTTATTCTATAGCCATGTTTTATCACTGTGGAAACTGAGTTTCAAGTAACGTACAGCTATTAAGAGGAGCTGGGATTTGATCCCAGATGTCCAGTTTTCTTATCTGTTCTTTCCACTGCATAAAAGTTGTATCTACCCATTATAAGGATGAGCATTTTTAGATTGAATTAGTCGATTCTGATGGATGTCTGATGGCCTTTACAGGAAGTAAATTTCTCTGAATCCCCCTTTTGCCATCCTCCTATTAATCTGCATTTTTGTGCGTATCATTCTGAAGGAGCCAAGACCAGAAAGTGTTTAAAGGGACTGGATTTGCTAAAGCTTTGATGACAACATCAGCCATTTCTTTATCTTCGGGCAGTCACCCAAACAGAGTAAGGTGTTCCCCTTTTCATGGCATCATCTGTTTGTGGGGTTGCATAATACCTACTGTGTCTGGAAGCGTAAGAGCCCTGTAGGTAGCACGGTGGGTAGCTTGACCTGGGGTCACCGAGATTGCACCTGGATTGGAGTTCTGCCCCTAATGCTCAGCACTCATCTGACCATTCTCTTTCTCAGTCTCCTCGCCTATGAAATGGGGATGATGATACCACCATTCTTACAGGACTGTTGTGAGGCTCAGATGGGGTAATTAGTAGATGTAAAATGCTTTGAAGTCCTTAAAGTGGAATAGAAACGTACTAATGTTATGTAGAAACAAGAGGAAGTGGGTATGAGGAAATGATGAATCAGGAGAAAATATAGGGAGCAGCTAGGTAGTTAATGAACTTGGCATCAGGAAGATCTGATTTTAAAACCTGCCTTCGTTTTGATATCCTTTTTGATATCCTGATATACCTCTTTTGGCCTCAGTTTTCTAATTCATAAACTGGGGGTACTAATACTTCAAAGGGTTGTTGTGAGGATCATTTCAAATGAGATAATGTGTGTAATGTGTTTTTGCCAACTTTAAAGCCCTATACAGATGTTAGCCACTATAGGTGAGCAGATGAAAATATTTGGGGTTCACTTTTCACAGAGCTAAGCTTGGGAGGGACCAAAGGTCTCTTTCCCCAACTTTCCCAGATGTACTCTATTGCTACTTTTCCACCTCTCTTCTCTATGCCCCTCTTTATGGGTAGCTAGGCTTTGATGGTGACTGAGAGCTACTAAGGCTGGTGCTTTCAAACTGCTTCTCTTTATGAAAGATCAACTTCCATTCATATATTCCATGTTGGGTGGAATAATCCATTTGATTGGATTAACTTCATGTAAGTGGGAAGACAGGGTGTTGTTAAAAGGATTCTCAAATGACATTAGAAGATAGCAGACAACAGGCATTAGCACTGGGCTATGGTCCTCAGAAATGGGATATTTGCTGGCTGACTTGTTCATTGAAATATTATTTTTCCTTCTGGGGATGAGGACAGGGGCTCTCTGGAAATGAACATGGAACATGGAAATGTAAATAAAGCACAATCATGCGATCATAGATTTAGGAAGGGATCTTAGAGGTTGTTCAGTCCAACCCTCTCATTTTACAAATGAGGAAGCTGAGGTAGGAATTTGAACTCTGATCTTTTTAACTCCTAAGTGTAGAACCTTATATATCATACTATCTCTTTCATGATGAATTGGCTAGGAAAGGGGAAGTGCTTTAAAGTCAGCTTTTTTTTTCTTTTCATAAAACTGGGCTATTTTGACCCTCTTTTTTAATTCTAGGTTCTAAACTGCCACCTCAGTCCTCTGGGGTGGACACAAGCCCCTGTCCAAATTCCCCAGTGTTCAGGACAGGCAGCGAGCCAACACTCAGCCCTACAGTGGTGCGGAGGGTTTCCTTGGAAGCACAGATCCCTGGGGAAGCCTTGAGAGGATCGGACAGCCAGCTGTATCCCAAACCTCCACCTAAACCCAGCAAAGTGCCTTTCCTAAAGCCACCCCATTCTTCTTCCACTTGGCACAACTTTGAGGCAAACTATTGTGAACTCAATCCTGCCTTCTCCCCTGGCTTCTGTGGGACAAAGCAGGCTCTGTGTCCCCAGAGTGGCTGTGGGGAGCCTCTGACAGCCAAGGAGAACGGGGCCCTCTCACACAGAAACTCTGGCACCAACTATCTGATCCTGGACGACGACCCTCCAAGGCCTTCTCCGGCTCTGTTGGCTGCCCAGATGGAGAAGGGACAGGAGGGTGGCGGGGTGTTTGTGACACCTTTTCTGGAGACAGTCTCTTCATTCAGGCCCAATGATTTTGAATCCAAACTCCTCCCTCCTGAAAATAAGCCTCTGGAAACATCAATGTTGAAACGTGCCAAGGAGTTGTTCACCAAAAATGATCCAAAGGTTATCGCCAAGCACATGCTAAAGATGGACTGCAAGGTAAATGCTTAGGTCTTTTAAAACAAGAAGGGGGAATTTTTTCCCCCTTCTTGAAACAAAAAAGACTTTTCTATATTTTCAGCTTAGCCACACCTTTCTTTCTAAGTGATTTGCTTATGAGAAATTTCTGAAATGACTGAGATGCCATGAGTGCAGGATTTATCAAAGGGGTGAGAGGTTAGAGCAATCTTTCCCTCTTGGAAAGAAGCTTGTGGACCTTACCCTGGACAGTTCTATTGGCAGGTTGGTAGAAGAACCCAGGGATGAAACTGTGGCCAGGAATACACTTCACACCCTCTAGTGGTGTTAGAGAACCAACAGTAGAGGTCTCCTCGGACTGGTAGTTACTTTTATAGATTTTTAGAGCTGAAAGGCACCACAGGGATCATCTAGCTCAGGAATCCTTAACTTTGGTTGTGCTTTAGCTCCCTTAGGCATTATTCTTCTCCGAATAATATTTTTAAAAGTATAAAACACATGAGATTACAAAAAAACTGATATTAAAATAGTTATTGAAATATATTTAAACACCCCCCCACACACACATATACACCCCAACAAACTCATGTATACTAAGTTAAAAAGCTGTGTTCTAAAGTCCAGCTCATATGTCACCTCCTCCAGGAAGCCCCTTCTGCTCTCTCCAGTCAGCAATGACTTTTTGCCCTGTGTATCTCAAGAACACTTTATGTTTGCACTTCTTTTATGAGCTTTCTATACAGTATTTTATTTTACAGTCATACAGGTACATGAGCTATCACCTCACTAGACTCTAGGTTCACTGAAGGCAAAAACTTAAACCTCGTATCTCACTCGTTGATATTATTGACCTCTGTGCACTGCGCATTCTGTGAATTGAATTGAGTCATTCTGAAAGGGCATTTCTAGGAAGTTTACGTCTCAACCCTGGGCTTGAGCCCAGCCCTGCCACCAGTAGTGATCTGTAGATAAAGAAACTAGTAACTAAATAGCTGTGCAGATCATTTAAAAAACTGGACCTATTTACGACCCAATGGAGACAATTAGTTTCAAATGTCACATTGTTACAAATTTGTAAAAGTCAGCTTTCCTTTTCTGAGCTTATAAATCATCGCTACCATTGTTCAACATCCCTGGCAGTCCCCATCATGGGTGGGATAGGGGGACAGCCACCAACTCAAGATCACTAGGCAACATAAAAAGACGTGATCAGGACCTTAGGTTATTTTCATCCCTTTAAAGTCAAAATATATACCAGTGTTTGTTTTATCATGGTTGTTATTTTTGTTTTGGCTGTGTTTTTTATTGGCACATACTCTGCCAATGAAAACTGGTGCTTGGATCCTGAGCAGGGATGCTGGTTTGGGAGCAGAACAGAAGTCCGAGCCTGGGAGCCGTTGTCTCCAGCTTTTGGGCGTCTAGGTTTTTGTGCTGATGCTTGGGTTTTGTTTTTTAACTGCTCAGACCTGTGAGGTTGCCCATGCCTTTAGCGAATGAAAGATGCTTAGTCCATGATCAGACTGTGAGAAGAGGGGTTGGATGAGTCGGGGAGGCGGATTAGACAATAATGGTAACTGAGGTAACATAGCACATTAGAGTTTGCAGAGCAGAGGTCCACACTAACCTTTGAAGCAGCAATTACTGGTATCATTATCCTCTTCTTTCAGATGAGGCTCAGGCTTAAATGACTTACCCATGGTCACACAGCTAGCAAGTTTCAGGAGCAGAATTTGAACTTGGGTCTTCCTGACTTCAAGTCCAACACTAGATGAGGTGTGAGGAACCTGTGGCCCTCTGGATCCTCAAATGTGGTCCCTTGACTGAATCCAAACTTCACAGAACAAATCCCCTTAATAAAATGGTTTATTCGGTAAAGCTTGCCCTCAATGAAAAGGCCACACCCAAGGACCTAGAAAGCCACATAGACCTTGAGGCTGCAGGTTCCCAACACCTGCTTTAGGGGTCAAAACAACTGAGATTTTTTTTCCTCCCATATGATTTGTTTTATAGACTTGGATTAATACCCCTGGTAGTTATTACTGGTGGTCAGTTTGGGTGCCCAAAGTCACTTGAATGTGAGTAAAATTCTGTTTAGACTGTTGGGAGGCTGAATGGGATCCATCACCAATGAAGAGAAACATCCCTTGTCAATTTAAAAAATGTCTGTTACTCTTATTGTTGTTAATATAATTGTTACTGTCGTTACCTTGAGTAATGAAATCTTAGGCAGTGGCATTGTATCCCCTTCAGGATCAAGACTATAATGTGCTCCCAGGCATCTAAGGTTTCCCAGCTAGCTTATGACGTCCCTGTAGGAGAGGACAGTTCCTTCCTCAGGGGACCACGCGCAGGCTAGCTTTCCTGTGAATGGTAACACCAATTGCCACTTTATATGATGTGCTAAAGAGTCAGGTAGAGATAGGAAAAATTGAAAGCATCTTGTTCACTTAAAGCCGCTATGAAATCATCTCTCTGTCTCTGGGGCTAAATTATTTCTCAATTGTTACAATAAGCAAACCGCCATTCCCTTTTTCTGGTACATTTAGTTTTCCTGGCCATACCTCTTTGCAGCATCGTATGTGCCAGTTTTATGTATGGAACACCTAGGGAAGGAGCATATCTAATCCATGTATTGCTTTCTGGGCACTCCAATAGCCTGACAGGATGGTGGTGAGGGTTATGGATGGTGTGGTAGCCATGGTTACCATGATCTCTATTTCTGCCTAAAGCAGAGCCAGGCTTGGTTCTAAGTCATTCTTTCTCATGGGCTGTCACAGAAATCTGGGAGGCACAGTCGATTCTTCCACTTGTGCCTTTGCCATTCTAAGTTGCCAGGGAGCTCATTCATTCTCTAGACATGTAGTAGTTCAGGCACAGGGGTCTCTGCCTCTCTTCCCTGGCTGATCTACAGTATGACCACAATTCACTATTAATTCCCCTTGCCCTTATGCTGGAAATTTCCTTTGAAATGAAAAGATTGCTTTTTCTTTCTCCTCTCTCCCTCAAAAATAAAAAAGAAAGAAAGATTTCAGAAAGAGAAAGGAGGTAGAGCAGAAAGCAGCCAAAGTGGCAAGGTGAGCCCTGGGAACATCTGGCCTCCACATGTTCTGTACTGGGGAGAACATGGTGCCCCTCACAGACTCTGGCCTTTCTTTTTGTGTTCTCAGAGCAGTAAAAAAAGTGAAGGGAAGAAGGCTCTGTTCATTCTCATATTGTCATAGCCAGAAGGCATAACCTCTCATTTTCAGATGAGGAAACAGTCCAGCAGAAAGACTACATAACTTGCCTGTAGTTACACAGTGGTAATAAGTGGCAGACACTTGAACCCAGGACCTCTGAATCTGAACTCTAAGCTGTTACCTAGTATGTCAGGATGCTTAAGAAGCTCTGCTACCTCTTGAGAGGTAAGGGCTTTGCAAACAAAAGGCATAAATTACATTATTTGCACAGTGGGAGCATATTAATGACCATTAAGCAGAGAAGATTAATTATAATGGCTATAGAGGAAAACAAAGTCTAATCTTCTGTCAGTTTACAATTAAACCTCTCTATAGCTGCTTTGATAAATGGCCATCCAGGCTTCACTTAAAGACCTCTTGTTAGGGGGAACCTACTGTGTCCCAAGGCAAGCCATTCCAGTTTAGGGTAGCTCTATTTGTCAGCAAATTTTTCCTTATGTTAAGCCCAAATATATGCCTCTTTGAAACTTCTACCAATTAGAACTATTAGAGAATTTGTGAGATGCCTGGCCCTCTTCACTTATACCCTTATTTTGAGTGCTAGAAAGCAGTAGTGACTGGGCCATCTACTAAACAAATGTCTATCTTGAATATTGCCTGCTAAAACTGGAGAAAAACCATCTGTGTACCTTAGGCAAAGTTTGAAAATTAAATCCATCAAACATTATTCTTGAGCACCTATTTTATGCTGGTCACCAAAGATACAACAGTGGATAAACCTGACCTTAGATTAATAAGTTCTCTGGACCTTAGATTCCTCATCTGCAGAATAAGTGATTTAGATTTCCAGTCTTCTGGTCCCAAATAATTTTATTCAATGGTATACAGTTTCAAAGAAACTTATTTTAAGTTAAGGAAGTAAGGCATCTATATGTATATATAATTCTTATATAAAATAGGATATTTTTAAATACACTGGAAAAGTCAGTATGTTCAAAAGATTCCGAGAGAGGGATCACTTGTGACGGTAAGGATTAGAAAAGGTTTCATAGAGGAGGCACCAGGACTGGTTCTTAAAGATCAGGAAAGAATGTCAATAAGTAATGGTGGGGTGGAAGGGAATCCATTCCAGGCCTACTGAATGGAGTAAACAATGGTACAGAGCCAGAAGAGGGCAGGATGAAACTGGGAAATAGTTTAGCTGGAAGATAGAACAATCAACCAACCACTCAATGAGCACCTACATATGTGCACCTATTATGCCAGGCTTTTGGAATACAAATCACAAGATGGCAGCTCCTGTTCTCAAAAAAGATTCTATTTTATTGGAGACCATATGATCTATGAGTATATCCAGAATACTGGGGCCAGATGGTGGGAATGAGAATAGCTTCCAGGTAGAAGAGACTGTGCAATCTAAATGCTGAAAGAATGGATTTTGTAAGCCAGAATTGAGGAGGGGAAAGATTCCAAGCATGGGAGACAGCCAATGCAAAAGCATGAGGATGGAGTACCATTAAGTGAGAAACAGGGCAGTCCATTTGGCTGGACCATATAGAGGAGAATTAATGTATAATAAATCTGGAGAATTATGTTGGAACCAGGTGGTAAAGGGCTTTAAAATCCAAACAGAAGAATTTGTCTTTTCTTCTAGAGGTAATAGGGGCCTACTGGAGTGAACTGAATTAAAGGAGTAACCTTAAGGGAAATCACTTGGGCATCTCAGTAGAGGATGGATTAGAATGGGGAAAGACTTGAGGCAGATAACAATTTGGAGGCCACTAAAGTAATCTAGGACAGGGCTTCTTAAACTTTTTCCACTCATGACCCCTTTTCACATTCTGACAGCATTTGTCGGTATTTCATGGCATGACCACATGCACAGTGCAAAGTGCACATGCTCTGTGTTCAGAACTGAGGCTGCAGGGAAGTTACTCGATGCAACATGAGCAAGTGCTGCCAGAAACACCTTGGATTCATGACACATTTGATTTTAAATTAATTTTTAGTTGTTGCATGTTCAGAAACTTTTTACTGTTGCCAAATAATATGGGGTTTCGACCCACAGTTTAAGAAGTGCTGGTCTAGGAGAAGAAATAGTAGGGCTTGAATTTAGATGGTGGCTATGAGAGTAGTATGAAAGAGAGATGAAAGAAAGATGTGAAAGGCCAGAAAGGTAGATGGAAGCCATACCGCTGAGGGTCTTGAATACTGTAGTAAAGCAGTTGTATTTTGTGGGGAAAGCCATGAGGTGCCACAGGTTTTTGAGCAGCAGACTGATATGATAGATTTATTCATTAAGAAGATAACCTTGGTCCCCAAGAGATCATAAAAATGAGAAAGGGTCCCACATGTACAAAAATATTTATAGCATCTCTCTTTGTGGTGGCCAAAAACTGGAAATCAAGGAGATGCCCATCAATTGGGGAATGGCTGAATAAATTATGGTACATGAATGTAATGGAATACTATTGTGCTATAAGAAATGATGAGCAGGAAGAGAGGCCTGGAAAGACTTACACGATCTGATGCTGAGTGAAAGGAGCGGAACCAGGAGAAGTTTGTGCACAGCAACGACCATAGTGTGCAAGATTTTTTTCTGGTAGACTTGGAACTTCATTGAAATGCAAGGACTTAAAAAAAATTCCCAATGGTCTTCTAAGGCAAAATGCCTTCCACATCCATGGATCTATGGAATTCAATCGCAGATTGTAGCATATCATTTTCTTCGTGTGTATTGTGTTTTGGTTTGTTAGATGATTTCTCCCATTCATTTTAATTCTTCTGCACAGCATGATTATAGTGAAAATGTATTTAATAGAAATGTATGTGTAGAACCTATATAAAATTATATGCCATCTCAAGGAGGGAGGGGGAAGGGAGAGAAAAATAATAATCTAAGTTACATGGTAGTGATTGTAGAACACTGAAAATAAATAAAATTAATTTTAAAAAAAGACGATAACCTTGGGCACACTGTGAATGATGGATTGGAATAGAAAGAGAGAAGGCAGGGAAACCTATTAGGGGGCTAATATAATATTGGATCATTAGGGTAAGAGATGGTGAAGGACCAAACTCGGGTGATGGCAGTGGAAACAGAAAGGGCTAGATTTAAGAGGTTTCTATGACTTAACTGCTCCTAGGACATGAGAAGGTAGGTTCAGAAAGAGTTTGGGGATTTTGATCCTAGGTAACTAGGGAAGTGATGGGGAAGTAAAGAAAAAGGCTCAGTTTTGAGAGGTGAGATGAAAAATTCTTTTTCAGATGTTTTAAGTTTGAAATGTCAGATACCCATTTGGAAATGTCCAGCAGACAGTTGGAAATCATCACCAAAAGACAGTTGGAGTCATCTCCAAAGCTGTAAGGGGCTAAGGCTGCCAAGAGGAGAGTAAAGCAAGGGCCTGGAGTGAAGCAGAGAGCTGGGAGCAATGTTAGACTCCTACTCTAAGGGAACAGGAACATGAGAAAGCAGCTATGAAAATAGAGAAGGATCTATGAAGAAAACCAGACATGGCAACATCATGAAAGCCAGGGGAAAAGAGGGAATCAAGTGGGAGTGGTCAGAGGGTGGTAGTCAGCAGTGCATCCTGTGTGTTAGAGCCCACTAGAGAGTCTTTGAGGCTCCACTGTTTCTCACACACACACACACACGCACACACACGTGTATATATATGAAATCGCAAGATGAATTCTTTGATGCCAGTTGGAGAGTGAGATGTGTATTTATAAAACATTGTTCCTCCCACTGCTGCTTATGGCCAGGGCTTCTGTCCATCTTGTCTCCCCTCAGTCCCAGCTTTCCAGTATCTGCAGTATTCTGGATTAACTCCTGCATCTTGCTCTTTTTGTCACTTTTTTCAGTCATGTCCATCTTTGCATGACCTCTTGTGAAGTTTTCTTGGCAGAGATCCTGGAGTGGTTTACCATTTCCTTTGCCAGCTCATTTTACAGATGAGGAAACTGAGGCAGCTATGTGACTTGCCCAGGGTCACCCAGCTAGTTGTAGTTCGGCCAGATTTGAATTTAGGAAGATGAATTTTACTGACTATCCATGATGCCGCCTCGGGGCCTAGATCTTGTTCTGCGAATCCCTAAAAGCCTACCCTACTCTCTCTCCTCCAAGTCACTAAAACCCTCAGGATACACATTCACAGGATTAACCGTTATGTAGCAGAGTAGGTAAAAGAACTAGTTCCTGCTACAAACCCACTGAACACAAAACCTCCTTTTAGGATCAAACATGGGAGCTCTTCTTTCTTTCAGAGAAGTCAGTGGTGCTTTGAGTCTGATTGTGAGCACAGGTTCCAGTGGCTTCAGCTTTTTGGGTTCCATTTCTAGTTCAGTTATCTTCAATTCAGCAAGCATTTATTATTGTGGCACTTTGCTAGGCACCAACACAAAAACAAAGTCAGAGTTCCTGCTCTCAAAAGGCTTACTATCTACTGGGGAAAAGCATGGAATTTTTTCTCATTGGTACAAGGCTCTCCTCATTGATGGAGATGGATTACTCAGTCCTCCAGGCCTGAGTGAGGGGCCAAGTGTGCAGAGCGCTTGCAGAGACATCCTAGAGTTTTGGCTTTCGAATTTTAAAGAGAATACTCTTGGCTTGAGAGTCTCTTCAAAGAGAGTTCCCTGAAGGGAGAGAAAGGCAATGTAGTTGCCTGTCTTCTCTCTCAGGAAGGCAAGGAACATTGAGTAATCAGTCTCCACAAATGAGGTTTTTGAGATTTGCAATATATATTTTTGAGTCCCTGGTTTTGAACTCGTAAATAGCTTAGGTACAGAAAAAATATATACAAAGGTATCTAGTGCAATCATTCAGTTGACATTTCTCATTCTCCTTGACCTCTCTGCAGTCTTTAACACTGTTGGTCGTTTTCTCCTTGATAATCTCTTCTCTATAGGTTTTAGAGATGCCATTTTTCCTATCTGACCACTCCTCTGTCTTCTTGGCTGGATCTTCATCTAGATCACACCCTCTCAATATAGGTGTTCATAAAGGATTTGTCTTGGGCCCTTCTCTCTTATCCCTCTGGTCTACTTCATTTGATGATCTCATCAGTTCCCCATGAATTTAATTACCATCTCTTTGCTGATGATTCTGAAGTCTGCCTATCTGACTCTAACATTTCTGCTGATCTCCAGACTCATCTCTAATTGCCTGGATGTCCAGTAGGAAACATTCCCCAAACAGAACTCATCTTTCCTCCTAAGCCTTCCCCCAACTGCAAACTTCTGTATTACTGCCAAGGGTGCCACCATCCTCCCAGTCTCCTTGGCTTTCAGCCTAGGTTTTATCCTTGACTTTACATGATCTCCCACCCTTCCGTATCCAATCTGTTATCAAAGTCTGTCTATTTCACCTCTGCCTCATCTCTCAGATTCTCTTCTCTCCTCTGATCCAAGTGCCAAGCTTTGATTACTTCATGCTTGGACTATTGCAAGAGCCTGCTGGTGACTCTGCCTCAAGCTTCTCCCCACTCAAATCTATCCTCCGTTCAACCACCAGAGTGATTTTCCTAAAGGGAAGGTCTGACCATGTCAGCTCCACTCAGCAAACTCCAGTGATTTCCCTTTCACTTTCAGGATTAAATATTTGGCATTCAAAGCCCTTCCTGACCTAGGACCCTCTTACTTTTCCAGTCTTCTTACACCTTATTCCCTACTACATACTCTTTATCCAGTGACACTGATCTCCTTCCAAATGCAAGACTCTCTGTCTCTTGACTCCAGGCATTTTCTCTGGCAGTCCCCATGCTTTCCGTGCTCTTCCTTTTCATCTCAACTACTGCCTCCCTGGGCTTCCTTCAAGCCCCAGCTAATCATCATTTTCAGGAAGCCTTTCCCAACCTCTCTAAATTCTAGCACTTTCCCTTTTATTTCCTATTTGCCTTGTATTTAGCTTGTACATCTTTGTTGTCTCCCCAGTTGGATTGTGAGCTCTTTGTGGTCACGGGCTGCCTTTTGCCTCTTTTTGTATCCCTAGTACTTAGCACAATGCCTGGCACATAGTACATGCTTAATAAATGTTTATTTCGTGCCAATCATTTATCTAGTGTTTTCTGTTTGTCAAATATTATTCTAGATTGGAGACACAATGACAAAAAGTGGAACAATCCCTACCTTCAAGGTAGTTTATCAAAGCTAGGATCTTGCCTTCGAAGTCCTTTTAACCATATGTTTTATGTGTACCTGTGTGTGTATATGTATATAATTACATGTATAGTTATATATAATATATATTTATATATAATCTGTGGTGTAAGTATTATAGCTTTAAAATTATGAAGTGCTACATTTTTTTTTTAAAATGAACTATTTTATTGTTACAGTGTTTGGGGACACTGCGAAAATGAGAAAGTATAGTGAAAGTGTTTGGGGAAAGGGAGGCTAGTGGGGGATGGCCAGAACCTATGAAAAATTCTGCTTACACCCATATCCAGAACTGCCCTTTTTATCCCGTCAGCATCCTTTTGCCCATTTCTTCAGCAAGATGTGAGAAGATAAAATAAAAACAACTTTCCAGTTGTGATGGGGGGTGGTAATTAATGTTTGAAAAATGCCATTGAAGTATTTAAGTATTATTTTTCCACTGCTGATGCCAGAAAGTATAATTAGTTTTTCAAAGGGAACAGTCGTGATTCCTCAAGTGCCTGAAACTTCTCTCCAATGTACTTCATAATTGGAGGGCTCCGTGGCCTCCTTGTTTGATCTGCTTTCTTCCTGTGCCCCTTCCTGCCGTCAGATGGGTTGGATTTGAGGAACTTTAAGGTCATTGCTCTTTGATCATCTATCATTTCTCGCCCCCAGTGAGAAATACCACTTCCCAGGCTTTGAGTGGCACACTGGGGTTCCCTGTTCTACCACTTGAGGCTGCTTTTTACTTGGTTTATATGGATCAGGGCCTCACAAATGTATTGATCTTTACACTATATGTGGGTTAATGGGAGAAATGGTAAGAGGTCAGCTGAAATCCAAGGTGACTCCTCATTTAGGGCCCCTGATGCCCAGCCAAGTTCCTGCTATATAATCTGATCAGTGATCCCTAGATCCCTTGGGACCTCTTCAGTGTCTCTGATTTTTTTTTTTTGATCAGAGTTATATAAATCATAGATTTAGAGTTGGAAGGAACCTCCTCAGCTGTGTAACATAGTCTAACCTCCTTACTTCACAGATGAGGAAACTGAGGCTCAGAGAGGTTAAATAATTAGCACAGTTGGTATAATTAGCAGACCTGGGATTCAACCCAGATCCTCTATTTCAGAAGATTCAGAAGCTATACTATAACTATAACCATACTATAGTTCAGAAACTATACTGCAGACACATGGTTTCTTGGTTAATGGTGTGTGTAAATGTGAATCCAGAGACATATGAGTTCAGTCCCCTTCAGCTGCTTCTTGAGGGTTACCTGGTTCCTGGTTTTTGTGTCTTCCTGACCAGGCACAGAATAACTTTTTACTAAGTCCTTATTTGAAGTCATCCTCAGTTTTTCAGTCAGCTACCAGGTGTTGTCCTGTCACTGGGTAGAAACTTTGATATTTAGGAAAAGGACAAGGGGGCATCAGGCGTGTTACATAGTTTTTTACTTGCAGTCAAGAAGACAGTATCGGGTTCGAATCCCTCCATGGACACTAGCCATGGAAACAATGGCAATTCCATATTTCTGAGGCTCTGCTTCCTAAAATGGGTGTGACCCAGTGATCCATTTGTGAGACACAAGGAAGCTTTGTGTGAACTTTAAAGTGCCTCTAAATGTCAGCTATAATCACTACTTAGGCTTTTCACTGAAAATAGAGGTCCTTTACTTGTGAATACATTTTGTTGTGATTTTTTTTTAACTTAAAACATACCAAGAATTTTTTATTTTTTTATTTTTATTCCATCATAGTTCATGATGACTAAAGGAAATCGCATAAAGGTATTGGGCTTAACAGAGATTATAGATTCTAGCTTTCAAAACACATGGGAAAATCTGGATTGTTGCCAGCATCTCTGGTGCAAATAGGCCATGATAAATGCCGAGGCGGGCACCTTCCTACCATGGCCAAAGGTATAAATCTGATCTAGTGAATTGTGGCAGGATTCCTTCTCCTGTGCATTAATAATTCCCAGTGCATAACCATGCTATGTTGACTGTTGTCATTAAGGCAATTATCACCTCTGTAGTTGTCAATTTATTGACATTTATTAAGCAAGCTTTTATTAAGTGCCTATTATGGTAGGTGACAGGGATACAAATAAAACAGCCCCTGCCTTCAAGGAGCTTATGTTCTAGTAGGGGAAATATCAGTTATGAATGTAAGTAGATAACAAAATATTTACAAGGTAATTTCAGGGTGAGGTGGGTGGTGGGAGGCGATACTTACAACCAGGATGAATCAGGTGGTTCTTGCGCTGAGTTCTGGAGGAAGCTAGGAATTCTGAAAGTCAAATAGTCCTTGAGAATTGGTTTTATTTTGTATATGGGGGATTGTAGTTGTATGTCCAATTCTTCATGGCCCCCCCATTTGGGGTTTTCTTGGCAGAAGTAACTGGAGTGGTTTGCCATTTCCTTTTCCAGCTCATTTTACAGATGAGGAAACAGAGGCAAATAGAGTTAAGTGATTTGCCCAGGGTCACACACCTAGTGTCTGAGGCTACATTTGAACTCATTAAGATGAGTCTTCCTGATTCCAAGCCGAGTGCTCTGTCCACTGTGCCACCTAGCTGCCTCTATATGGGGGATACTAAGGCCTAGAGCCCCCAAGGATAGAAGGCCACTAGATGAACTCATCATTTTTGTGCCTAGACTTTCCACTGAATTCCCGTGTATTTATTTTCTTTGAATACCCAGTGGTTCCTTTGCTGAACCAAAGAAGACCAACATTAGTAAGAGGCCAAACTCCCAGACGGTTCATTTTGCAGCCCATTATGTGTCCAGAAGAGGCATCTAGAAGGCTGCTGAAAAAGGAACAAGATGGAGTCCAGCATCCTGTTTGATTATGATTCCTTTCCACAGTAATTACGAGTGTGTAGCTGATACATCTTTCTCCTTCAGTATATTGCGGTGGATCTCATGGCTTGGCATGGCTCATCCCTCTCCTTAAAAGTGACATAAAATGAACATTCCCATAACTAAAAGAACCAGTAAGAAAACAAACAGGTCTTTGATTAGCTGACCTCTAAAGGTCTAAGATGCTAGGATGCTTCAATCTCACATTTCAAACCTCTTTGTCAAGCACCCAGTGTCGAAGCCCTAATCATTTCCATACTTAAAGGGGCTAGCTACTGATTTCAAGTGAAGCATCGTTAAGGATATGATCAGCATTTTTATGAGAATTGGAGTGGCAAAGGTTATAGGAAAGGGAAACTTGGGAATTACCATTTCATTCTTTCAGTAAATTGGTGGAGTCTAACACACACGCATGCATACACACACACACACACACACACACACACACACACACACACACACACACACACACACACACACACCTGGCAGCAGTAGTAAAATATTACAACAGGTCTCTAGGATACTTTTGACATGAGCTTAAATAAGTCAAATGTTTCTTTGGTTGGAAATTCTTGCAAACTCTGGACACCAAACAACCTTTTGCCCTCTTTTTCCCCAGTGTTTAATTTTCCAGTGTTGACATCACTGTGTAACATACCCCAATTACCTCACCTGGGTCATCCCCAGTCATCCTGATGAATATCTGGTCACTCGATTCAGATGGCTCTGGAGAAGGGAGGCTGGTGACCTGCACAGCCTTCCCTCACTCAAAAGAAAGTCAAGTGCAAGTCATGTCATCCCTTCTCCGATGGCATGGTCTTGGGCAATGAAGGACAAACACACACACACACACACACACATTTTTAGATAAGGGTAGTACTCTTAGAATACTTTTGAGTATTCCTGTTTTTCTGTAGCTCTTTCTATACACTAGATTAGCATCATGGTCAAGCCAACTGCCCAAATTAATATATTTAAGTTTTTCTCCTTGACAGGTTGCTAGGATACTAGAAGTCTCTGAAGAGATGAGGAGGATCATGGGAGTAAACTCAGGTCTGGAACTTATTACCTTGCCTTATGGACACCAACTGCGTCTAGACATCATTGAAAGGTAAACATTCCTTGTCACTTTTCATTTCAGTCCTCTGACCCTTGACTGTCAGGCAGTTAGAAGATGACACTACCCCTCTCATTTACCAGGAAACCACATTTAGAAAGAAAAAAAAATAGATTATGTATCCCCACACAATGGGGACAGCATTACTTGAAACAAAGGAGGTGTTTAATAGTTGTCTGCCTTGAGAAAGATGTCAGTCTTTGTCATGTTGTTGTGAACCTAGGTTTTTCCTTTGAAGACATTGGCAAGAGGATATTTCCTGGACGTTAAGAAAGATAATCTGGAGAGGAGGTCTCAGAGATCGTAGCTGTGTTTAGATCACTGCTGTGGGGGGCACTGGAGGGAGAAAAGAACTCTCTGTATGCAGCTGACCCATAAATATGTATGGCTGACCCATATGTATGGCTGGCCCATAAATGTGATAGAAGTCAATAATCATGACCTTGGTGAAGATTCTGGGAGTTTTCCAAACATACTGTAGATAGAGGGTTCCTAGTTCTGCACACCTCTTAAACCCTGGCCTCTCTTTCATCTTAAAGGCCTTTGTCCATTTGAAAGGCGAATAAATGGTGGGAGCTTGTAAGGAAGGATAAAAGAAGTCTGTTAGGAAAAGACAGTCCCGTTTTGTTCTGAACAGTAATTTGCTATGAAAGGACTAAAGTTTTGTGAAATGAATGTAGAAGCAGGTGACAGCAAGTGCTCTGGGCTTAAGCTCACGGGTTCCTATTTCCATTGAAAGCATTATTTGTAACAAGAAGGGAGTCTTCTACAGGGATCTATACCCCAGTCTACCAGAACATTCCACCTGTGGTGCAGTGAATTCCCAAGTTCCTCTGCCCTCTCTTTATCTTCACAAAAGCTGTCCCTTGTGATTGAAATTGGTTCTTCTACCTCTCAGCCTTTTTGAAGTCCTTCTCCCTGCTCCATCCCCCTAAGCTATACGTGAGCTTTCTTTCCTTCCTAAAATTTCCTCAACAGCCCTTTGGATCTTTTATGTTTCCCCTATTTACATTCTGGGTTTGTTTGTTTTTTATCCTAATTAGCTATATGTTATATTACCCTCTTAGGCTGCATTCCTTCACATTCCCCATTTTTCATGTATCCCCAGCACAACTTTGCTTGAAACTCAGGAGGTGCTTAATACATGTTCAAATGTTGAAGCATGAACTTAAGTCATATTAAATGCCTTACAATGTGAACACAAAAAATTTAGGAAATGAGAGAAAATAAGAGCCACCAAATTTAGAAGGGACTTCTCCCCTCGGAATACAGGCCCATCTTTTAAATTTCAACATTCTACTGATGTTTATCTCTAAGTCACAGAATACTAATCTCACAAAAATTAAAAATGCCCTTCACTCAAGATGGAAGGCACATGTTGGATTTGAATTAGCTGTGACATGAGCAGATAAGAAAATCTGAAGAACTGGTATAAAGGGTCTCATCAAAGAAAGATAAGATGGACCGGTCACTGGACAAGAGGGAGGGATAACTGACAGGTAGCCCTTGTGCTCCAGGGGAGTCCTTGGGGTGTTAGGAGAAAGTGAGGAAGTCGAAGTCTCCCCTACAAGTCACCCTCTTCACCCCTGTTGTGAAATAAGGAGGGCTGGGTTCCCACAGGCTCCAGTTCACATTTCTGAAGGGATTGCCCCACAGACGGATTTGAATATTTGAGGAATTATAACTCCTGGTTTTTCGAGTGCTTTAAACATACACACATAGGAACTTTTACATTTTTACTACGTGCCAAGCACTACATGGTGATTATCTCATCCACAACCTTGGAGGTAGGGGCTGTTATTATTTCCATTTTACAGAGGAGGAAACTCAGTCTAACAAGTTAAATGACTTGCCTAGGGTCACACAGCTAGTGAGTGTGTGAGACCATATTCAAACTCAGTTCAAGCAGGTACTGCTTGGTTGGTTTGGTTGTTTTTTTTTTATCCTTGTATGCCTAAATATCTTGTACAAAGATAGGTACTTAAAATATCTGCTAAGTGAATGAATTCTATCTCCAATTTACAAATGAGGAAACTGAGGCTCAGAGAGATTAAATGATTTTGTCTCTGGTCTACCCAGCTGCCTACCAAGTGCTTGAAGCCTGGGCCTCCTGACTTTTGGCCCCCTGGAGAACAGCTTTGAGCAGTGTGGTCCTCAACATTGACTTAATGGGTTTGCCCTTGGCTGCACTATACTTGACTTCACATCTTCTTCCTTCCAGACACAGTACCATGGCCATTGGCATAGCAGTGGATATCCTGGGATGCACAGGTAGTTTGGAGGAGAGAGCAGCAACCCTCCATAAGATCATTCAGGTGGCTGTGGAATTGAAGGACTCCATGGGGGACCTGTATGCCTTCTCCGCCATCATGAAAGCCTTGGAAATGCCACAGGTAAGTAAGCAGTTTGCTTTCTGTGGCCTCCAAGGTGGAGATCATGTTTTTCAACAGGTCTGTCAGCCAGGAAAATCTCTTAACTGTTTTATTCAATAAGTAAATTGAATTGAACCATGATAAAAGCTGCCTTTGATTACAAGGGCAGCTGAAAGTATTGTGCAAAGTACTTTCTGTTTTTAAAACAGTGGGTAATTGCTGACAGTCAGCAAGTGCCTCTGATGTACAATGAGGAGTGTCATCCAAAAGGAAAAGAAATCATTGTTTTTTGTGAGAAACCAATTAGGATGGTATGCCATGCTGTAGCTTGTTTTTGCCAAAAACAACATATTTCTTTCGGCATCTTTGCATGTGTTGACAGTGTAGTTTTGTTGTTTTTTTTTTAACTCTGTGAAGTCTAGAACATTGGGAAGTGTTTCTGAGGGACAGTGGATTGTTTACATATGAATAACCTGCTGAAAGCATCTCATTTAAAATTTACAAACTTTTAGGAAGTGTCTAAGAATTCTACATTTATTTACTGCCTACTCTTTATTAGATACTGCAGGCATAAGGGACACAGGAAATGTGACCTGACTAGCTCTAAGGGAAAAAGATCCTTTGCAATGTTGGACAGGCACTGGAGAATCAGGGAAGGCTTAGGAGAAGAGATGGACCTTGAGTTGTTCTCTGAAAGAATGGAAGAACTTAAATACAGAATTAGGGATAGGAGTGGGGATTCCAAACATACAAGATAGGAAATATGATAGGGTGGGTAGGATGAGAATGGGGATAGAAGAAGAGGGAATGACGGACCTAAGAACAAAGTACATGGATAAAATTCTGTAACATTTATTAAACACCTGAGGTTGTCAAGACACTTAAGCTGGAGTTAGAGTATGAATGCTAGAAATTGGAAATTAATACCATATTTGATACTGGGGAGCCACTGATTTGTTTTTTACTAGAATAAGGAAATAACCACATTGGTACCCTAGGAGAATTCTCAGTAGCAGTGTGGCACATGGATGGGTGGAAAGATAGATTAAAGGAAGGGAAGAACAATTAAGAGGCTACTTGTAAAGGAAGTGACAAATGAGAGGACGATTGCAGTGGACAGGAAAGAGAGGGATATGAGTGTTTTTAGAAGTAGATTCAATAAGATTTGTGACATGGGGAGGAAGCAATTAGGGAAGAGCCAAAGATGACACCAAATCTCTATTCCAACAAGAGTGATGGTGGTGCCATTAATAGAAGAACTAGGTAGATTAAAGAGAAATGAGTTCACTTTGAATTGCTAACTAGATATCCAAGTGGAGATGGCCAAGACAGTCTGAGGTGAGGTATTGTAGAGGTTGGGGGTATAAAAAGATATACCCCCAATACAAAATGAAGTACTTTCCAAGAGACAATGATTAAAGCTGTGGGAGATGACCAAGAAGACCAACCCTGGTTGGGCCCAGGACACCGATGTCACAATGAGAAGAACAGAGATATGGGGTTAAGTCCAAGCTTTGACACTTAAAAGCTGTATGACCTCATGAACAAGTCCATGAGTTTTTCTGGGCCCCCCTTCTTCATCTATAAAGTGAAGAAGTTGAACTAAGTGATCTCTGAGGGCTCCTCTAGTTCTGTGATCCTGTGAAACCAAAAGTAGTAAGAAAGGTAGGAGGAGAACCTGAGAGTTCAATGTCCTGTGGAATGGACACAAATGCCACGTATATTTGGAATTCCTATCTTGTCAACTTTTCTTTTTATCTTGAGGACAGTATCAGATCTAAGTCATTCTGCCAATCAGATCTCTGTAACTAGTTCAGTTGATTGGAGTAATCACACTTAATGAAGCCAAAGTTGTTTTGTGCCTTTCCCCAAGTCACAATGGGTCCTGGTAACTACATGTCTTAACCAAAATACATTACAGCTTCTAGAAAATCAACCAAAATGTATTTCCTTTTTTTTTTTTTAAAGTTTCGTTTTCTTTATATTATGTCCTCTCTGGATAACTTGGGTTGGTGGTGTGGTATGGCAAGAAGAGTATTGGAGTTTGGTGACCTTCTGATCTCTGGAGGAGAACCAACATGCTATAGGGAAGAGAGCTGGCTTGGGATTGAAGAGTCAGAAAGATCTAGGTTTAAATTCTGCTGCTAACATGTACTAGTTAAGCAATTCTCTAAGACTATAAATTATCTAACAATTACTGAGTGCAGCTGCACTGGTAGTGGGAGTTTCCTCACTAATGAAATCATAGATTTGGCCCCCTTCCTACCTAAGGGAGAAAAAAAATAGGGAGCTGGCCTACAAGTCCCTTATAACTCCAAATCTACAATCAGCGTGATAATCACTACCTTTGTGATTTTCGGTAACCCACGTCTCTCCTGTTGTTCCCCCTTCCCTAAATTTTTTCTTAAACTGAGTCTGCCATAATATAATAAGATGATGTATAAACACATATAATTACATGTTGGGGATTCTGATCCTGGAAGTAATCAGAAGAGATTCAATAATCCAAGAAAATAATGCAACAGATTTAGGGAGCATAGTCCTTGTTCTTTTCTGTGCTCTCCGGGTCCCACTGCTTTCCAATCTTCTTTGAGCCCCACGCCTCACACCACAGGGGCTACACATGAAGGATGCCCCAACCTGTGGTCCCGCTGTTTAATGATCCTTCTGCAGCTTCAGATTTTCTCATCTGGAAAAGGCTAGAGTTGAACTAAATGATGTCTCTTCTAGCTAGAAAGCCTGTGATCTTATCAAAATTATTTATTTGGGTTAAATTTACATTGTTTGTATATATTCCTCCCTTGATCTCAATCTACTATGTATGAATCACTTCCAGAATTACATATCTAAAGAAAGCCTTCCAGGAGAGGGGATAAAACCAGCATACTGGGGCATACTCATCATCCATTTAACCCAATAATTTCCTGACAGTGATATTTGGAGTTTTTTTGAGGTGTTTTATGTGTATTTGTGTGTGTGTGTGTGTGTGTGTGATTTTGTGAAAGAAAGGGCTAGGTTATTAACCCTCTATGACATCACCCTTAAAATATTAGGGACTTACCAGATATCCCTAGTTTATTACCGAGGCAGGAAATTCCCTAGTTCTATAGAAGTGACACGAACCTAGTTACACTTCCCTAAAGGTGGTGTCCTCATCCTCAGCACAAGAAGTTGGCAATAGTGTGATGTGGATTTAACTCCTGAGTGGGTGGGGTTAGATTTTAAATGGTGAGAGTTGCTGGGAATAAAATGGACATACTTTAAAACCTGGGGATTCCAGATCAAAGTCAGCAAAGAACAACATTTATTCTGTCCTATCAACATTTATTAAACTTTGTGCTGGGTTCTGGACACAGAAAAACAGAACAGTCCTTGCCTACTCTCAACCAGAGATATAATTACAAAGATACGTAAATATAACTGAGTATGAGCAGGGAATGGGCGCTGTAACAACTGAAAGCATTAGACACACACACTTATTCATCTATCTGGTTCCTTTGGAGTATGCACTTCTGGGTCAGAGTAGTGACAAATGAGAAGACATAAGACAGCAAGCAAGGAGACAGAAAGATAAATACTTAGGCGGATAACAGTGAATAACAAGTGGTTCAGAAGGGAGGGTGTGAGCCGCAAGGGAAGAGAAGTGTAGAGGGTGGTATTTTGAGAGAAATTAGCCTAGGCCACCATTGCCATCAGAGTGAAATGTCAGAAGTGATGTACGTTCGTCTCTTACCCCTTCCCCTTGGACAGTGGGGTAGTGATAATGCCTCTGTCCTTGGTCCTGATCAGATCATACCTGGAACACTATGTTCAGCTGTGGGCACGGGTTTTTAAAGAAGTATTGATTGATGCCTTCTGATTTTACATCATGGTTTCTAGGGATAGCTAATCTTCAAGTATTTGGAAGGCTGTAATGTGGGAAAGGGATTATATTTGTTTTAACTGGTCTCAGTTTAACTATGTGCAAGTGAGTAGAAGGTGCAATTAAAGAAAATTTAGACTTGATGACAGGAAATTAAAGGTAGTGGGTTCTCCCTCCCTGGAAGTCTTGAAGTAAAATGAAATGTTTCATGAAGGAGCAGTTAAACTACCTAGGCCTAGTTCAATTTGAGTGGGAACCCTAGGGTTTATTTCCAAATGATATCACCATGGCTTTCCCAAGAGTTACTGTGACATCTCTCCTCACAGATTACGAGGTTAGAACAGACGTGGACAGCATTACGACACCAATACACCCAGACTGCAATCCTCTATGAAAAGCAACTGAAACCTTTCAGCAAAACTTTACACGAAGGCAAAGGTAAGCACAAAGCAGCAAGTGCAAGCCATGCTGGATTTTCTTTGAGTAAACAGTGTCACAGGCAAACACACACACACACACGCACGCACGCACGCACGCACGCACGCGCGCGCACACACACACACAAAATGAGAATTCGTAATTTCTAGCTTTCTCAGGGCATTTAGTTAAAAGCTTAACCAGAACTGGCAAAGGCTTATCCATAGACATTATTGATTTAGGGAAGCCATTTTCTAGGAATGACATAATTTCATGGGAGGTTTTTAGTGGTTAAAACAACAACAAAAAATCCCCACAAACAAACCCTGGCTGCTTTATCTACTACATAATCTCAGGGTTGAAAGGAACCCCAAAAGCCATATTTTTGTTGAACCTACACCTAAACAAGAATCTCCTCCTTACTTTGATTCTCCATCAATCACCACCACCTTTGCTTTGTCAGAGGCAGCCAGGTAGCACGGTGGATAGAGGGCTTGCTCGGCAGTCAGGAAGACCTGAGAGCAAATCAGACCTCAGACACTTAACAGCTATGTTACTAGGCAAGTCACTTAACCTCCTTTTGATTTATCTGTAAAACAATCAGGCAGCTAGGTGGTGCAGTGGATAGAGTACCACTGCAGGAGTCAGGAGGACCTGAGTTTAATCTTACCTCAGACACCTGACACTCACTAGCTGTGTGACCTTGGACAAGTCACTTAACCCCAATTGTCTCATCCTGGGTTATCTCCAGTCATCCTGATGACTATCTAGTTACTGGATTCAGATGGCTGTGGAAGAGAAGTGAGGCTGGTGACCTTGCACAGCTCTCCCTCACTCAAAACAAAGTCAAGTGCAAGTCATGTCATCATTTCTCTGATGGCATGGTCTTCTTTGGTAATGACGGATGAACACATAACACGCACAAAATGGAGATCAAAATAGTATGTATCTCCCAGAGCTGTAAGATATTTGTGAATCACTTAACATCATGCCTGGCAAATAGTAGGCAAAAATAAATGGTTATTCCTTTCCCTCCATCCAGCCATTGCTTAAAGATCCCCTTACTTAGGGTGAACCTCTGACTTTTCCTAGGCAGTCCTTTCCACTGCCACTGATCAAAACCTGCCCAAGATTCCAAGGTGCCCTATCTCACCTGTCTTGTTCCTTAGTCCTCCTGAAACGTATACCCAGAGATTCCCATTTGTTTTCCAGAGACCATGTGTGTTCCCCAAAACAAGGTAACAGTCCCGCTGCTTATGCCTCTAGTGACCTTGATGGAGCGGCAAGTAGTCACTTTTGAAGGGACAGATATGTGGGAAAAAAATGATCAAAGCTGTGAAATCATGCTGAGCCATCTAGAAACAGCCCGATTCATAGCCCAGGCTGCAGACATGTACCGAGCAAACGCGGAGAGAATCCTAGAAGGTAAGCAGACATGTCTCTGAGCTATTGCCCTCATCAGTTTATCGTTACTGTTGATGAGATAAAATAAAATCATGGCAAAATGAGCGATCTTTGATCATCCCTCTGGTGAAGACAAAAGTAGACAAGGTGAAAGCATGAAAATTCAGTTTTTTTCATAATTAGTCTCCACTTGAAAATGACATTTTCTCTCCATATTTTCTGAACACATTAGTAGCTTTACTGTAGAATAAAAAGAGGAGGTAAAATCTCTGATAAGGGATTTGATCAAATGATATGTATATACTTAGTGAGAGGCAATGTAATGCAATGATCCCTGGGTTTCAGAATCCCTGGGTTCAAACCAAGGCTCTGCCACTTAACTAGCTATATTATATGTAATTATAGGTGAATCATAATGGGATGAAAAGAATATATGTAACCAACTACATTGAAATAGTTATCAAATTATTTTTTAAAAAAACACTTTATGGATCCCCAGCTAAGAATTTTTGAAGTAGATAGTCATTGATACCCCTTCCAACTCTTACCTCATCAGTACAATGAAAACACTACTTAGGTACAATCTTAAGGTTGTTGTGGGAAAAGGGCTTTATAAACTTTTGAATGCTTTGCAATACTCATGATGGAATATGCTATCCACATCCAGACAAAGAAATGTGGAATCTGAGTGCAGATTGAAGCATACTATTTTCCTCTTTTATTGTTTTGTTTTTTTCCCTTCTCTTGGCTCCTCCTATTCATTCTAATTCTTTTATACAACATGACTAATGTAAAAATGTCTAATAACAATGTATATATGTAGAGCCTGTATCAGATTGCATGCCATCTGGGCAAGGGGTGGTGGAGAAAAAGTTAAACTATTGGAAGTGAATGTTGAAAACTAAAAATTAATTAATAAAGAGAATGTTTTGCAGGAGTGAACTCATCATCTAAGGATTTAATTATGCTTGTAAAAAAAATTCCTCTCTTTAGATTATAAACTAAGGAATATCTGATTAATAGATTTCAGTGAGTAACTGATCTTCACTTTAAAAAAAGGACAATTGTTTAAAAAAAAAAAGTCATTTCCTCAGATACCTGTGGCTCAGTCAGGCTTCCATTTTCTTCTTCCTCACTTTAGAATTTTTTAATTCATCAAAGATTCATAGTTTAATTAGTGAGGCTACAAATCCTATAGCCCAAAAGAAGCCAATTCCTTTCACCTTAAAAGTAAAGGGATGTGGGATTGGAAAGGATCATTTGCCACTGTTCAAGGGCTAGGCAAATACCCCTGGAAGCAGGACAGTGGCACCCAGCTGGAGCACATAGAAGTGAGTACATTAAAGTTAGTACTTATGTGGCATAAGAATATAGACCAGATTTAGGAAAAGACCTTAATTAGAAGTTATCTGATGTAAACCCTGATCTTATCAGTTGGGGAAAATGAGCCAAAAAAGGAAGTGACTTTCTCATAGTTATACAAGTAATAAGTAGTGGCTGTGAACTCATCTTCTGAATCCAAAGGCAATGCTCTTTCCAATTCACCAAATTGTTTTTAAATATAAAATATTTTGGGGTGGCTGAATACCTTTCTCCAACTTAATGCAAAATATTCAGGGAACACAGGTCTCTAGTGCAGAACAGTATGGAGCACCCCACTAGTAGCATTTAAGGAGAGGTTGGATCACTATGTCAGGTATGTGACAAATGGACAAAAAGGAAGGAATTGTTACTAGGCTTCTTCCAACTCTGAGACTGTTACCCAACTGGAGAGAGAAAACTTAGAGTACAGCCAAGAACTCCAACATCAAGCAATGCATCTATCAAGCTCAAGTCCTGGGTATAGTTACCAAAGTGGGTCTCCATGACCTTTCCCGAGAGCTCTTTTTTCCTCCCTTTCCTGCTAGGTAGAACATCTCTCTCTACCATTCCCTTTTATCTTTGCTTCATCTCATGTTGTGTCTATTATTCCTCACCTTTTCTAACATGCTGACCTGATGTGGGACCATGTTCCATCTAGCTAGCCTCTACTTCTCCTGAACTATTTGGAACCCTTCTCTTTCCCTATATATATCCTGTTTAACCAACTCTATTTCACAGAGGGAAAGTTTTCAAATGTTTTAACTTAAACTACCCTGACCCTTCAGGAAAGTGTCTCAAGGATCCCATGTTAATTTTAATCTGGGCACTGAAGTCATAAATGCCAGGCTTATTAAACTGGCAGAGCCAAGAGATAGTTAACACACAGTCAGAATCCAGAAAGATCTAGACTAGAATCTAATGGGATGAAAAGAATACATGTAATATGTACAACTATATTGAAATAATTATCAAATCACTTTTAATAACAAGTTTATGGATCCCCAGATAGGAACTTTTGGACTAGACGCTGATATCCCTTCCAACTCTGCGATGCTGTAGTTCAATTCATTTTGACAATCTTGAATATTTTTTCCCCTTTCAGTAAGTAATAAAAATTCCATTATCCAACCTTGGTATCATTTTGCAAAATACCCATCATGAGCTTTCTTAGGAACATGGTAAATATTCCTCAGCTCTTACTACATGTTTAGCCTGTGAAATTTTGCCCATCTATCTTTAGATGGATCAGTAACAGTGACCACTCTTTTTCAATCTTGACAATTCAAAAGACTTTTGAAGTGGAACTTTTTTTTTTATCATTTCACATAAACAAGTTTTCAGTTTTTGCTCTACAGTGTGAGTTCAGGTATCACATCGCTCTTTTCTTTTTCTCCTAATAGGTTTTCAGGCAGATGAAGAGATGAATGAAATCTTCAAGACTGAATTTCAGATGAGATTGCTATGGGGAAGCAAAGGAGCACAAGTCAATCAAACTGAGAGATATGAGAAATTCAACCAGATTTTAACTGCACTGTCACGAAAATTGGAACCTCCTCCTGTGAAGCATGCAGAGCTCTGAAAAGTCTTCAGACCATAAGATATTATTTCAACTTTATCTAATTTCCTCTTTGGGAAAGTTTATCATTTGATAAATTAATTAGGTACAAATGTGACAATATAGAAACCTTTAGTATACACAGGATATTTGAAAATTTAAATTGCACAGTGCACGTTTATTTATGAGTTGTTAAAATTACTACTGATTTTTAAAGGAATCATAATTTATTAATGTAACTGTTGCTAATGATTTGCTTGTCAACTGTAAGAAAATACCTGGTGGGACAGGGTTAGCTGATCTTATTTGATCAGACTTAACTCTGAAAAATAACAGCATTTGACCACTTCCAGTAATTTCAATTCCCACAGGATAATGTAGCAGAAGTGTAAATAGGAGAGTAGGTTAAGAACAGCATGAAACATTTCAGAAGGTATCAGTTGTATGATATTCTTTAAATGAATATGAAAACTGTAAATAGTCATGAATAAAAATATATCTTTATGTGGATATCCAGTCTCTTAATATCAAAATTAAATTATTCATGGTGGTAATAAAATACATTTGATTTAGTTGGTCAAGGAACAGTTTTCTTAAATGCTATTCGTTAAATTGGATTCTTGCTTATTGCTGTAGAAGGATATCTTTTTCTTCACATTCAGTGACCCTCGCCTGGGTTTAAGTGCATTTTTGCTTACTGTATGTATTTGAATACATATCTGCATGTGTATATATGTACAGTAAAACCATCTTTAGAGGAGCCCTGGTTCTTAAGATATTTAAGATATCATCTTAAGATATTACCTCCCCCACCCCAAACAGATACCCTATTTAAATACTACGAAAGTATAAAGCACATGGGCTGAATGGAAAGAAAGATGGGGAGGGTCCTAGGAAGTCAAACTGGTGAGAGTTATGGTATCTTCATTTTATTTCTTGGCTCGTTCAAAAGTGGGCAGCCAACTTCTCCAAACCAGTTCTGCTAGAGTGCTATCTTCCCCTTCTAGAAAGGAAACGGACACAAGCATTTGTTAAGTGATTATTATGTCTCAGATATTGTGCTAAGTACTGGGAAGGCAAATACACAAGCAAAAAAGCAATCCTTGACCTCATATCCTAATTGTGAAAACAATGCACAGAATACACCTGAAAACCAGTGGAGGGCCCAGGGAGGAGGCAGGAACAGGGCCAGGAGGTAAAGTAAAGGGGCAGACCTGGACGCCTTCCCAGAACAGAGGGTGGTATGCAACAGTTCAACTATCCAGCCCCTCCAGAGTTAAATGATCCCAATACTATAGCGTCAGATAATAAAGCTTAGCATCATATTGTATATTATACATAACCTGACTAAGGTCGGATACTGTGTAGTATAGTACAGTCCAAGTACAGAAAGGTAATAGTATATAAAGAACCACCTAACATAGCACTGTATAGCACAATATTTATTAAGCCAGCAGGATAAATAACATAGAACGTTGCTATGTCATTTACTACGGCAGCCATCATAAATGGAGTGGAGCTGGGTGGAGTGATGTCACCACACTGGCTATTATGATGGTGGATGCCACATTACAGTATACTACACTATACCTGAATTAGTGTAGCAGTATAGACTTAATTGTCTAATCTACACTATACTTGCAGTATAAGAACAGCATGTTCTACTAGACAATAGTCTATAGTATAGTCTTTAAGCGTAACTTATGTGTGTGTTTATTCTATATACATACATATACAGAAACACTAAGTACACTACACTATACAATATATATAGCACATACGAGATATTCTCTGCCATAATATAAACTAATCCACGATGTATGGTATATAGTACACACATATACAGAAACCAAGGGAAACACTTAAATGTGAAAAACATACATGTATATAAGACAGGCATAGCATCCAAAGAGAAAATGGAAGGATAGATATTTTTCATGTCAGAAAAGGGAAAGATGTTCTCCAGTCACCACACTGGCTTGGTGCCTTGGTGAGTATGCAGTGACCCAGCTCCATGCTGATCTGCCCATGAAGTCTGGGCATGTCCTGTTTTGGCTGAGAGACAGGGCCAGGTACTTTTAGTACCATATTACAGAGGCAACACAGTCAGTGTTATCTTGAAGTAACCCTTCTATCCCTGGGAGAAATCTAGTACATTTTTCTCCACAGGCTCTGTCTGTGGGAACTTAGCAATATACTTGGCACACTGTGCTGAGGTGCACTGTGAGTCAAAAGGATGTGCCTTATATCCACAGAGATGAATGACTGACCAGTGTTACCATAGAGACCAGAGAATAGCATAGCATAGGTACAGTATAGTACTACAGAGTATAGGATAGGGATATAGTTTAACTTCAGTGTCATTCAGAAAAGATGTCATTATACTTTGCTATGCTAGGCTATATGTAATCTTATACACAAATATGGCAAATCTTAGGAAGTGATTTTCCCCAGTTGCCTAGATTAGGGAAATGAAATATATGATGGTTACAAATTCAGAGTAACAAACAAAGCCATAAAGCCCTATATACTTGCATCTCATTTCTGTAGCTGAGAGCTGCTTTCTGATTGCAGAAGATCTATAAAACCTTTGAAGTTATGCTATGGTCAGAGAAATGTGCTATATAAAGGAGGAGGGAGATGGTTATAAACAAAGTCAAGATGGTTCCCTGAAGACTAAACCTAAAATCATAGGCTGACCTGTTGTAAGTATATCAGGAGAAAAGTCCTTTAGCTCTTTTTGATTTTAGGTCAGTCATAAATAACCTTTTTGGAACAGCCAATCATGCAACCGAGTTCCACACAACATAATTCACAGGGTATCATAGCCAGGCTCAGAATCAACCAGGAGGTAGGTTTTCCTGTTGTCGAAAGAAATACCAAACTGCTTCATTTGCCTCAATATGCTGAGTTTTTAAATTATGAAAAACAGCTTGAAATCTAATATGTATTCTTTATTCTATCTTTGGTACATCTTTTACAAATCAACTTAGAGAGCTCCTCATCAATCCAAAGTACTTCTTTTTATCTTCTCCTTATCACCTTCCTGTTACTCTCGTTGATATTATTTTCCTGTGACTAGTCCATTTCATTTTTGGTCCATCCCAACACACATGAACCATATCCCCGTTGAGAAGCTCTAGACAAGAGATCATGCCTATTACCAAAGCACAGTTTATGTATTTGACTATATTGAATTCTAGAATACGTTCCTTCCATGATTCCTTCAGACTATGAGCAGCAGAGCAGAAAATACCTACTAGGAACTGAGATAGTGTAATCAGACTTAGACACTGGACTTTATGTGCCAGCAAGAAGACCATAGAGTTTAGGGTTGTTTTGATGGCGCGTAAGGGAGCAATCTGAGAACCAAAGCATCTTAAAGTTCCATTTTCAGAAAGGAAGTTCTTTCTTTGGGGTAAACTTGAGGAAAACAGCTAAAAACTACATCTGTTGATTGCCCCCTCCACTCCTCTCCTTATTTGAGATTCTTACCTGTGACTTCAAATCAATAGTACGGGGGAAAAAATACCAAATATTCGACTTAGAAGACTTGGTTAAAGGATCACAGCATGATTATAGATCTAGAAGTGGACCTGAACATAAAGACTCAGTTTAACCCATTCATTTACAGATGAGAAAGTTGCAGTCCAAAGTGAAGTAAACCCGAGAGTTGAGCTCTGAACACAGGTCTTCTGACTACAGTCAGTGGTCACGGACCCTACTACCTCCCCCTATACCTGAACATCAAATCAATTCTGAACACTTCCCTAAGCCATTCATTCATATAGGACACTTATGGTTTATAGAGGAAAAAGAGACATCACACTGTACACCTGACTGACCATGAAAAGATTGTTTATTCCATGAAAATATTCTCAACAGAGAACACTATTTTAAACAAAGCATTTACCATTAAGTAATCAACATGTGCACAAAAGGAGTAAAAATCACTGAAAAAATCGAAGATTTAAGACAATTCACATGTTCCAATTTTCAGAATGATTTTAACTAGCTGTGCAAGTACAAATGTCTTTCCTATATGTAATAACCCATATACAGGTTGCACTATCCCACATGAAGGGACTTATCCCCAAAGGAAGCAAATCCTGCTTCTAGAAAAACAAACAGTAGCTTGAAAAGAACAGTTAGTCCTTACAAGGAAGTCCTAAACTTTGACCTGTTGGCTGCTAGCCAGGCAAACACAAGAACTCCAGGCCTCATACAAAAGACAAACAGCCAGATTACATTTCCTTCCCACTGCTAACCTTTAAAATGAAAAGAAAAAACCCCCACTAAATTTTAAAAACTACATTGTGTAGTTTGTCAGTATTGAGTAATGTCACATAATATAAATAACCCTGTATACAATATCCAAAATCTAAACTTGATAGTTTCATAGCCCCAAAGGTAATACACGGTCAGGTGCGTAATAGTGGCAAATTCATTTTAATAAAGGAATCAACTTCCACACAATAATCACTCAGTTTTAATTTTACTGGTAGTACAAGTCAAATAACACTGGAAATAAAAGTCTCTTAAAAGGAGTCACAAGGCTTCTAAAATATTGCTTAAAATCCAATGAAACACAGACCATTTCACATTCTCTTTCTTCCTCAAACAGCAAAGAAATGAGTTAATGAAGCATGAGTGGTACAAGTATTTCCCTTCCCCTACCTCACTATTACTCTAGTAAATCAGGTATATGATGTAAGTCATTAACAGAATCACAAATGGGAGGCAAGACAATATAAGCAATAGGGGCACTGCAGACAACTCTATTTACACATATAAACATATTGAAATAGCCATTTTACAAGTAAAAGTGCACATAAATCATTACAAAGTTCCACTCAAATTTAAACTGGTTCAAAATGAAAGCATCACTTGAGAACAGACTATGATTATAGTAATTAAGTGGTAGCTTCATTACCCCAAATTAAGACAATTGGGGGAAAGGGGATTCCATACGAATTCCATTAAAAACACTTAGTAAAGTAAAATGGACAGATACATGTCTTTAGTTCTGATGCACCATCAGATGTAGAAGCACTCTAGAAGACACCTACCACAGCTCCTTCTGCAGCTGCAGCAGCACTGGGGAGAGTTAAAGGAGGTCACACCAAGCCAATACATAAAGCCCTTTGTGGGATACTGTAGTGGTAGTGTTGGCAATCAACAGATGTAGGCACTCTAGTTTAAGGCAGTATTTGAATGGCAAGCAGCTGACTTTTGAAAAGAGTCATTTGTCTTGCGATGGTATCTTCTGTGTTACTTTGCCAGGATTTCAGTGCTCACTATAGGTTCTCAGAATGAGGTGTTGGAGATGTATCACATTTCAAAGAGTTCTTTTGACTGTTGTAGGCTAGAGCAGAGATGTTTTCTTTTTCTAATCACCAAAAATACTTAGGGTCAATAGACCACTTCTTCATAATGCCAAAACGGGAAATATGATGATGATGGTTGCAATGAAGGGGAACGTTATAGCAGCATACATGAAAACTGGGATGAAAACATTAGTGCTGGAGAGGCTTCACAAAACAGTGGTTTTCATTACAAATGTAAAACAAAACACAAGCACTGAAAACAAAAAGTTATAAAGACATGCCTGACACAAATCTAGTCCAATCAATCTAGACATGCAACAGGATGTTAGGCGAGCCTGGAGGCGGAACAGGCAGACACTGACAAACAGTGTGGGTCTAATAAACAGCCAATTAAAACAGGGCCTGCATGAAGACAGTTCTACTGGGACAACTGTAACAAGTGAAACTAATGGGAAATCATCATTTCAGTTTTTCTGACTAACAAAGAGACACTTTGGGAAACAAATGGGAAAAGGTGAATAAGGTGGTTTTGGCCTTTTTCCAATAGAGAATTCTGAAGCAGAATTGTGAGGATTTTGTAACATCATGATTTTTTAAAAAACAATGCATGGAAATGAGGTTAGTGAAAAATAATAATGTATGCCTGCATGCACTCATGCAATTTGCTTTTTTCTCTCTTTCTCTTTAAGCCTGCCAACTCTACTACCCTCCCCTCCCAGAGCAGCTGCATGTAACCTCCTTCCACATCTCGCCCATTTTCTCAGAAACCCTCTTCAGGAACCTGCAGTCCAGGAGGAAAAAGAAAAGAACATAATTACTGAAGACCTTTGGAAAGACAGAGGGAGGTGTTCAGTTTAGTGCTGTCCCAAACGTCCCCTAGCAAGTCCCGCAGCCGGCAGTCCTTTGTGAGTTTCGCTCCACGTGGACTATGGCACGGTCCCTTTCCCAGCTGTCTTAATCCATTCTCTCTGCAAAGAGCTAACTCCATCCAAAGAGCCTTCCTTAATGATGAAAAGCAGAAGGAACTGGTGTTTCTGATAAATATGTGTTTGACCTGAACTGAAAAAAATGTGCTTTCTTACTCATAAGGGATGTCTTATTCAGGGACCATAAATGTTTATTTACTGTGATTAAACCAGGAATCCAGACACCAGAGCATTGTTTTTAGGTTTTTGTCATTGTTTAGCTTTTAAAATAAGATACGAACTACATTTGCTTTTGAAAAATTCCAATTCCAACCTATTTCATGAAACCTGTGTCTTACTACTTATGGGCTTTTTTTTTAATCTATGAAAAGAAACACTCTCCAAAAAAGTATTTTCAAGATGAGCAATGAAAAGATAAGATGAATTTAGAAATATATACATTATTGAAAATTACTAGAAATTCAGAATTCCTGGTCAGGAAACAGACAATTTACAAACACACAAAGTGACTAGGGTCAAATTACTTTGCAAAATTGTAAAGATACTACCCATGTAGGCAAAATGTTTATTTTCTTTGAAACAGCACATTTTCATCTTTAGACTAAATGCTGCAAAGTATTTAAAAAACAAAGAGGAAAATAAACATTTTTCTTTGGCAATATTCATCAGTTATTAGTGAACTTTCTGGGAATTGTCATGTTAACTTACTTTGCTAAAAAGAGACTATTACTAGTTTTGTAAGTTTGCTTTTTAGAATTTCCAGGGAGTCTTATCTTCTCATAGCTATTTTATCTTATCTGTTTTCTGAAGCAAGGAGAATAAAAAGCTTTAAATCTACAGCACCTTTTCAATGGGTAAGATGCTATGACTTATTAAGCAGAAAACAACAAATCTTTTAAGTGGATTGATGCAGAACATAAGGCCAACAACAGTGATTAAATTCCAATGAATTTTGCTCAGATTAGAAAATAAACATTAAAAAAACCATTTTCCTTCCACAATATTCACAACTCTTAATTAAGCATTAAGCCTGAGCTAAGCTCACATGGTGAACAATAAACCTTAGATGCCCTTTATGAAATGTTTCCTAACATTTTTCATCCCATTGCCTGTATGTGTAGAGTTCTCTTTCCTGGAGAATGTATGGTATGAAGCTGCTTGGTTAAAGTTTAGATATAAGTTACTGCACCTTTACTGTTTTTCTCTAGAGTCACATCTATGTAAGATGTTGGCACATAGCCTTCTTCTCCATTCTGCCTCCGGGCTCTCGTCCATCCATCTCCTTTGTCCTCTTCAA
Source organism: Potorous gilbertii (assembly GCA_028658325.1). Classification (NCBI taxonomy): domain Eukaryota; kingdom Metazoa; phylum Chordata; class Mammalia; order Diprotodontia; family Potoroidae; genus Potorous; species Potorous gilbertii. The sequence continues at coordinate 82,426 of JAQQSK010002946.1, read as the reverse complement.
TAATGTAGAGGACTTCACCTTCTTTCATTGCCAGAGTACCTTCATTGTGCCCTAAGACAAAAGTTGTTGGAACTTAGGCATGATCACTGTGATTAATATCTGCTAATTATGAGTAACCCTCAATATAAAAAAATGTAAATGTTTGTGAAACTGATAGCAAAGGTCTTTTTTTTTTTTTATAAATTCTATTTTTCCACTTTTGAGTCAAATTGTTGAGGGATTGTATCAGGATGGTGAATGATATCTGAAAAGAGTAGTTAGAGAGAAAGGAAGAAGAGTTAAGGAAAACTGTAGAAGGGACAGCCAGAGAAATGAAGGTATAAATGCCGACGTTGGCAGCAGGAATATCTGTGACAAGGCTTGCTATTACCCCAATGACTTGGCTAGTTCCTCCATTCCCTAACCATTCCTACCTGCTACCTGATGACTGAAAGCTGCTGTTACTGCTATAGTCAGCATAGGTCGTTACTGGGAACAAAGAGGACCTAAACATTTTCTAAGTTTTAAAGTAGTGAAGACTAAAATCCCCTTGAAACTTTACATTAGAGCAAGATTTGAACTTGGTGGGTTCCGTTTTCTGGCTCTCAAGCTGAAAACAAGGAGGGGAAAAATGGTCTGAAGCCACTGCCCCAACCCTTCCTTCCCGATCCTTGGGAGCATTTTCTCCTAATGAACAAGGAGAGATAAGGGCAAGGCAGCAAGCTTCTAGTTATGCCCTCTCTCCCAAACTAGGAGCAGAGATGTAAAGGAATCAGAAAACAAGGAGTGGGATCAGCAGACAATCTGTGAAGAATTAGTTTGGCTCTACAAATGACCTGAAGCTGACCACAAAATCCGGTTCCACATTGTCCTGAAAACCAACAAACTTCACCTTTGTTATATTCCATCCTATATGGAAGGGGAAAAAAATGCTCACTATCTATAAAACAAATAATTAAAAAGTCATAGCAGTGAAATTATGATGCTCTGGTAATTTAGTAAATGATTCATCTAACTTGTACAAGTTGATTAAACCCCAAACGACCAATATTATCAAATATAATACATCAAATCAATCATACCATCAAAAGGATAAATAGCTTTACAATGTCCAATAGCAGGTAAGGGATCATCATCTTCAAATTCATCATCAAACTCATTAGCATGACCATGCTGCTGTGGTGGTCCTCGGACTTCCTGGTTTGCATCATCTGTATAACTTCCTTCAGGGCTATAAGACAAATGAAAAGAAATCTTATCAAGTCTCTCATACATAGACTAGTTTTCTAGAAAATCAACTTCAGGGATCTCCCCAAGATCATCATATTGTGTTAAATACTAATCTCAAGCTTTCCAAGGAAAATTTATTTTCTCAAAAAATATAGTACACAAATTACTCAATACAGAAGGCTTCACCTGAACCTCCCAGATAGAAACAAATAAAGAGGTTTTAACCTTGGATCTGTGAACTTTTTTTTAAAAATATATTTTCACAAATACATTTTAATATAGTTTGGTTCCATTTTTATCCTGTGTATCTTATTTTATGCATTTAAAAAATATTCTGAGAAGGGATCCAAAGGCTTCATTGGAAGGGGTCAATGACACAACGAAAGTTTAAGGACTTCTGGTTTAGAAGGAAAATGCAACAATAATCAATTCATCATTATTTATGTTAACGGAAGAACAGTACGGTGTGAATAATTCAAATTAGCAGACATTCTTTAAAGGATTTGTTTTTGACTTTTAAATGCACTACTATGATGTTCTAAAAAGATTTAAATTTCCAATCACATGGTGGCAAAGATTCATGCCAATTAAGCCTTCAATTAGGCCAAAGTCCACAGGATGTAATACATACCAATCATCATTTTGGTAGGCCTAAGAGATAGACTTAATTTACATGGCCTGGGGATTCTTACAATTTTGGATTTTTCCTGGTATAACACACTAGAACAAAAGGAAATCCATTTGCAGATTCTCTCTTGCCTCTCTTTCATATTAAAAATCATAGTTTGATTACTTTGAGGGAAAAGTACCCCCCTAAAAAGGTTTAAAATTTGTTTAGTCTCATGACATGCTAGAAACTGTAGAACCACAATAATACCCCTACTAGACTAATTCCCACTCTACTTCACAGAATCACACCAAGACCACTCTTCTATTATTTGCTCCTTGATTTTAATACCTGGAGCATAAGAAGACCACATAGAGGGATACCACAACCCCAAATCTGACAAGAATTATTCTTTCTCCACACTGAGAATATTGACAGTCATTTCACTAACTAGTATGTCTTAGGATAAATTCTACTAAGGCCATTTAAAACAAATTCAGTTTTCTGTCATCAATTCTAAAGCTCAAAATTCCCCTAAATTTATTTTATTTTACAAAGGAGAACTGTCTTCATAACAAAGTTGCAGAAGATAAGAGCACTCTGAATGCCACATATTTGAAAAGCTAAGATAGGAAACTAAGAAAAAAGCTAAGAAACTCAGCAAACAAATCCCACATGAATTTACTAGGAATTCTGGGGAAAAGGAAGAGGGAGAAAAAGTTTAATGCCTAAAAAAAAAAAATCTAAGTTTAAATAAAACAACGACCTTTCTCTTCCTTGTGTTACCAGATGATTTATGTCACTGCTGTGTCTTCTGTCTCCTCTCCCACCTGTTTTACCTTCAACTTCAGAAAGCCAGGCCTTCAGAGGAAAATAAAATAAAACAAAGAAAATGAACAAGCATCATGGAAAAAATAAACCTCGATACATAAACATAAAAGCTTAAATATACCTAAGTTACTTCTTAGATACTTAATTTTAGGAGAAAAGAATATTATCTGCAGTCCTATGTTTCATCAGTGTGGGGAACTTCTGGTTCTGGAAACTCACCACTGCAGACTGGTTTTGTTGCTAATAAATTATAATTTTAAAGAATTGTGTGGAACATTGAAAAAGCAAAGGGACTTTAGCACAAAGAGATAGTGTGGATTAAAGACAAGACTTTGAAACCATTTTCTCTGTTCTAAGTACAATTCTTTATCCTCTAAGTCACAGTGCCTCTCACATCAAACATCTTGAATAATAACATCAATTCATATTTATATAAGGCTTTACAATTTAATAAAAGTCTATGACATGATACTCACTGAATCATCAAAAACAATGTTGTGATAAGAGGCAATGGGATTATAAATGCCTATGTCACATGGTCAATTTTAGGATTAAATCATGTACTATGCATGATTTGATGTAACTCTTAAAAGACTGTAGCAACACCATCTGTTTTACAGATGGGAAGGCTAAGGGCTACAGAGAAGTTCAGTGATTTATTTAAGGATTATTCTAAGTCTGATGTCCTTTCTACTCACGAGAAAACTTAAAAACCACACAACACACCCATGCATTTATATATTTAAAATATTAATCAACCTCAAGTAGAGGTAGGTTGGTGGTGAAGTGGAAGGAGAACTGGACCTCAAGTAAGGAAGACCAGAGTTCACAACCAGCCTCAGACATATCTCAATAAAGTCACTGAGGCTGTCTCAGTTTCCTCATCTGCATAAATGGGAAAGATAACACCTACCTTCGAGGATTATTATGCGGATCAAATGACATATTTAAAAACCACTTAGCATTGTGCTTGACACATACACAATAGGTGCTATATAAATGTTAACTCCTGTCATTATTATCAGAACAATTTGGTTCATTTCAATGATTATTACAACAAAACTTTATTAATTATAGACATTTTCAAATGATTTTAAAAATATAAAAAATATACAGTGAATATTCTGTTATACAGCAATTTATACTTTATAAAAACAGCATAGGAGATTCACCTCATTCTTATGTATTTCCATACGTAATCGGTCAATATTATTCATTGTCTCAGCTAGTTTGGGTTGCAAACTGCACGGATCCCCCATTTGTGGATTTTTCTCATACACGTCTTTCATTTTGTTAAGTGCATCTCTGCAACACAGATGAAAATTAATCTACTTACAGATACAATAACTTTCACATTTTCAAAAGTTTCCAGTTTATAAAAACAAATCAACTAGGTATACATTCTACTTTGCACCTTTCCATTTACATATGACATGATCACAAACATAATCCTAACTCTTAAAATCAAATATTTAATTTTCTCATTCAAGTTTATCCTATATAAAATGAATTATAAAGCTAGGTTGTCATATTGTTAAATTTTTTTAAAGATATAAAACATAAAAGAAGGAGGGATTAATTTTTTAATGCAAATATGTATAAACTGATTTAACGGAATCAAGGATGAAAAATAAATGACATTCCATTCCTTAAGTCTCTTCTAGGCTAAATGGTCCATGTGTGTCTTCAAAAAGAAACTATACATTATTTTAAATTTTATAATCATCTTCATAAATTTCTTAATAATTAGTCAATGACATTGCTGCTTGATGATTTCTAGTTTTAATTTAGGAGTAAAAATAAGTGCAAAAAAATGGTGCATAATCAAACTAGGAATATAATTTTAATTTTTTTCAGGTGGTATTCATAAATGAGACATCATTTTATTATTGAATTTATTAACCTATGCCCTGAATTTTTGTGACTTTTCTGGTGAATTTTCAGACAAATTTAATTTTACCAAATATTCTATAATTTTCTAGTGAACATTTGTTTCTTGCTTCAAAAGAAAATCCTCCAACAGATCATTTTCAAAGATGGCTTTTATTTAGTTAGCCTGTAATATCTTACTTCTATCTACAGGCTTCACTCCACCTAGTTGATATTACTTGTAAAGATCAAGAATTATTCCCTAAAGAAAATCTTCTTATATACCAGCTTAAAACTATAAACATTAAACTGACGTTTATACCTATTTACCTTTGTTTAAACACAGCAGAAATAGGTCACAGTTTGTCTCTTTATAATATCTTTTTTTTTCATTTTAAAAATAAAAAGCAAAAAAGGAATTTGAGGGAATAACCAAAGGTTTATGAGAAGTCACCTTGCATCTTATCCTCAACCTTTCTATTACAAACATAATTATATGCTCAGATCACCTAAGACCTTTACATTTATGCACTAAAGTTAAGCCTATTGTTTTCATGAATTTATTCTTTAAAGTGGATCATTACTTTCCAGTTAATCCGGAAAAAAAGAGTTATACTATGGGACTAATAATAAATGTTGAACTCTATTCAAAGAGATTCCTTATTTACTTTTTTCTTAACCATGACAGGGCCAACCTCCTAAACTGATAGTTTTAACAGTACAACTGTTTAATTTATTACCAAGTTTGAGGGGATGTTCTGTTCTCAAAATAATTACATTCAAGAAACTACTGATTAAAAAAGAGGCAATGATAATTTCTCATGTCACATCTAAAGACATTCATTCAAAACAGATTCTGAAAGTAACAATATTGCACAATTTAACAAAAAATACTTTTGGTCTGATTCTTTTTGTAGTTCTCTGTTAAGTTCATCAATCCGCTGCTGCAGTTTTTTACGTCTCTGTTCTGGGGGTAGATGACTGAAATCTTCTAATGCTGGACCCTGAAATGAAGAAACTTTGTCATTACTAAACACATTTTCTGGAGATTTCATCTGACTCTAAGCATACTTGCAGTTACCAAAACACTTCAGTCTGATACCAGGAGAAGAAGTATTTCTTTTAAAATGCACATTAATTTAAAAAAAAAATACAAGACAAAAAACTTATAAGACAAGATTTGTAACAAATTACTCTAAAGCAACAAAGCAGAAAATAACTTTTTTATATTTAAGCTTACTAGGAATACACATACTGAGAAAAAAATTGACTGATTTTCTTTTTTTGATCTTAGACAAGAAAAGTAGCAGATGAGCAAACTTGGAATGACAAGCCATTTTTAGTCTATACAAGGTAACTTCAAGACTAGACTGCATTAAAGTGACTGAACCTTATTACATCATCACCAACAAAACAGAAACATGACATTTTTCATCTACAAAAAGATTTGTTTATAGTTTAATCACATTTCCATGTTTTAAACCCAATGCCATACTAACTTAAGTAATAATGTCAAAAAGAGGAATAGAGTAAATATTAATGCAGTGAATTACTTGTTTAAATGTATTCAGTCTTGTCTGACTCTTCCTGACCCCATCTGTGGTTTCCTTGGCAAAGACACTGGAGTAGTTTTCCATTTCCTTTCCAGCTCATCTTTTAGATGAGGAAAACGAGGCAAACAGGATCAAATGACTTGCTCTGGGTCACACGGCCTCTTGGAGGCCATATCTGAACTCATGTACACGAGTCTTCCTCACTCCAGCCCCAGCACTCTATCCACCACCTAGCTGTCCAGGAAATGACTTACCTTGAGCTAAAAACTCAAGTTATTCAATATATGAAACATTTCAATACTTGCATAGTTTGTGGACAGGCAGATCTACCTATTTTTTATAATCAAAGAAGATCTAATAATAGTCAAATTAAAAATATAACTGCCTACTTAAGTGAGAAGCAAGTAAAAACTACTGCTATGTCCAATACTCCTTTGGGCAATAACAATAATAAATGAAAGCCTCATGAGAGTAGGAATCATGTATTACCTAAATTTTTTCTTTCTCCCAGCAGTATTCTTCACCCAACTGATCCTTAACGAATATTCTCCTTTGATTATGTAATGTGACCAAATAAAACACCTAATTTGCCCAACCAACAGAAATCTAACCCAAAGTTAGAATGATGTTTAGGATTTTTTTAAGGATAAGAAAGAAAAAGACAAAGCAAGGGGGAAGGGAGTATTGGCAATGACACATAAGGAGTTATATAAAATTCAGGTAAAGTTGTCAGTCTAAGTAAAATATGTTTATTCTTACTATGAATTTCAGCTGTATTAAAAATACAACAAATTGACATAATTATGAAATTCCTATTTCTATCTTCTCATTATTCAACAAAAAGATTTTATATCACTTGTTTTTCAAATGTTGATAGCTCTTACTGATCTACATAATCTTTCTTATGACTCATATATTTTCAAATGGTGACTGAACAACGAGTGGACTAGTTTTGTAAAGGCTACTGGAATCTATGTGCACATTTGGACATTCTGTACACGTCAATTAAGTGTGCCAGCTCTTTAACACATGCTATATGTTGCATCTGTCTCTGCAAAACAAAAGCACAGACTTTGATGATAAGCTTTAACCCATTTTGGTTTCCTAGTTAATGCAAAATGAAACTATTCCAAAAGGCATTCAAACATTTTCTCAGTGGCCTCAATGTAGCTTCCTAGGAGAAATGAATATAGAAGACCCTACCCCTATAGTTAACTGTTATTGATACCATATCATATGTTATCATATAACAAGAATATTTGTAAAAGGATATATCTACTCAAAACACTGACTAATGTAAATGAATGTAGGTACTCCTCCCATGAGTTTACTTTTTAAATCTAGTACTTAATGATCAATGTCAATTGTCGTATTCATTTTAGGTTCAAGTTTTGAAAAATAATGGTGGTGGCTGCTCTCAAAGGTAACCCCTTTCAATATCTTATATCATTTTTAAACTAGAGAAATTATATATTATTTTTCTTACCACATTTCATTTTTTACCTATAAGTATATTATTCAAATTTTCACTGACTCCTTAGCAAATTTTATTTCCAAACCCACACTTTAGGAAACTTATTTCCTAATCTCTTTCATTGACCATTATCATCAACTCTGTTTACACTCCTGTTGCAGGCAAAGTAATGGAAGTCATTTGAAACATTTAACCATCTCCCCTGGTCCAGGGAGGCTTCCAGAAAGGGTAAAACAAGTCTGAACGTATGGTTTATTCCTAAATCGAGTAATTTGTTTGACTTTCAAATAATTTCTAAGTCATATTCATAGTATAGCTCTACTATTTGTCCTGAGTAGATGTCTATATTTATCTATAAGAAGAGGCATTCTAAAGTAAAATATAAATAATTCCAGTCTGTCTTCCATTCAAATAATAAACTAGCATAAATTTTTCAAAATGAAATTGAGTAGAAAGAATTTTTCTTAGAAAATCCAATTCTTGAAATGTATGGATTTTAAATCAAGCATGTGAATATTTTGTGATTCAGAAAAATTAGGTGAAAATAGCTTTTTGTTTCTTTCTGCTAGCTTTTCTTATTCATAAAACTTGGGAAAGATGTTCACAATGTGAATATTTATAAGTATAATCACAATTTTGTTTTCTTCTCCAACTGGACATGAAATTCACCTAACGCTATTAAAGCAAATTAAGTAATCAATTAATTCAGGCTTAGAATTAGTATTCCATTCTTAAAACTCTAGCATTGAGTGTTAAGTAAGGGACACCAGGTTACATGGAATGTAGATTAAATCATAAAAATAAAAAACAAATACAAGTTGACAACGTGGGGATGTCCTTTACAACTAATTTTGAATTATTCAAATATAAACAACTTTAAGAGATTACTTTATAGTAATACATTATATAGATCAGCTCATAAGGCTTACCATCTTCACCGACCACTGAACAGTTCAATTGAAAATAGAAAGAAATGGCATATTATTCACATGCAACCATAATATAAAATGTAATAACCTAGAGATATATATTTTCCACAAAGTTAAAATTATACACTGTTTTATGATCTGAACAAATCTGCCAGAAAAACAATTTCAAGCACATTTTTGGAAAATAAGTCACTGACAAAAGAAGCACATATACAATGATAACGGGCAGATATTTTGTGATTTTAACTAATTAAAATTCAAGATTAAAGAAAATGTGTTCAAATTAATCTAACAGTAATTGCTCATTTTCTGTAAAGAATTCTTAAAATGAACCAAGAATGATAGATATTTTAAAATGTTGCAGAGATATGCCAGGGTATTAATAGAGATCATAAAAATGCTCACCAAATTCAGATTTTTACAATGTTAATAACCAGAGGCAGCAAAATCAAATTTCAGCTTACAAAGTTCACAAATGAGATTAATTTTTACATTTAATATATAAGAAATATGGAAAAAATATACAAGCAATATACAAATGAGGGAATGTTCAACATTTCTCTTGTTTTTTCTTGCAAAATTATGCCTCTTTATTTTTAGGACTTTTAAAAATAAATTTATGTTTTATTCATAACATTGATAAATGTGAACAACATAATTTTCCAATTTTAGAAAATAAAACTACTTTGAAAAATACTAAATGGCACAGATTCTGACTCTATGTTTGTTTCCCAAAGTAGAGCTGCCACCTTTATGAAAAATTTTAAAAATTTACTTAGAATGTCCATATAGTAGATATCTTTTTGTATTAAATATTCAACAGATTAATTAATGAGTGGTAGACTAAACTGTTACTCTGTGTACTAAAGGTATCTTGACTGGGATCTTTGTCATGCATTAAACAGAGATTTTTATAAAGTAAATTATCTTCATATTTGTTAGTGTTCTTTATTCAAATTTATTGACAAAGAAAATTTTACTTTGCACTGATTTAATTTTCTAAATCCTAAATTTAGAAGAAAAAGAAATGAAATGTTAATCTTTGGATGAATTTTAACAAGTATCTGACAAAAATATCTACCCATTTATCTATGATACATTGATTAAATGTGTAAATGTTTTATGATTATGACAGAGGGATGACATTTGCTATCATGGTCCTTTCAAATAAATCTAGATAAAATGCTTAGAATAGTTTTTACACTGCTAGAGATGGGAGTGAACAAATACAAGTCTGTTTGTAATGACATTGCTGGTAATAATTCATGGGGATGCATGAAGCATGGCTAAAATAATGTATTTCAATTTTCATGGTCATCTTAAAATGTTTTTAGAATAAAATCACATTTAAGATAAGAAAACAAAGCATGCAATGTATCTGAAATTTATTATCTTACATGACAATTTTGGGCCAAGATTTCTTTTTAAATTAAATCACAGTGCACAGAGATGATATTTAAAAATGGCTGCAAAATGAATAAATGAATAACTTCTGCACATTAGCTCTGTGATGGCTATTATGTTATCCTTTAGAAGAAAATATATGAAAACAAAGTTACTACATATTAAATAGATCGTGTTTCAGGGATCTAGTTGCAGCAAATACATGTACACTAGATTAGAATCACTGATTTTGAGATATATAAATGTTTTACAACAAAACAGAATAATACTTAGTATAAAACTATGATGTTTCTACACTTTCTACTTGCTATTGTGGTCACTCACTGAATTAAAAAAAGAAACAATGGAAATAGAGGAAAGTGATCAACAAAGATTTTCTACCCAAAACCAGATATTTTTAAACTGTGTAAGACAAAGGCTGAGAAATCTCTTATGGATGTCTATAAAAATCACACAAGATACGGACACCACTTTACTCATCAAACACTGGTTCAATTAGAACAAAAACAGCACTTCGTGAACATCAAATGAGGTAGGTTCATGACCAAACAAAATCAGACAATATTTGGAATACATCTCAATATTCACATAAAAAAGTACCGCAGTTCTGTGATCAGAAAAACGCTGATATGACTCAACATGGTAGATTCTCATTCTCAATTACAGTATGTGTTAAATGTCAACTAAATAATATTTCTTGTAATAACAATTTAGACAACCTAAAAATATGTATTTTAGAAGAGTATGATTCAGGTCTAACTTGATATTCTTAATCTGAACACTTGTATGATAGAGTTAATAAGACTAATAAAATTCAATTCTTTCTCTCAGCCTACTTGATTTAAAAATAGAAAAGAACACAATTTCCACAAATTAATCTCTTGATACTAAAACAAATACAATTAATTGTCACAACCTGATATTGTGCATAATTATGAGGCAGCTTGTTTTGAAGTCAGGAAGCCACGGAATGAAACCCTCATTTTACAAGCTGTGTAACCCTAGACAAGTTATATGTTTCAGGTAACTCCATCTACTAAGACATAACGAGATTTTGATCTACTGCTATGAAAGTAGTTAGCACTTCAAGAGCTTCCCTTGTCTCAGACAAAATCACAGATTTAATTGTCAAGAAAAAAAAAACCCAAATCAAATATTTGTTTGGTTCTAAGGTGATAAGCCAACAGCAAGGAATTTGGACAGAGAACAATATGATTTTCTAAAAAGCTAGGTCTCCATTAAATCAGCAAGACATTTTCAAATAAAATCAATTACTAAGCAAGTAAATGGAGTTTCCAAATTTGTAACTCTAAAGTTTTACTCCTGTTAAAAAAAAAAAAAGTAAAGAGGTCACAACCTCAGGCTCATCTTGCCCAGGCTTAGACAATTTCAAGTTCTTAAACAACATCTTTCTTCATACATCTGAATCTGCTATAAAGTTCTCCACATCAAATTATGGCTCCCTAAACTAAACAGAATATAGTAATAATGGCCTGGCATGCTCAACACTAAAAAGACAGACCAAAAACAAACCCCCAAAATAAAAAACTAAGCCGAATAAAAATATGATAGTGAACGCTATATTTTCTCACAATTCATATAATTTAACACAAAGCATTTACTATAGTCTGGTCTGACTCTGTGAAACACTAGGGTAATTCTACATTCATTATTCAGTCACTGGAACCCACCTACAACTATTGTTAATGATTTTTAAAAGTTACACTATTTTACACATTACTAGGGCTAGTATAAGTGTATATACATTATTGTGGGTCATTTAAAGAAATTATTTTTATTTTTTGCAGTACTTGTTAGGTGCGGTAATCACAACAAAGTTTACATTATGGACAGATCGTGAAGAAGCTAAAATGAATAATCAACAGTAATAATTCAAAGGTGAAATAATCACTGTAATTGCTTAAAAAAATCACTTGTCACACTTTTCCAAAGGAGCTGTATATGATCAAATACTAGATTAAATTAACAAATTTTGAATTATGTGCATCAATTGGCTGTTGGGCAGGGATTTTTAAGTAAAAACGAAACATAAATGTCAGGTTGGATTTCAGTTAATGAACACATTTTATATGACATTGTTGGAGTCTGACTTTTTTACTCTATATGTCATCAAGATATGGCATATAAAGAAATTACTTTACTTTTTCATAATAAATAAAAAATGGCCAAACAAGATAATAATGCCAGTTTATTTAAAACTAATATATGTTACTAGGAAACCACATTACTTTTCTATTTTAGTGTCTCTCAAAATAAATTCTATTTATAGACAAAATTATTATAATTAATGTAAATGTAAATGGTTAAAAAACAGTATTTAAAAGTTTTGATGGAAGGTATTTTATTTTTTTTAAAAATCCTCAAGAAAACCCATTCAATTTAAACATAATTTATTGATCACTTCCATCTAAAAATTAAATTAAGTACCTACATTTTTTTTCAACTATATAAGTACTACAGTTTAAGTGGAGCTAAAATATTTAAATTATTACCTAAATGATACTTTAGAAAACTGGCAGATGAAGTCAGCATAACTAATTATTAGAAGACAAAGTTTAATAATAAATTACTTTTAAGTAATGTAGAATACAGTACAAGACAGTGGTGGACACACATGAATTTATGTAAACAGAAAAAGAGCTTAAATATATGATTGCACCCACCACCCTCTTTATAACACCATCCTTTAGAATCAAGCATTTCAAATGTTATAAAGAGGAGATTTCTTTCTTTCAACTTGAGGGTAGCTATACTTATTACAGTGGCATTTTATTACTGTATTCTCAGAAAGAGCCTTATAATGAGGGTGGAGAGTATTAAAAGCCACACCACACACACAATAGGCCATCATGCATTTTAACCCATTATTAAACTTACCCCTCTTTTGAGGCTTCTGAAAGAAGGAATTCTGGGCTTCCCTGTTTTTATTTCACTCATACAATAATGCACAGGTTCAATGGAGAATGTGAGAAACTGGGACCCATTAGGAGTACTGGATGTGAATAAACTAGTAGGGGTAAGGGGTGGGGACTGTGGCTAACATGGAAATAAAGAAAGGAATCAATAAGCCAAATGTGCATAGTGGTTTTTCTTTCTAAATGAAAATGCTATCTTTGGCAACATGCTTTTTCCCCCATAGTATAAACCTCACAAAAATGTATCCTGCTACACACTACAAAAAGTTCAGTTAACATTTGTTGAAAATTAAATAAACACAGAAGTTAAATATACTTTTAAAATATACTATTCCATTCATTTCTTTTTTGCAAGGTATAAATACACTAAGTAAAACTTAAATGGCCCGAACTAAAAACAATCCTCAAGAGAGCTAGTGGACTTGAATAATTATCAAATTCCTAGCATGTGTGGATCTCTATGGATTCCGGAATAATGAAGTAATTTACTGTACTCGTAGGGGACATTTATTTACAAACTTGGGGTACCTAATGATTGTTGCTGCAGCTACAACAATCGGAACAAGTCGTACAACATACAGGAAAGTTTAAATTGTGGCTCATTGTTAACTAGAATAGGCAAGAAAGTTTTTTATTTATGCTTATGGCTTTTCAATAGTCTGGTCCTGTATCTTCTCTCAGCTGTAAAATGTATTCATTAGTAACTAAGTTTATACTCGTTACCAACTAGAACTGTGCTTAGTAATAACACAGTATTTGTAATTCTTAATTACACCTATACCATGATCATAAAATGCTTTAGAATGATCAAATAAACATTACATTTAATAAATACAAGTAGCCTATTTTTCCTTATTGATAAAACCACTACAATTACTAAACTAGACGAAACAAGTAATTCTACTTTGCTTTCAGAAATGAATTTATCTACATAAATAAACAAATCAAAAGATCAAGTCTAAGCATGGAATGGAATTCTCTCATTAAAGTCATGACTTCAAACTTCAACTAACTAAAAATCTTGAATACTGTCCATTAAGATTTTCTTAAGAAGATTTAATTTGTGATTTAACATAAATAAAATCTCAACTTTCACAAGTGCTCAATTTTTCAAGTCAACTGTCAATAATAGTATTAATAATCTTTTAGTTGGACCCTGAGAATATTTTGCATATAAAATTTCAATTCAAAACATTAACAAAAAGTTAGCAACTTTCATTAACAATCTTATAAATTCTACAGTTAGAGTCAGTCTGATCTCAATTTTTTTTAGCATCATGCTTAGAAAAATATCTACACTCAATTAAATTCATATTTAATCTAAAATCCTTTATCTCCATTAACATTTAATTACTAAATTTTTTAACACATTCCCAAATAACTGACCATTCAATATCTATGCTAACTATAGCTTCTCTAGTTAATATAGAAAATTATCTGAAATCCTAGTTTTAAGAAATTAGTCTAATAAACCTATAAATCTTACCTTTGGTTTCTTTCCAAAAAGCCACAACTTGCCCTTGGCCTTTCCTACGGTGGTTTTGGCATCAATCTTCCCACTGTCCTGCTTGGAGGCACTGATAGTGCCATCAGAAACAGTCCTGTAAATATGCTGACTGTAATCTTCAAAAGGAAAATCTCCTGGAGGTTCAAATCCAGACTTGAAGGAGTCGACCACCATTTGCGAATCCTGAGCACAGGAAATTTAGAATTTTAAAACTATTACATTTGTTTCTACATATGTCAGTGATACTTTCAAAACAGTAACCAAGGCAATCAGGGTACTAAAAAATTAAATGAAGGATTTCAAAATTTAAAATCTTACTGAAATTATTAAATGAACAATTTAGTTGTAAATAGTTTCTGTTTGGAGTACCACTTAAAAATATCAACCCATAAATATATCTGAAATATCAACAGAAAAAAACTCCTTTTTCTACATTACCTCCTGATACAAATCATTTAGTTTTAAATCCAAACTTCTGTTTTGCTTGTAACATTGATCCTCAGAGTTTCAGTTAACTTAGATAAAAACCAACCAAAATCCAACTACATGCTATAAGATGAGAAATGGGTTCATACAAGATAAGAATCAGAGAAGAGAAAAATAAACCATAAAACTCTCATCCTTAACCTTTTTTCTCTTGAAATCCTTTGGTGGTTTAGTGAAGCCTATGACCCTTTCTCCAAATGTTTTTTTTAGATGCATAAAACATATAAGATTACAGGAAATATTTTATGAAATGCAGTTTTAAAATGAGTTCATCCAATCTGGGTTAAGAATCCTAACTTTAGAGGATACAGACTAAGTGGGTATGAGTTAAGAGTTTTTAACTGTGAATAAAGGTTTCCATTAATTGATATGTATGTTGAAGGGAAAAAGTTATCTTTGTTAAAGTTGAGGGCAATTCTGGAAGGAATATCCAAGGAGTATCATCCTTCTTTCTCTAACTTTTACTTTACAGAAAAACAATTCTTAAGAAAATTACTCAAAAGTCATAATTTTTTCTTTATTAATTTAGAATACATATAATCTATTCTATGGATGATACAGATGATTCATGTATGTATTATTTTAAAAAAATACAGTCTCATTATCATTTCAAAAATGGATAATACAGGTAAAAAAGTCTATTACAATTAAATTAATTTAAAGGAAACTTTGTTATAATAAGGATTATCTATATCTAGTTCAACCTTCAACCAACTACAGGGATTACTTGGGCCTACCTATTTATTTAGTTCTGTCAAAATATAAAGTACTTTGTAGCAAACCTCATCCAACTTAAATATTCTAGTCCCCTAAATAAAACAATACATAGATATAGGTAATATGTGCAGAACTCCTTTACAATTGCTAACTCATTCCTGTGAGATGTTTTTCAAATCTCATCCTGTAGAGTAGGAATATGATTTCTAATATTATACTCATTTCAACAAAATCCTGATATAAAAATTTCAGCTATTTTATAGGGACTGTTATAAAAAGGAATTTACCTGTAGAATTAAGTTATTGTATAAAGCAATTTCTGGTTTGCTGAATAGGTATGTAACTATCGTAAAGCAATTCTTATTTTTAAAAATATTTTATTCTCCCCTCCCCAATTACATGTAAAAACAATTTTTTAATGTTTGAGTTTCTGTTTTGTTTTTAATTTTCAATTCCAAGTTTTCTCCTCTCTCCCTTCCCTTCAACATTCTCATCATTGTGTCAATTGCAGCATGGCTCTCCTCTATGTACACTTGGTTTAATCTTACTGCTCTTCCTGTCCTTAATTTCTTTAGTACCATTTCTACCTCCTCTGTAAGCATATCTGCAACTATGATGTTAAAATTCAAATGTGGAAAGTCTATTATCCTTACTGGTGAAAACAGTATTTAATAAAAATCTTGACAGAAGAAAAACATAAAATATCTGTAATGTTCTACAAAGTCCTACTCACCTGCTTGATCTTAGCATAAAAGTGGACTTTGAGTACTTAAATGTTAAGCCATCAGAGTGTAATAACTGGAAAGTTCTATTATGACACTAGGTAAAATACTAATTTGAACTAAATTTTAAACTTTTTGACTTTGAATATGATGCTGGCAATAGATCAAATTTAATTCACAAAGACCAACCTTATCTAAGCCATTTAACAATGACTTCTTTAGCCAAGACCACACATGAAATAATGTTTTACGTGATTTCACATGTATAATGGGTTATTATATTGCTTGCCTTCTCAACAGGTGAGGGAAAGGTGTCGAGAGAGAATTTGGAACTTAAAATAAAAAACTGAATGTTAAAAAAGTAAAAATTGGGGAGAAAAAAGAAAATATTATTCAAGGAGCTAAATAATATATCAAATTTAACATTCTTTTTATAAACAAAACCAGAAGAAAGAAGGAAGCTTACAGCTAAATGGAAATATGACTTACAGGAAATTTATGAGACAAAGGAGTTGACAATTAATAGGCTTTATCATATACACCAAAAAAACAAACAAACAAAAAAAAAACTCAAGAAAAACTATTATTTCTTTGACTATTTGGTCATCTTTTAAGAGTATCCATTACAAGCTTTCACAAAAAGACCACCATTAAAATAATTTCAGCTAATGTACAAACACTCAAGATGGGAGATGAAAAGGTAGAGAAATTCCATGAAGACCCAGGTTAAGAGCCTCCACATTATCAGCATACACTGATACTCAGAGACTTCAACATAAAGGAGAAATAGGTGGGAATGGCATAAATGTAATCTTATGAAGAAAAGGGTGATAGATAATTATGAGCAGCATTGCCTCATAATAGAGATAAAATAGAGGGTAAAATTCATTTAAAGAAATCTTGGCAAGACATTTAATGGTGCAAAGAAATCCCAAAGGCATTTAAGAATGAGAATGGAAGGAAGATATTCTTGCTTTTGGCACAGAAAAATATCATCAGGGAAAAGCAACACAAGATTAAAAATACACACAAAAAAATTAGATATTGTCATTAACTCTACTAATCAGAGAGAAACTGATCAGCCTAGCAAATAAAAGAAATTCAAACCCACCTCGCATCCAAACTTTGCTATTTCTGTTGAAGGTACCACTATTCTTCCACTGATTCATAGCCTTGAAATCATCCTTAACTCATCACTCTCATTCAACCCATACATTCAATCAGTTGCCAAAATCTTATCAGTTCTACCTCCAAAACATCTCTTTCATCCCACTCCCCTCTATTCACACAACTATCTCCCTCAAACCTTCACCAGCACTTACCTAGATTATTGCAAAAGCCTAACTGATCTCCCTGACTAAAGTCTTCACCACCACTCCTGCTTCAGTCTATCCTACACACTGCTGCCAAGGTGCTTTTCCTTAAGTAGAGATCTGACCACGTCACTTTCCTATTCAATAAACTTCAGAGCAACTGTGTCTAAATTATGTTTTGCTCTTAACTTAAACACATATATGTGAGAGGCCCTTCCATAACAAGGATTACATATTAAACTGTGACTCTCCATTTCAAACTATTTCCTTTAACAAGGAGCACAATTACCTACAAGTTATTTTCAAAACTGTCCTGTTTATCTGTGCTTCTTTCTGAATTTCCACCTATTCACCTCTGTAATTTTGAAAATTGTTTCAGTGGATCTCCTTTTTTTTGGCACCAGCTCTGTTCTGATTCTGTGATCACATGCTGAGCATGGGACTGAGGTGTCATAATTTAAATGTGGTCATTTGGTTGTTGATAATGAAAATGGATCATCACAGAGCACTGGACTTGAGTCTGAATCCTAGTTTTGAGTCTTATTAGCTGGGTGACTGAGCAACTCACTTAAACTGTTTCAGACAGTTTTTTCATCTATAAAATGGGAGGAATAATAACAAATGCTCAACTGTTGTGAGGATCAATGGTATTAAAATATGTAAAGCTGTTGGCAAAGCTTAAAGCACTACATACATGTTAGCTATTATGATTTGAAAGCTAAAAAAACTCCGATTTTCATGTTTCTTGTCTTCTTGCCTTTACATGACTTTGTATATACTTTGTACTTACTTCTCTGTATACATATTGTCTCCTACCACTCTCAAGAGAGTTTAAGTCCCTTGAAGGCAAGAACTGCTTCCTTTTCAACTTTGTAAAACCAGTACCTGGCATAGTGATAAATGTTTGTTGAGTTTAACTGAATTAAATTTCATTCATGTATGAAGTTTATTTTTTTTTGCCCAGTATCATAATTAATTATTGTCATTGTTCAATCATATCCAACTCTTTGTAACCCTATTTGGGGTTTTCTTGGCAAAGATACTGAATGAGTTTGCCACTTCTTTCTCCAGCTCACTTTTATAGAGGAAGAAACCAAAAAAAGAGCACTAAGTCACTTCCCCAGTATTACACTGCTATTAAATGTCTGAGGTCAGATTTGAACTTGGAAAGATGAGTCTTCCTAACTCCAAGCCTGGCGATCCACTGCGCCACCTAGATGCCCCTCATTTACTATTATGAACTACTAAATAATACCTTTCTTCTTAGTTTGGTTCCCAGGATAATTTCAAATGAATTGTTTCAGAAATTTCAAAGCTGTCTGCTAATTTTGAATCTCCTTTTTAAATGTTAACCAACTTTTTGAGTGGGGGGAAAAACCTATTTCAAGAAACAAATCCTTTCAGTACAAATTTGCTTTCACTTTTGGTCATTCTCTTTCCCTAATTTTCAGTATCTCTGTACCCACTACTACCTCTTTTTTCAACTTTATAACATCAAAATTTTTCTCATACTTAAAAACACCTCCATGTGCCCCTACCACCTCCTGAAGTTATCAGCTGTCCCTTCTCATTGACACAGTTAGACTTCTGTAACAAACTCTCTACTTTCTTTATTACCTCTTACTCACTTCTCAACCCCTTGCAACCTAGCTTCATTGTCACATATCTCATTCCCATTGCTCAAATTTATTTACCCTTCTAGGTTCTCTGGTCTCTTGTTGTATTTCAAAGTTCCTGCTCTAGTATTTTCATTAGAAATGCTTGAAAATCCTCTATGACATTCAAGAAATTTTTTTTTCCTTTTTAGGATGACACTTTTCAGGTTGTAGAACATTGCCAATCCAAGACTTCCTCTTCCTTCTTATTGGTGACTGAAAGGTCTTGGATGAACCTTACTGGATGCCAAGCACTTAAAACTGCATTTTTTTATTGGGTGTACTTCTCGCCCAATCCCTGTGATATAGGAGCTGGGGGTTTTGGCTGTGATATTGCTGGAACTTTACCTTTTGGAGTTTACTTCAGAAGGTGGCATCTTCCTCTCTTCACCAGGACTTGTTTCTAAGAGATCTAGGAAGGTTTTATTATTTATTACTTCTTGAATCATAGTGTGCAAGCTTAAAATTGTGGTTTTCAGGGAGTTCAATGATTTTTACATTAGCTCTGAGTTTTTTTGCATTTTTTTTAACAGCAGGTTTCATTTTTAAAATCCATTTTTTTCCTTTGAATCATTGCTTGCAGTTGTTACACAGAAACTTGCTCCTTTTGGGGTGGGTTAAATTTCTAGAAATATAATTTTTTTATACTATTTGAATTTTCTTTGATTTACTCATCTTTCAGTGTTAGTTCCTGAATTGGGGATTTGTAGCAAGGCAAGGCTCTGCCACCTTGGGTAGCCTTGCTCAACTGGAATCTCAACCTGCGTCACCAGAATTCTTTTACTAGCCTTCATTATTCCCAAACTTAAGTCGCTCTGGATCTTCAAGGTTCCTAGCACTCTATCTTCAGGACCCTCTATACTGCATCCTGAGAGGGCCTGAGACAGAGTGCTACAGATTTTAGAGAACCTGAATGCCTAGGTTTTTCCAATCTGAATGCTGTCACTGATCATTCTGCTCTCCAGGGAGCTCCAGCAAATTCCCAACCCTCGGGCTTTCTGACCTCCCTGCACCTTTCTCAGGAGGCCCTCTCCACTTGCTTCCTCTGGATATGGTCTGATTGGCTACATATGTCTCTGGTGCTGGTCATGTTCAGAGGCTGGACGCTAATAGCCTTGTGCTGATTTTGATTTTGCTGGAGATCCCTCTTCCTATTACCCATGGATTTCTTGTTGACTTTTTTTATGCAATTCTGTGATTGAAATTACTTACTGTAGTTTCATATCATATATTTTTATTCATTATTCATTTCAATGAGAAATAGGCAATCCTCTCTCGAGGGAGGAAGACCCCTCCCTTTGTTCTAGAAGCACATATAAACTCTACTATTTAGCTTTTAAAACCCTATACAATGTTGTCCTACCAACCTTTCTTCAGTCCCCGCAAGCCCCAAACAGATCTACAAACCAGCTAAACTCATCTTTCTTCTTTCTGCACTTACCTCTCACTTCCCTGTCTGGAATGCACTCAAGTCATACTTCTACCAGAGAGAATCTCTCTCCTTCCTTCAAGACATAGCTCAAACACCATCTTTTATATGAAGACTTCCTTAACAATGCTAGTACACCCTCTTTTAAATTACCTTAGATAACTACTTTGTTATTTGTATTTATTGTAAACACATACATATATATATCTAAACATACACACACAGTATACTGTGCATGTTATGTGTATAAATGCATGAGTGTATCTATCTCCTTCTTGTCTCCTCTACCTTACAATGCAAGCTCTACCAGAATAAGGAATGTTTCATTCATCACATGTTTAACTGCAGTACCTAGCATAATGCTTGGCACACAGTAGATATTTAATAAATATTTACTGATTTATTTGCTTAATTGAAATACAAATTTTTTTTGTTTCTTATAGACATGGTGCGAAAGGTATCTGACAGATAATAAATCTCTTATAATTATTATAATTATATTACATTATAATTATTCCTGCTTATAAAATATGATATTTAAAAACTGACCAAAATACCTGACATTCAAATGGTCCAAGAAACTATGACAACAGCTTTCAGTCAAACTTTTTTTGAGCTACACTTGCTATGCTCATTTAGTTAGGTTGAGGCTAAAAAAAATAAAAGCTATCTTCTTTCAGCTGATGGGGCAGGAAAATGGTTGAGTAGCCAGGAGTGCTGGTCAAACTGTGCCAGAGTTTTAACTTAGTAAAATTCGATTTTTTTGGCCTCAATTCATAGTTTCAATTCAAATTCAATCGAGGAAAGACAGTAATACATTCACATTTTCAGGCTACTGCTGCATTCCTCAAACCATGAAAAAAGACTCTCAATGTAACAAATTAGTTTAAGTGTTTTATTCTGATTTTGAAATTGCCCCCTTCAAATTTTCAGAGAATCAGAGACTATAGTCTATAGTACTGTTTTCTCTAAACATTTTCTCTCTCCTAGCAACCACATATAGAAGACAGTAAATAAATGTTAGATTTACTTGAATCTAAATTTTAATCATTTCATCTGATCTAAAGATTTATGAGTTCAAGGAACCACTCTGAATATTTCAGTATTAAGATTTGAGCCAGAGTGAAATCTAGCACAAAGGGCCCACCTTAAACAAATCCTAAAATTTCAGAGCTGGAATGGGCAGAGAGATAACCTAGTCTTATCTGCCTATGAACGGGCATTCCTTCCACAACATCACCAACAAATACTTAATTCACCTTTGAATGCAGATCTTCACTATCTCCTAAAAACATTCATTCTAATTTTGAATAACAGCTCTATTTATTAAATTTTGTTCACCTTAGATCTAAATCTGCCCCTTCGAAGCTTCCCCCATTGCTCCTCATGTGGCCTCTGGGGCCACATCTCTCAAACACTTGAGGACAGCAATCACATTTCCTCTAAGAATATGAAGAAGACTACAACTATGGCAATTACACCCTTCCGAGTAATAGTACGCAGCAGCCTCTTCTTAGGAATTATACTCTATAAGAAAAAGGTTGTTAAAAATAATATTTGAACTTTGCATCATGTATTATAATAATGAAAAAGGAACTATGACAACTTTGTAGTAAATAGTTTGGAACCAAACAGAACTTAAACCATACACTTAAAATTCAAAATATGTAGTCCTCTCCTTGAAGAGAAATACCCACCAACATATAAACCTCACAGATATTTTTATACATATGCATTCAAATATAACACCCTTTGAGTACTTACTCTTCTTTCATCAACTGACTTTGCAGCATGAATCATTCCTTCCAAGCACTTTGAGATGATTGGAACAACTTTACGTTCTGAATCTGCAAACCCTTTGTAACATTCACTGAGTTTGATGGTTCTTCGTTCATCCATTTCCTGAAGATGCTATCAATTAAGAAATTATAAAGAGAAAAATATACCAGTGGATCTGGAATGAAGACCAAAAACCTTAGCAAACTACAGATGTGGTGATAACAACAACAATGAGCAGGTAGAATTCATACAGGAGTTTGAGGTTTTAGGGAAGTGCTTCACAAATTCGGTCTCATTTTATCCTAACAATAACCATGAGAGTTAGGAGCTATTATTACTCACATTTTATAGATAATGAAACCGAGGCCCTCAGAGGTTATATAACTTGCCTAGGTCACACATCTGGTGTTTGAAGCCAAATCTGAAATTAGGTTTTACTAACTAAAAAATACTGGTCCAGCATTCTATCCACTGTACTATTCAAGTCACCCCATTCCAACTGCTTAACAAAACACTTAATGACAAAGAACAATAACTAAAATTTATTTTTAAAATGTTTCTCTTTCATTTCTGTGAGCTATTATCTTAATTCTTGGGAATATATCATCTAATAAGATCTGAAAAAATATTTTTGCAATATAGAATCATGCAGATTTGGCTTATTGGTAAATCTGGTTAACAGTTGATCTAGAAATATCCTGTATTTGAGAGACAAAATGCAAAATTATAAGACCTTTCACAAATATACCATAGGATTCATTTCATTTATAGAACTTACCTTATAAATCTGAGGAATGACTATGTAAAAATGTTTGTGCTGTTCTCCATTGAAGTTCTGAAGTTGTGCAGCATATTCATTTTTATTTTCATCAGCCATGTGTGTCCGAAGATTCAGCTGTTGTTTAGCCTACAAAAAAGTACGTCAGAGTAAACCATTACAAAATAAAAATGAATGTTTAAATCATTCTTGAAGATTCACACTTTTATGAACCAAGACTAGATTTTATGAGTAGATAAGCTAGTACTGACAATAGCACTGACTTTTTTAGACACTGGAACATATTTAGTAACACTGGATCTAAACTATACTAAATTGATCTGATAGCTTAAAAAATTAACTCTTAAGTGCTAACCCAATTTATCCTCACAGAACAAATAACAAACTCAAATGTCTTAAATTGTACAATACCTAAAGACAAAAACATTTAGGCCATTTTTTATCAGCACAATAAAATTAAATGTACACCACACTAATAAATGCTAAACACTATTGTTGTTGCTGTTGTTAAAGATTAATTCTAGCCCAACTAATTAATTAATTGGAGCCAAGATGGTGGAGAAGGACGGACCTACTCTACCTCTCCCCCCACAGCCCTTAAAATACATGTAAAAAATGGCCCCACACAAATTCTCAGCAGAAGCCACAAAATGACAGAGTGAAACAGATTTCCGGCCCAGGACAACCTGGAAGGCCGATAGGAAAGGTCTATCACAATGGGCTCAGAGTAGAGCACAGTTCAGTGTGCGCCTCTGCATGAACAGGACTGGAACAGGCTTAAGGGAGCTGAATCATGGGTAGCAGCTGCAGGTTCCAGATTTCTCAACCCACAAACGTCAAAGACAGCTTCAAAAGTCAGTTGGAAAGCTCATTCACCTGGCTGAGATGGGAGCTCAGTCTGGCCCCAGGTCAGCAGCAGCCTCCACTTTTGGAGCCCTCAGCCTAAAGACCCTAGGGAAATCAAGCTACTGATCTGGGTCACAGTCATGAGTGGCAAGGAGGAGTCTTGGGGTGAGAAGGAGCGCTGGCTTGGCAGAGCTGGTGGAGGCTGTGGAGAGAGAATACCACTCGCAGATTGAGGGCAGAAATGACTACTTTTGGTTGCTCCCAGACCACAGCACAGGCCGGGAGGGAAGTAACCTTCTCTCCCTTGATGGTGTCCCCTCGAAGGAACTGAGAACTTAGAGGTCCCTAGAGTTATCTCAGAGAATAGCTGCATAAAACCTCTGAAGCCCAGAACAGTATATCCTCCACTTAACAAAGGATTCAAAAGTCAAGTAACTGGCTGGGAAAATGCCCAATAAAGGGGAAAAAAATAAGACTACAGAAGGTTACTTTCTTGGTGAAAAGGTATTTTCTTCCATCCTTTCAGAAGAGGAAGAGCAAAGTATACAATCAGAGGTAGACAACAAGGTCAAGGTTTCTACATCCAAAGCCTCCAAAAAAAAAGTATGCAATGGTCTCAGGCCATGGAAGAGCTCAAAAAAGATTTTGAAAATCAAATAACAGAGGTGGAAGAAAAATTGGGAAGACAAATGAGAGTGATGCAAGAAAATCATGAAAAGCAAAACAGCTTGCTAAAGGAGATCCAAAAAAAAATGAAAATAACACCTTTAAAAATAGACTAACACAAGGGGCAAAGGAGGTCAAAAAATAGTCAATGAAAAGAATGGTTTAAAAAGAAGAATTAGCCAAATGGAAAAAGAGGTTCAAAAGTTCACTGAAGAAATTAGTTCTTTAAAAATCAGAATGGAGCAGATGGAAGCTAATGGCTTTATGGGAAACCAAGAAAGTATAAAACAAAACGAAAAAAATGAAAAAATTGAAGACAATGTGAAATATTTCATTAGAAAAACAACTGACCTGGAAAACAGATCCAGTAGAGATAATTTAAAAATTATTGGTCTATCTGAAAACCATGATCAAAAAAGAGCCTAGACCTCATCTTCCAAGAAATTATCAAGGAAAACTGCCCTGATATCCTAAGAACCAGAGGATAAAAGAGAAGTGGAAAGAATTCACCAATCACTTCCTGAAAGAGATCCCAAAAGGAAAACTCCTAGGAATATTGTAGCCAACTTCCAGAGTTCCCAGGTCAAGGAGATAATACTGCAAGCAGCCAGAAAGAAACAATTCAAGTATTGTAGAAATACAATCGGGAAAACACAGGATTTACCAGCTTCTACACTAAAGTATCAAAGGGCTTGGAATATGATATTTCAGAGGCCAAAGACAACAGCATTAAGACCCAGCAAAACTAAGTATAATACTTCAGGGAAAAAAATGGAATTTCAATGAAATAGAGGACTTCCAAGCATTCTTGTTGAAAAGAGCAGAGCTGAATAGAAAATCTGACTTTCAAATATAAGAATCAGGAGAAACATGAAAAGGTAAACAGGAAAGAGAAGCCTTAAGAAACTCATTAAAGTTGAACTGTCTACATTCCTACTTGGAAAGATGTTAATTATAACATTGGAATTGTAATTGTATGAGACCTTTTTCAGTATTAGGGTAAAGAGAGGGGATAGATAGAGAGGTAGATATAGATAGATGGATGGATGTAGGTGTGTATGGGTATGTATGTGTATATTATATATGTGCAGGTATGTATATGTACATGGGTATGTGTATACATATATACACACATATATGTGTACACACACACAGAGGGCACAGGGTGAGATGAATACAAAAGGAGAAAACCTAACTGTTGAGGGGAATGTATTAGGAGCAAGAGAAAGGGAGAACAAAAATATTCTCACATAAAAGAGGCAAGAAAGAGGTTTTAAAATGGAAGAGAAGAGGGGAGAGATGAAAGGAAATAAGTGAGCCATACTCTTAAGGAATATGGCTTAAGGATGGAACAATACACACTCAATTTGATATGGAAATCTATTTTACCCTTCAGGAAGGCAGGGGAGAAGGGGATAGGAGAGGGAAGATAACAGAACAGATAGCAAATTGGGAGAAGGGATAATCAGAAACAAACATTATTGTGGAAGAACAGATCAAGGGAAAGAATGGAATAAACTGAGGGCAGGATACAATAGAGGGAAATGTAGTTAGTCTTTCGCAACATAACTATTATGGAACTGTTCTGCATGGCTACACATGTATGACCTATATTGAATTGCCTGTTTTCTCAATGACGGTGGGTGAGGAGGGAAAAAGGGAGAGAATATAGAACTCAAAGTATTAATAATGATGTTAAAAATTATTTTAGCATGCAACTGGAAAATAAGTTGTACAGGAGGGATATAGAAATCTATTTTGCCCTACAGGAAAATAAAGGGTAGGGGAAAACAAGAAGGGGGGGGGGGCGTGGAGATAACAGAAGAGAAGACAGACTGGAGGAAGGGGTGGATGGGGTGCACGCTGTCCTGGGGTGGGGGGAAGGGAGATACGGGGAGAAAATTTTGAATTCAAATTCTTGTGGAAGTGAATGTTGAGAACTGAAAAATAAATACATTATAATTTTTTTAAAAAGAAAAGAAAAAAAGATTAATTCTAGGTTCATTCTAGAAAAATTCCTAACTTTCTTATAAACAGAGAAAACAGCAGAAAGTGCTCAATTTGGAGTTCAAGGGCCTTGATTCAAATGCTGTTTCTATCTTGTACTAATGTGATCTTGGGTCAGCATCTATGGGCCTCACATTTCCATAACTTGAAAATTAAGGAATTGGACTAAATGATCTCTAAGGTCTCTCTGGGCTCTAAAATAATTTGTGATCCTCTAAAGCGTTTACAATGAACTTTTAAAAGGAATTAACTTTCCCCAATATATCAAACATTTCTGAACAGCTGCAGCAACTTGCTATTCCTTCTGTAATAGAACTCCAAGAAGCCACTGGCACTCTGGGGTTTGTAAGTTTAGACACACAAACATCCCCCAGCCAAGTCGAAGGGAACTCGGGGTCTTTTTTGTTCTTTGGGCACGGAGGTGGAACTGAGTGATGCCCAACAGTCTTTCAGAGGAAGATTAACCGGTATAATGATCAAAGCCAAAAAGAACGTGTGCCAACAGTGAACGTCAGAAAAAGGAAAAGCTGAGACAGCAAAGGAAGAGATGGGGGGGCCGCCAGCTCTGGAGATGTTTCCTGGAATTTCAGAGCAGAAAATACAGGCTGAAGCTACTAGTTACACTTACCAGTTTAAGGACTGAAGGGACTTCCTCAATAAGATCTGAAGTTGATTCCCAATTTCCCCTCCTGGTGTCTGTCCATTAACAGACACTATAAACATACTTGACTAGTCTATTTTCCCCAACACTTCTGGCAACATGAACTTCTTCCTCCATAATGAAGAGGAGAAGAATTAGCTAGAGATGAACATAAATTCAAATTAGGGCAAAAAAAAAATCAACCAATATATGGAATTTTCCAAGCTATATGGTGAGCTATATTGTCATTCTGCCACCAATTTTTCATGTAATATAAATTCCCTGAGGCAGCAGAAGAGAGAACCATATGAGCTTGAGGAGACCCATCATATTTCCCCTAGGCTAAAAAAAAAAAGAGCTAGTTTTTTTTTTTTAACAGTATGATTGATTTAAACCTCCAGATAAAAAAGGGAGTACAGAGGAAGGGGCAATGACAAGTATTAGAACACTAATTGAATCCTCCACAAACAAAACCCACAAACACCAAGGTTATATTTGCTACTTTCTAAATGGCAGTCCTAATCCTTGGGTTCAAATTCCTAAATGTACGCATGCTCTTGAAGTTATTTTTATTCCCAACCACCAACACCATTTACAATCAGTACAGGCTTCAACAGACTTCAGCAAGGAAAACTCAATGCATCTCTAGAAACCAATAATATTAGTGGGCCAGCCAGAAAGAGAAATAAAGAGCTTGCATCTCATTCTCAATTCTAACCCTGTCCCATTCAAAATTTAGATGAAATCCACCTACGAAAAGAGGAGTCAATAGCAATTTCACAGACAGTGAGAGGAATATAACCAGAAGAAGCATTTTTCTTCCTTAGGCATAAATGTCCCTTCTTACAATTCCCTTTTCTCTATTTTGTTACCCCTTTGCCTTTCCTGACTTTTCCACTTTACTTTTTCAGTCACTCATGTTACCTTCTGTATCCACAGTTGAATGCAAGAAGAAAGAAAAGGAAATCAAAAATTGCTTAGCTTAATATCTTATAGCATTCTCTTCTGATAGAATATGAAGGCAAGAACTATTTCATTTTTTTTCCCTTTGAATTCTCAGCACCTAGCATAGTGTCTGGTTCATAGTAGGTACTTAATAGACATACCACAGCCCATCCTCTGGTTCTGAAGTCCTAAATGGTGAGACTTCTCTATATCTAACCTAATTCCTCTTTCTCTATGTCTTACAATTCCTAACTCTTGTTCTTCATCAAGACCTTCATTTTCTCCACTCCTCAGTTCTTTTCACCAAGTGCACCAACTCAACTACTGCAATCATTCACCCTACATTCCCTTGCTGCCTTGTCCTATCAACAATCTTGCTCCATTCCTTCCTGGATTACTCCTATCATCTGTATCCTTCTCTCCTATTTACATACTGCTCAATACAGCTGGAAGACATCGTGAACTTCTGCTGACTACATTTATTGCAAATTTATGTTCTCTAAGTTCAACTCAAACCTCAATTCAGCTAGACAAAAATTATATTCCCGACTAACCAATGCCCTATCCCACTCTCCAGTAATTATGCCAACCCTTCTCATCCTCCTTAAGTTTCAGGTGGAAGCCCCCTCACCACTGCCTTCTGCAGTCCAGCTTCAGACCAAGACATTGAACAAACCTGCCAAAAATCTCTTAATACCTAAATCAAAAGGCTTTTTGTCAATCCTGATCCTCCTTGACCTCTCTGCAGTACTCAACACTGTCAATGACCTTCTCCTTCTGAATACTTCCCTACTTTCTCAAGCTATCTCTTCAATTACTCCTATGTCTCCTTTGCTGATTATTTACTCGGGTCACATTCATCATACATCACATGTCTCTGCTTTATATTTTGAATCCTCTTACATTGTGCTGTGTACATAGCAGCGCTTTTTTCTTTTCTTACTTTGTATTTAAGTTTATAATGTTTCTTTTATTATTGTGTATTTAAGTTTAAAATAAATTAATTAAAAAAATAAAACCAGTGCATCTCCTCAAAGTTTTGTCCTAACCCCCCACCTCTTTTCTTTTTTTTTTTTTTAATTTTAATTTATTTATTTTCAGTTTTCAACACATTTACTTCTATAAGTTTTAAATTTTCTCCTCCTTCCTCCCCAAGATGGCATGCAATCCAATATGGACTCCACACATACATTCCTATTAAACACATTTTCATATCAGTCACATTGCTTTGAAGAATTATAACAAAAGGGAGAAACAAAACAAAACAAAAACAAAAATAGTCTGCTTCACTCTGCATTCCAATTCCATAGTTCTTTCTCTGGATGTCGACGGCATTTTCCACCATAAGTCCTTTGGAAAAGTTTTAGGTCTTTGCATTGCTGAGAAGGGTTAAATCAAACTAGTCCTCACACACTGTGGCTACTACTGTGTACAATGTTTTCCTGGTTTTGCGCACTTCACTCAGCATCTGTTCATATAAGTCTTTCCAGGTTTTCCCAAAGTCCACCTGCTCATCATTTCTTATAGCACAATACTATTCTATTACATTCATATACCACAACTTGCTCACCCTCTTGATTTCTAGTAGTTGGCCACCATAAAAAGAGTTATTATAAATATTTTTCTACATCTCTTTTCATTCTTCAGTATTTCATTTGATGATTTCATCAGCTCTCATTAACTCAATTATCACTCTGGGGTAGGTGATTCCAAAATAAATCAAGCCCTAGTTTCTCTGCTGAGCTACAGTCACACCTCTCCAACTACCTCTGGATATATCAAACTGGATATCCTGCAGGTATCTCAAACTCAATATGTCCAAAAGAGTACTCATTATCTTTCCCCTCAAGCATCCCCTCCTGAATGTTTTATCATTGTTGAGGGTACCCTATCTCCTCAGTTATCTAGGCTAGCTACTTCCAATGTCACCTTCAATTCCTCATTCACGCCTACCCCAAGAATCCAAGACATTGCCAACAGCTGTAACTGCTGCTTCCACAACATCTCTTTTCTCCACTCATACAACCATAGTGCAAGTCCCCAAAACTTCTCATTTGGACTTCTACTATAGCCTTCATATTTGATCTGCCTGTCTCAAAGCTCTCCCTATTTGAATTTATCCTCCACTCAGTTGCCAAGGTGATTTTTCTTTTCTTTTTGTTGCTTTTCTTCCCCAATTACCAAGCATCTATTTTTTTCTCTCTCTCCATTCCCAATGAGAAAAAAAAGAAATAAAAAACCCTTATAATAAGTACAATTCAAATAAAACAAACTGTCACATGTCTAAAATGTGTTTCATCCTGCATATTAGTCCTATTACCTTTTCTTAATGAGATAGTCAGCTTTCTTCATCATCAGTCCTATGGAATCATGATCCATCACAGTGCTTAAGTCTTTCAAAATCTTTGATTTTTACAATACTGACATTAAAGTATAAATAGCTCTTCTGGTTTTGACTCACTTCACTCTCTATCAGTGCATATAAATCTTCCTTAGTTTCTCTAAAAGCATTCCTTTCTTAATTTATCATAACAACATTATTCAACCACCTTTATACACCATAATTTGATCAGCCATTCACCAACTGATGGGCATCCTTTTAGCTTCCAGTTCTTTGCCACAACATTAAGACCTGCTATAAATGTTTTTGTACATATAGGACCTTTTCCCCTCTTTCTTGAATCCCTCTGAGATAGTAATGGTCAAAGAATATGTACACTTTAGGACTTTTTCTGCTTTCTGGAATAGCTTGGCAATTCACATGGCCACCAATATCAAAATGCCTCTTTCCTTGCAACTCTTCAAACATCTGTCATTTTCCTTTTTTGTCAGCTTTGTTAATCTGACAGATATGAGATGGAACCTCAGAGTTGCTTTAGTTTGCATTTCTCTAATTATCAATGATTTGGAACACTTTTCATAAGACATGATGTCTTGAATGCCTTTCCTTGAAGACTGTCTATTTGTATCCTTTGACCATTGATCAACTGGTGAATAAATCTTATCTCATAAATGTGAATGAGCTAATATATCTTGGCAATGAGGCCTTTATCACAAAACATGTTGCAACTGTTTCCCTTCTAATCATAGCTGCATTGGAATTGTTTGTGCAAAGCCTTTTAAAATTTCATGTCCTCAAAATTATCCTTTTTTTCTTCTCTCACCTTCTCTGTTTTTTTGGTCTTGAATACTTTCCCACTTCAGATTTGAAAGGTGATTTCTTCCTTGTTCCTCTAATTTGTCTATGATGTGATCTTCTATATCTAGATCAGGTATCCACTGAAGCTTATTTTGGTATATGGTCTGAACCTCATTTATTCTTATCTTTGAAGAAAGGATTTGCTTGGGGTTTTTTTCTTTTAATTTATCCCAGGCACTTATGGGAAGGCCTGGTGGAAAATGATAAATTCATCATTCATTCTTTCATTTTCAGTTTATAAGCATGCTTTCTACTCTACCTTTCCTGAAACAGAAGCTCTTTGAAAGCAACAATTATGTCTATGCACACAATACATAAGAAAATCACTAACTCCTCAAATTATGGTGACTTTGTAACAATAAATACACAGTATCTACAAGGTCAAAAAAAGAAAACTTTTAAAATACCAGCCAAAGAAACTACAAATGCTGAGAGAAGCATGTGAGGTCCTCTTTTAACCTCAAAGTCAATTTCTGATTTTTAGGCATCTTACTTACCTTTTCCACATCTGCCTTGGTCGCATTGGTGTCGTTGTCCAATCTTTCGTAGCTCTGCTGAGCTTTTTCTGCCTCTCTGCACTCCCTCTCAAACTTCTTTTTACTCTGCAGATGTAAAAGTATGACAGTGACCATGAAATTAAATTAACTCAATTATTAACCAACCATTTTGAATGTTAAAATCGGTGCACTTATCTTAAATGTTAGACACTGCAAAAGGCAGCTTCTGACTCTGTACATGATCAGATGCTTCCTTCCGATACAACAAGGGATCGTAACCTTTTTATGTCAATAGGACCCTTTAGGTGATCTGGTAAAAGCTTATGGACTCCTCAGAATAATGCTTTTAAAAGTACAAAATATAACATATAAAATTACAAAGGGAACCAACTATGTTGAAATATAAGTAATTCTTTAAAAAAAGACACCAAGTTGCACAGACACCAAGTTAAGAACTCCTGCATTACAGTGGCTTTATTTACATTGTTATCATAATTTTACTTACTGTTCTTTGACTCTACTTTAGTCATTCTGTATTATGCACAAGGCTTCTACCATTTCTATAAATTCTTTCTATCTGTCATTCCTTGTGCATATAATACCTACTATATTCTCAGTCATTGCACACATATTTTGTTTTCAGCTGTTTAAATTTTTGTCCACAATTAATGCTGCTATGAGCACTTTTGAACATTTTTTCCTGTCAATAACCTTCTTAGAATGGGTTTTTTTTAAGTAAACAGATCTACACTTTCCCATCTCCTAACAACAGGACCAAAACATTCAGTTCTAGATTTCTGATGAAGGAAAGTGAAAGTTTTGGTTTTAGGGATGCACTGGTATAAATAAGAGAAGACAAGGAAAATGAAGAAAAGGTCGAAGAATAATAGAAAGATGCTCTCTATGGATATGGACCTATTCACAAAATCACAGAATCAGAAAGATAAAGGACCTCAACAGCCCTCTAGTCCAACCCATAGGAAAAAGGAATCCATGCTAATTGAGGTCATATGGCCTCCATTTGAATACCTCAGATTTTGGAGAACCCTCCATTGCCTCAAGTAGCTGTTTCTTTTTTGGATAGCTCTAAGTACTAGGAAGTTTTCCTCACTATATTAGTCACTTTGCAACTTTTCCTCTTGCTTCTGGTTCTGTCTCTAGGGACAAAGAGAACAAATTCAATCCTTCTCTCATGTTGTAGTCCTTCAGATTCTTGAAGACTGTCCTTCCCTCCTCTGAATTCCTTCTCTCCAGGCTCGTGCCCAATTCCGTCATCCAATCTTCATGACAAGGAATCAAGAACCTTCACCATCATAGTTACCTTTATCGGAACATGCTCCAGATTATCAATGCCCTTCTTAAACTGTGGTGCCCAGTATGAAATACAACATTCCAAATGAGGTATGAGGAAAACAGAGTAAGTATCATCTTCCTTGTTTTGGATATTACATTTCTTTCCATGAAGCCCAAGACTGCACCGGCTTTTTCGGCTACGACATCACAACGCTTACTCAAACGGAAAAAGTACTGTAGTCCACTGAAACCCCCAGATCTTTTTCATAACAATTCACTGTCTATCCAAGTCTCCCCCTTATTTTCTAGTTTTTAACTTGATTTTTTTATATCCAAGTGCAAGACTTTACATTTACTGCTAACAAATTTTATCATGTTAGATTTAGTCAAAGGCTCTTGATTGTCAAATTCATTTTGGATCTTGATTCTGACATCCATTGTGTTAGCTATTTCTTCCTGCTCTGTGTTATCTATAAATTTAATGAGCATACCATTTATACCTTCATCCAAATCACTGAGAAAAACATTAAACAGAACAGGGAAAGCACAGGTCCCTGAAGTATTCTATTAGTTACTTCATGCCACATTAGAGAGATAAAGAATTTATTAAGTGCTTAACATATACATGCATCGTGGCAGGGTAGCTGATGAGGCCTGATGATCCTGGCCCTTCATTTTATTGGAAGGAGTAGAGTGAGTAGCCATACCCACTTCAAGCAGAGAAATTTTTGTGAAAGGGAAAAGGGGACTATGGGTCAGGAGTAGAACGTGGGCTTCTGGTTCGCTATTTCAATATTGGTTTTTTAGCCCCAGTGTTTGGCACACACATATTTAATAAGAATTTTAGGAATAAATAATTTAACATTATTTTAAATTTGACTCATTTACATACGCCACAAAATAGTTTTTCCTCACCAAGTTAGACTAGACCTGTGATTTCAGAAAAAGAAACCCCCAGTGAAGAGTTTACCAATCAATACAGATCACCACACTCTTTACAATTTGTCTCAGAGAATTGTCTGAGGAACTGAGGTAATGTGATTACTTCAAACAATATTTCTCAGAGGCAGACCTTGAACCCAGGGGCTTTTTTATTCTGAAATCAGTAAATAAATATTTTGCCTCTTTAATTTTAATCTTCAAATTTTCTAGTAGTACCTCAGAGGAAACAAGAACTACCTCCAAAGTTTAAAGTGGTCAAAACATAATTACTTTGAGCATTCAAACATTGTAGAATTCAAAAGATGAAAATTTCCAGTAAAAACAAAACCATACCCACAACTAAACAGTCTGCTTACTATTTTATAAGCTATCATGTAATAAATCTAATGGAGATTTCAAATAATTACACTGACACAAACTGAAAAAGATGCAGAATACAAAATACACATGAGGACCCAAAAGGGTCTAACAAAAGGGTCTATACACTAAATAAGACTCACATTATCCATCTGTTTCCAGCACATGTCAAGGTATTGCTGAGCTTTTCGTCCTTCTTGGAGATGCTAAAATGTGCAAAAGAACAGAAAATGAAATTATATTTAAAAA
Source organism: Potorous gilbertii (assembly GCA_028658325.1). Taxonomy (NCBI): domain Eukaryota; kingdom Metazoa; phylum Chordata; class Mammalia; order Diprotodontia; family Potoroidae; genus Potorous; species Potorous gilbertii. Next base: position 47,587 of record JAQQSK010002946.1, on the reverse strand, counting down.
CTAAATAAAAAATTTTTGACATAATGTTTACATAACTCTTTAAAAGTCTTGTTGATTAATGAATTCTATCAAGACAAGTAAAGAGATTGCTATTCAAGTGACATTTCTTGTTACAGGAAATAATTTTGAAGTTATCAATTGGCATAATCTCATAAAATGGATTACTGTTTGAAACTAAAAAAGAGTGTACAAATTAGGCAAGTAAAATTTTCTAAATGATATCACCAAACCATTAAAATTTCTAGGAAAAGAGAAAATAATTCTATGCTGAAAAAATATATTAAAATTAAGTAAGTTAGTGATTTTCCTCAATTACAATATTTTGACTATTTTATATGAATATAAAATATGGTAATTACCATTTTTCTTTCTGTTTTCAGATCATGAGAATATCTCATTAATTCACCATATACTCTGTGTCCCATTTCTTCTGCTACAACTTCTCGTTGTCCAGCATAGTCATTTAACTCATTAAGGATGTTAAAAAAGGCTATACAGGAGGTAAACCTGTCAAAAACAAATTAGATTTTGATATTCATTGAGGATGTCTTTAGTGAAGTACAAATAGAATTTGGGGTTATGACAAATGTTAATATATTCAACTTAATTATAGTTAAAGTCTTAAAAACTTCAAATGGGAAGATCCTAGACTAGGTCTTTAAATGGACACATACTTTCATACCTCTTGAAGCAATCTTAATTTCTAAGTAAAATGATATCTGGCATGGAAAAGAAAGAAAAAATACTACCTGCAGACCCTTTCAGCATACTGGTTAACTGCTTAAGATGTCAAATTACTGGCCTGACCTTGGGAATGAACTTGGGTTCCTAGGCTTGGAAGCTGAACTTGTTGCAGAGATGATGTGCTTGCGTCAGGGTGGAACCTGCCAATCATACCACTCAAGTGCATCCCGGTGAGTGATTTACAGGACAACTTTTATATCAGCTCTGGACACAGCTGCCTGTTTGCCTGCCCACCTCCTGAAGGGAAGTAAGGTGCCATTATGGTTGGCACTAAAAACGGGGATAAAAGGGGCAAAAATAAGGGTAAAGAATGTGTGTGGAGGGAAGGAGAGAAACAGAGAGTCACCATATTAAAATTCACAGATATATTGTATATTTTGATTACCTTTTATTAATTGAGAAATGCTGCCAATATGGTGGTATGATGGCTCAGAAATTCCTAACAAACCTAAGAATCCTGACCTTTAATTTCAGGTAGATATAATATTAATACACACACATTTGTGTGTGTGTATGAAAATCTTTTGAGGTCTATTTTCTTCCTTTCTTCTTAAGGGATTTCTGGATTAAGTACATTTCACTTATGCATTTGAATTACAATTATATATGTATTTCTCTATTGTATGCCCACGTTACTTGTGCCATTCTCCCCCAAGTGGCTAGAACAATGCACTGAAAACAATAATCACTTCATAAAAGCTTGCTATGCAAATAACTTTGACAAAAAGGCTTAGTACTGGACTTCTAGTTAATCTTATTCTGTTCAGGAATTATAATTACTCTGAACAGCAGTTTTCCTTTTCTTTTATTTAGTTAACAGAATATTTTCTCCACCAAAAAGAATAAATCAAAACCACTATAAAATAAGATGCGAAGATTGTGATGTGTACAAATACAGAGATGTGGTCTATATTTCATTTGATAACTTTCACTTGGACTATTTCAAAAAGCAGTTCATTAAGCCCATTTAAAGAGATGTTTATAAAAAAAAGAATCAGTGGCTTCTTTTTACATGTGAATTTCTTAACACAAAATTATCTTATCGAAAGTTCTTTGGAAAAATACAAAAATGAAATTAATTTTGGAATACTGTTGCAAAGTATAATGTAAAGTTACCATAAACAAAAGGCAAAAGACAAATCACTTCAAATTATTTTTAAAAATAGCTTATCTTTCCTTCAATTAAGAAAATCTTATTCATTCTTTAGTAAACCTCATGAATTAATAGCCTACCTTCTAAGGTACTACTATTCGTAGTAGTTGAACATCCTGATTCAAGGATTAACTAGATTACTGATAATATCAAAGGTTCCACATCATTATGACTAAAAGAACTGGCAATCTATAAAAAGTTCATGATGAGTTTATTACTCAATATTTTTGTTAGTTATAGCTATATAACTGCATAATGAGATCACATTGTTAGATAAGCAAACGTTTTTATAAATAGATACCAAAAAATGTGTGCACTTTACCTAGGCTCTTCATCTTTGGATGAACGCTTAGGGCAATATTTCTTGACCAGATTCCTAAATAGGGGGAAAGATATAAAGGAAATTATACAAATGCTATTAAATGAATAAAAATACTATAAAATCCTGTATTTCTATTCTGAAGCACTCCCCTTATAGCACATACTACTCACTTCTGAATGGCATTTAAAAAAAATTTCTTTTAGATTCTTGGTCATGTTGAGATATAGGCATTGAAATGACAGACAAAAAAATTCAGGCAATTTTATAAATCCATATTTCAAAGAAGTAGTACTACCTTTGGCAAATCAGTCATTTTTCATCCATACCAAAGCTCAAATGATGACAGACACAGGTGAGCTAATGCTTTCTCAAGAATAAAGATGAAAAGCATTTGAACATTATTCTTTACAGCTACTACCCCTTAAACTTTTCCCTTTTTAAACTAAAACATCTTAGTTTCAACAACATGCCAATCTAATTAAAACTCTTCATGGGCTTCAAGAACTTCCAAAATGTAGCATTCATACCATGGCTTCAGTTTATTATTTCAGCGAAGTAATAATAAATCTCCTCATCTCTTAACTGCATCAAGCACCTTAACCATTTCCTGCCATTTCCCCACACTGGAGAAGACTTTGTTACTCTCATTTCACTTTTTAAAAAAACAAATGTGTTACTGAAGTTTTTTAAACTATTAATGTCACTACTCAATAAAACTGCCATGATAGCCCTTAATGTTGATCAAGGATCACTTTCTTGATAAAGTCCTGCCATATTAACCTTACTTGATTCTGCTAATGCTGGCAAGCACCACCATAATGCTGGAAATTTAAACATTAAAAAAATTGTATTCCTAAACTTCATTTAAAATGTTTGGAACTCATAACTCATTTTCCTTGCAGAGATCATGGTTTTATATAAACACATACATACATACACATATGTGTATACACACACGGTGGTCAAAATTTCAATTTTAGTCCACAAAAACCTATTTAACCTATAACAGAAGTAAACTATATCACACTGGCCACAAGAGAAATTTTCTCCCCTTTCTACAATGAGCTAAGGCAAAACTTTGACACAGGCCAACCTTACATATGGAACCCTCCATTATTTTTATGTCATCTTCTCCAGTATTCCTCATCCCTATTATCCTATCAATGTGGCCCTCATGTTATTCTAAGTCTTAGAAACTGTTCTCTGGAAAATTAGAGACTTAAAATGAAGACACCTAAAAATGAAACACCTCAACCAGGCCTTCATTACTCCTGGTAATGTTCCACATGCCAATATTTTCCACCTCCCTTCCCCCTCAATGTTTACCTTAATTCCTTTTAAGTGTAGATGATCTAACTAGACATTAGGAAAAAAATATGACGTTGAAAGGGTCTGCATTATGAATGAATGACTAAGAAGTCACAGAATCTTACACTAGAAAGGAACTTTAGAGATCACTTCATCCATAAAGAAATCTCTTCTGCAACACACCTGACAGGTATGGCAAGTCTTTGCTTTACTACTTCTATGACCAGAAAGTCACTAACTCAAAGGGAAATCCATTTTTCTATTTGTAATTCTAATGTTCTAGAGTAAATTTAACATTCTTCTTCACATGGAAGGAAAGTCTGTGGAATTATACAGAATAAATGTAATTCCTATTTTTTATCATTTTTAAACTATCTTCAGATAGCTCTTAAATATTTCACCCATCAAGTCTTCCCTTTTCCAGGTTCTTCCAGTACTTTCTTCAACTTTCATTACACATCACTTCCAGACACACTGGAATTCTCCAGAATTTTCTACTAGTAATTGCACTGTCTGTAACAGACATATGTACTCTCCCTTCCTTCTAGCTTCTACAAATATTCTCAATTCCTCCCAATTCTAAATGATAAAAAATATTCCATTGGTCCTTCTATCTCAACCCAATTATCTTCACCTATCTTTCTGAAAGTTACTCATACATATGTACATCACAATACCACTTTTTCCTCATTAAATGGGACAGCTAAGTAGTATAATTGATAGTTTCCTGGGCCTGAATTTAAGCAGACCTGAGTTCAAATCCAGATTCATACACTTACTAGCTGTATGACCACAGGCAAGTCACTTAACTGCTATTTGTCTCAGTTTCCTCATCTGTAAAATGGGAGTGACAATAGTAATGTTTACTTTCCAGTGCTGTGAAATAATAATAAAGCATTTTCACAATGCTCAGCACATGTAAAGCACTACATAAATATTAGCTATTATTATTAATTCTGATCTACAGGCAGACACTAAGTGTGGTAGTGAATGGAATACAAGACTAGGGAATCAGAAAGATCTGAGCTCAAAGTCTGCCTCATGCATTTAATAGGTGTATAACTTTGGGCAGGTCACTTAACCTCTCAGCCTCAGTTTTTTCTCCTAGGTAAAATCTGGATAATAAGAGCACCTGCCTCCTAGGATTGTTATGAGAATCAAACGAGTTAAGGAGCATGTAAATGTTAGCTATTATTATTGAACTATGGCTTCTATCTCCACCACAGTATTGAAATTGTTCTCTGGAAAGGACATCAATAACTTACAATACATTATATTCAGTGGCCTCTTTGAATCTTCATCTTTCTGGGTATTCCTACTACGATGGCCATGGTTCAACATACCCCTTCTTAACACCACAGGTTCTGCTCTACCTACCTCTCTCTAACAGATCCTTTTGTGCTTTTTCTTAAATTCTTAAGTGAGTATTGGTTTTGCACTCTACTTACACTCTGTCCTTGGAAAATGTCATTCACCCATGTGTAATCAACTATTATTACCTCCACACAAATAAGCCCCAAATCTAAATCTCCAGGCTGGATTTTAAGTCTCCAGGAAGCAAACACCCAAGAGGAAAGACAAGAGAAAACACCTGACAGGAAGGTCAACCACCACGCCTTCCCCTCCAACCCAAAGAACATGGGAATAGCAGCGGCTCCCAAACCACTAGCCCTGCTTCCATTCTAGGCCACATTATGAGGAAGAGCTACAACTACTGAGAATGAGACCATTTTCTTTACCACCATTCACTACCACTAACAACTGTGGGTAAATCCAAGAGCTGCAGGAATGGCAGCACTGCTCAGATCACCAGTCATACTTCTAGCTTAGGCCCCACAGCTATCATCTGGGAAAGCAATTCCTATGGAGAAAGGGCCAGGTATCTCCGCCAACTGCTAACACCACTAAGGTAAGCAAGTAAGGCAGTCTAGATGAAGAAAGCAGCAAAGTTTTCTTTGAGAAAGAGAAACAAGATAGCATGCACTAGAAAAGTCATGTTATCACCCCCTCCTTTCAGATCCTGATGAATATAGTCCAGAACCTGGAGCCCAAAGGCCTTAGGAAGAACAGTGTTCCCCAGACTACTAGCCTTTGCTTCCAGCCCAGGTCCCATAGCCATCATTAAAGTGACCAACTGCTGAGGAGAAGGTGTCTGACTTCCTTGATACCACCAAAACCACCTGCTCACCAACTGCTACCAACAGAAGTAGCACAGGTCTGGAAACAGCAGCACTCCCAGACCCTTGAGTCACACTTTGAGTCCAAACCTCATGATATCATATAAGAAAGCAAATGCTTGTAGTTATTATGTGGTTAAGATTTTTTATAAAATTTTTATACTGGTGTTCTCTTTGATTTATTCATCTTTCTAGATTTTATTTCCTGAATGAGGGCTTTGTGACAAGGCCAGACACTGCCCCGCTTACGTACTTTTAGAAGGGGTGTTCAATTCTACTGGATTTTTTTCTGGATCCCCTGAAGTTTTATGCTGACCCCTTCTCAGGGTACAAGCACCTCCTTACCCCCCCCTCACCAAACACCCCAAAATTGTACTGTGAAATTCTACCAGCCAATTTGCTGATCACTCCCAGCTACTAACCCCAGGATTTCCAAGGTCTCAACTTTGGGGGTTTCTCAGGAAAGTCACCTACTCTCACTGCTTACTGAGTGACATACAGCCTTGGAAGGCTACTAAGTAGGGATGAAGAGGGCTTCCACCACTTCTCTGGTAGAAGAATTCCATGTATAATTTCTGATTATATTTCTTGATCACCATTCAGCATTGTGCTAACTTCACAATTTTGTTGGAGTAGGTAAGGAGGAGCTAGACAGCTTGCCTTCAGGGCATCGTGGCAGAAAACCAGACATCCTTTCATTTAGCTGTCATTTCCTCTGACTGTCTGGTCTCAATCATAATAACATCAAGATTGAAACGATTCAGTTCCTCAGGTAAAATGTAATTCACTAAGTCACAAGACAAAGAAAGAGCTCACATTTTATACTACCAAAACTTAACGTCCATAGAAAGTTTTATATTTTCTACCACTCTGTCAATGTCCTTTCAGAAGTGGAAAGTGACAACACAAGACGAAATGCTTTGGTTATTTTTCTTTAGTTGACAAATACTTTTTAAAAATAGAACAAAATAATGATAAACTAAATTTATTTGGTTTGGGTTTATAGTATGTGAAATAGAGCTCTACAGCATACATTCTCTGAAGTATTTGTGCTAGAGGCAGTATGGTATAGAGAAGAGTACTAGATTTGAAATTACTAGGATCTGGGTTTCAAATACTAGGTTGTTCCAATACTTGTAGAATCCTGGGTAATCTATTTAAGTTTTCTGGGCCTCAGTTTCTTCACTTATAAAATGAGGGCTAGATTTGATGATCCCTAAGGTCACTTCCAAATCTAAGTCTATGATCTTATTCAATACTATAAAATAAAATACTACAATCAAATGACCACTGTGTTACCACTTGCCCAAATTGTACTGTGTTTATTTATTTATTATTTGTGTGTACTGTGAAATTTTACCAGCCAATTTGCTTTAGTTTTTTATCATAGTTTTATTTTATCATAGAATTTTATCTTGTTTACTATTTTATCATAGAAACTGTTAAGAATCTATGACTGAATTAAAGTGAGATTACATTTGGGCTATGCCCTATGAAAATAAAGTGCCATATTGGATGGGATTTATGATATAGTTTGGTGGTAATGATATAGAATGCTTCTTATGATTTCTCTTAGTACAAGTTTTTTCCTTCTTTTTTATTTGATTTTGGTCATTCTAGTCATTACCAAAACCTAAAGACAAATAAATTATATTACAGAGTAGAATGTAAGGTCCATAAGAACAGGACTGTTATAACCTAGCACAGTACCTAGCATATAGCAGGCAATTTATTCAGTCACTTCCCACTGATAGATGTCCCTTCAGTTTGTAATTCTTTGCTACCAAAAGGAGAGCTGCCACAAATATTTCTGTATATCCTTAGTTAAGAGTTTACTTTGACTTATGACTAATCCATCTCTTAATCTACCTTCCCTCTTATTTTCCCCTTTCCACTCACCTATTTCTTCTCTCCTGTTTATCTATTTTGATAAATGTTTTGTTATGCCCAGCTCTGTGTGCATGTGCGTGTATACACCCTCTTTCTGCCTTTGACCAGTCCAAATGAGAGTGATGGTTAAGTATTAGCTGCTCTCTAAACTTACTATTCCTTTCTCTCCATAGTGTATTCCTCTTTGCCTCCCTTTTCATTCTTCTTTCAAAATCATCCAGTCTTAAAAGAACTACTTTTAGGTCTTCTAATTAATCAGACTCCCATTATGACCTCTGATGACGGTGGGGCTCAAAGTGAACACGTATCATATACCTAAATTAACAATTTCTCTCCTTTCAATCCTTTTTTTAAAAAAAAGTTTACCTTTTTACATTTCTTTGACTCCAGTATTTGCACTTCTAAGTGTCTCAACAATTCTGGCTTTTCATCGTCAGGATTGCTTGGAATTCCTCTATTTCGTTAAAGGTCCATTTTCTCCTGTAGGATTACATTATTCTTGGTTGTACATCCACATCCTTTGGTTTCTGGAATAGCATATTCCAAGTTCTCCACTTATAGAGGTAGTTGCTAAACTGTATAGGATGTGGCTCTTTACTACCTGAATTCTTTCTTTCTGGATGCCTGAAATATATTTTCTTTGATGTAGAAGCTCTGTATTTTGGTTATAATATTCCGGAGAGTTTTCATTCAAGGGTTTTCTTCCAGAGTTAGATGACAAGTAAATTCATTCTATTTTCACTTTGCCCACTGGCTCTAAGATATCTCTTCAGATAGTACAAGGATTCTTAAAACATCTCTCCCCGATTTGTTTCCCAAGTTAGTTGTTTTTGCTACATTTTCTTTTTTTCCAGCCAACTTTAATATTTCTCACTGTCTCAAAGTCATTAGCTTACATGGGATCCATTCTAACTTTCAGAGAGTTTGTTGCATAGGCAAGGTTTTGTAAGAACTTCTGTGGAAGGATGCTAATTCCCTTTCCATTTTTTTTCCTCTAGCCTCTCATTTATTAAAAAAATTCATATCGAACAGAAATTCTACATGAATTTGTACTTTGCTCACAGATGTTTTGGGGGTCATTCTTTTTCCCCCCAGGTTTCAATCTTGAGCTTTCCTGTCACCACAGTAACTCTTTTATGGTCAGGTTCTTTTCTGGTTTGCTCATTCTACCAGCCTACCTCCTGACTTTGGACTTTATGCTAGGTAATCTGTCCACGGTGAAATCTAATTGCAACTCTACCCTGCATAGCTTTGCAAGTTCCTCAACTCGGTCTGTGTCTAAACCTATGGCCTTATTACATTTGGTATTCCAATAGATTCCAGTAGACTGGACTTCCAGTCACTATCAGCTAGCTGTAAAGTTGTATTGGTTCATTATGATAACACTTGAGGTTTCCCTTTCATCTGTGTTTCCTGCCCTAGTTATTCCTCAACAGGCTTCAGAATGGATTGGAACTGAAACCCTGCTCTGCTCCAGAGTCTAAATCACACAAGTACTGCTGGCTTCTAAACTTGCCCCTTGCTCACTACACAGGTCAGATTCCATAACTACTCCTCACCCCAGAAAACCACCCTCAGGTACCGGCTACTTCCTCAGTGAGCTCTGTATCAACTCAGTATGGAATAACTAAGCTGCCAACTGTTACTATACCCTGCACTAGTTTAGAGCTATCTAGGCTGGATTTGGGAGCTCTTTTTGACCTTGTGAGGAGCTTCTCTCTATACTAGAATGCTCTGCACACACAGTGCATTCCTGGATATACCCTGTTCCCATTCTCCACAGAGCTCTCTGTCTCCTTATACTAAAGTGGGCTAGAAAAATGATTCACTGTGATATTTTTCTTGGATTTCCTGATCAAGATTTAGTCTAGGGCATGTACTAGATCAATTTGGAGAAGGGAGACAGAGAATTCTCTATCCTGCTACTCCAGCATCTTGGTTCTGCCTTTACAAACAAAATAAGACCATTCAATTGTTTCTCATTTGAAACTACAGTGTCTATTTTATATAATTAAAACATACATACAAAAATACACACATACATACATTCCTTTGAACTTATTTGATTTCTTAATACTTGCAAGCTCATTCTTTGATCCTATTTCAGTTAAGTCAATACAGGAGGAATATTTAATATTCATATCAAGGAATGCCTCTGTGATAAATTCTGGAACATTCACTTGAAGTGGAATGAAAGTGCTGAGCAAACAACTCTAAATAAAACTATTCTTAAGTGTAAGGCATTGCAGAGATTACATGAAGAGATTTTAAAAAAGATAAAAGATATAAGAGTTGGATTTCCAAGTCGTGCATTCCTTCCATTGACGCTCAAGGAAACAAATGTAAGTCAAACACTGTAATAATTACACGAGCAAGTTAAGAAGACATCTCAAATGTCATAAGTGGAAAATAGGCATGTGGCAATAAAGCCACAAGTTATTTGTCTTCCATATCCTAGGTTTCCTTCCACATAGTTGACAAGTCAAGAAGAAAGGAAAACTAAAGGGATTAAGGAAAACTTTGTAGACAATTACTGGAAAAAAGAAAATATATTTACACCATCGGATTCCAACATTTATAACACTGTTAAAAACAAGAAAATCTTATTTTTAAAACTGTGGTGAGACAGCAAGGCACAGTAGCTCTAGTCGAAGGACCCATTTCAAATCCTAGCCCTGACACTTACTGTGATTTTGGACAAGTCATTTAACTTCCCCAGGCCTCAGTTTTCTCATCTGTAAAAAGAGGAGGTTAGGCTAGATAGCCTCTAGTGTTCCTTACAGCTTTAACCTATCATTATATTCCCTATGATCTACTTAAAGACAGTTTCTAAAATGAAAAACAAATACAATGAAATAAAAGTTTCTATTTAGTATTTCATCTCTTAAAGAGGAACTAAAGATGGGTTTGTGTTTCCTTGTAACAGTAGACTATAGTTTTATAACTCTCCAAAAGAAAGCTGTACACCTCCCTCACTAGAAGACAATGAGCAAAAGTAAGAAATAACTTAAAAGATTACAGGGATGTTCAAAGTGTTAACTTCTAAACTTGTCTGTAACATGTATAGTGGCCCATACTTGTAATTCTTACTGCTGAGGAGGGTAAGGCTGGTGGAAGGTTTGAGTTGGGTAATTCTGAGCTGCAGGAGTAATAAAGTTCATCATGTGTCCGGTAACGATATGGTAAGCCTCCAGGAATGGAGGGCCATTAGCCTCCCCTGGATGGAAAAACAGAGCAGGTTAAATTGGCCATGCAGATCAGTATTAGGATTGAAACAATGAGTATGCATATACTACCAGCCTAGGAAAGACAGGGAAGAAATAATTACAGGGTATACGCTGGATAATAATGTCAAAATACAGAATGACAAATGAGCCAAATCTAGGCAGATGGAATATAATATAGATAAATAAGAAATCCTAAACTTATATTTTTAAAATCAATTTTATAAATAGAGGGTACGTGTCTTCTCCATAAGCTATTTTTTCTGCTTAGCCCCAGTGGACAAAAATTAGCACAATGGATGAAAAGCAAAAAGTAGATTTTGGAATGACAGAAGGAAAAACTTTCTAAGTATCACTGCTGTCTCAGAGTAGAATGAAGTTGCTTCAAGTGGTATGGATCATCATTAGAGATTTTTCAAGCACAGGATGGATGGATAACCCACTTGACTTATCAGTGATATTGAAGGGATTTCTATCTCTGTCTGGGTTTGAGTTACACTAGATAACCTCTAAGGTCTCCTGCAATTCCAAAATTTTGTAAAAGTATTCTTTCAGGTTTAAGAAGAAAAAAGAAAAGTGATCACTTAAGTAGTAAGCATAAGCATCAGAGGAAAAAGTCATACTGGCATGAAAAGCAATAAATGATATCATGTAAATTAAAAACAAAAGCTTTCTCCTCTGAGTACATATTTACTTTCCAATCATCTATCAAAAAATAGTTATTAATTATCTGTGAATTTTTAATAGATAAAAAGAAAATTCACTTACCTCAACTGTTTGGCATAGTTCTGCTCAATTTCTATCCTCTCTTTAACAAATTTTGCATATCTTTCCAGGAAGTCAATCCCCCACTGTGTATGCTTGTCTAGATTATCAAACTGATCCTACAAAATAAGAAAAAAAATGTATCAAAACCCAAAATATTTGTTCAAAAATATTTAGTCAACTTCTGATAGAAGATCATCAATTTTGAGTGGTCATCCATTCCAACCTACTAATTTTCTAACTGCAGAAACAAATACAGTAAAGTATATTTTCCCAAAGAAATAGATATTATAGCAGAATCATGAGTCAAAATAAGGACTTCTGACTCCAAATTCACTCATTTCACTTCCTGTTAAATGAACACACTTCCTGTCCCACTGTGGTTAAATGTATTTACCCAATTATTTGGCATAGGAGAGGGCAAGGCAACTTTTTTTGATAATTAAATATTCCTGTTCTCCCTCCCATTTTTTTCATTTTTCCAGGTTTTTCTGAAGTCCACCTGTGCATCATTTCTTATGAAACAATACTACATTCATATACCACAACTTGTTCAGTCACTCCTCAATTGATGGGTATCCTCTCAATTTCCAATTTTTGGCTGCCGCAAAAGGAGTAGCTATAAATATTTTTGTACATGTGAGTCCTTGCCCCATTTGTATGATCTCTTTGGGATACAGACTTAGAAGTGGTATTGTTGGATCCAAAGATATGCAGTTTTAGAGCCCTTTGGGTATAGTTTGAGATTGCTCTCCAGAATTGTTAGATCAATTCACAACTCTACCAACAATACATTAGTGTTCCTATTTTCCTATATGTTCTCCAACAATTAACATTTTCCTGTTTTGTCATGTTAGCCAATCTGATATGTGTGATGTGGAACCTCAGAGTTGTTTTATTTTGCATTTCTCTAATCAACAATGAGTTAGAGCATGTTTTCATATGACTATAGATAACTTTAATTTCTTCATCTGAAAACTGCCTGTTCATATCCTTTGGCCATTTAGCAGTTGGGGAATGACTTATAATTATAGATTTGACTCAGTTCTCTACATATTTTGGAAATGAGGTCTTTCTCATAGACAGTGGCTGTAAAAATTGCTTCTCAACTTTCTGTTTCCCTTTTAATGTTGGTGGCATTGGCTTCATTTATGCAAAATCTTTTTAATGTAATCAAAATTATCTATTTTGCATTTCATAATGTTCTCTATCTCTTGTCTGGTCATAAATTCTTCTGTTCTCAATACATCTGACAGGTAAACTATTCCTTGCTCTCCTAATTTGTTTATAGTATCATCCTTCATGTCTAAATTATATATCCCTTTTGACTTTATCTTGGTATGCAGTGTAAGATGGTGGTCTGTGCCTAGTTTCTGCCATACTATGTTCCAGGTTTCCCAGAAATTACTGTCAAACAGTGGGTTCTTATGCCAGAAGCTGGAGTCTTTGGATTTATCCAAAAGTAGATGTCGCTGACTGCTGTACCTTGTGTACCTAACCTACCCCACTGACCCACTGCTCTACATCTTGGCCAGTATCAAGTAGTTTTGATCATCACTACTTTATAATATAATTTTAGATCTGGTATAGCTAGGCCAGACGCATTTCTGCCATTTTCTTTGCATTTCTTTTCATTAATTCCTTTGATATTCTGGACCTTTTTGTTCCTCCAGGATAATTTTTTTTCTACTCTATAAAATAATTTTTGGTAGTTTGGTATCAGCCAAGTATTTATTAAGGCCCTACTTATGTGCCAAACATTATTCCAGGCACTAAAAATATAAAAACAAAAGTACCCTCAGGAATCTTACAATATAAATCAGGGGAGACATATATATGTTTAAGTATTGGGGCAGCTAGACAGTGCAGTGGATAGAGCACCAGTGCAAGAGTCAGGAGGACCTGAGTTCAAATTTCACCTCAGACACTTGACACTCACTAGCTGTGTGACCTTGGGCAAGTCACTTAACCCCAACTGCCTCATCCTGGGTCATCTCCAGTCATCCCGATGAATATTTGGTCACTGGATTCAGATGGCTCTGGAGGAGAAGTGAGGCTGGTGACCTGCACAGCCCTCCCTCACTCCAAAAACAAAGTCAAGAGCAAGTCATGTCATCATTTCTCTGATGGCATGGTCTTCTTCACCAACGAAGGATGAACACACATACATATATATGCATATATACATGTATAAATGATCAAAGGATATGAACAATTCTCAAAAGAATGTCAAACTATTTTTGAAATTTATTTTTAGAATTCAATACTTATTTCCACAAGATTTCGAGTTCCAAATTTTCTCTCCATCTTTCCCCTCCCCCATACCCTGATATGGCATGCATTTTGATTACCCCTTTCCCCAATCTGCCCTCACTCTCTCTGTGCCCCCCATCCCTTTCCTCTCCCTTCTTCCCTTCCCACCCACCCGCATTGATAAGGCAAGCAATTCAATATAGGTTATATACATGTAGTTATGCAAAATACCTCCATAATAGTCAATTTGTGAAAGACTAACTATATCTCCCTCCATCCTAACCGGCCCCCTACTTATTCTATTTTCAACTTTGAGTCTGTCCCTTTTCAAAAATGTTACTTACAATCTGCCCTCCCCCTTTATTTTCCTGTATGGCAAAATACCCAACTGTATGTTATTCCTTCCTTAAGCCAAACCCGATAAGAGTAAAGTTCACTCATTCCCTCTCAACTCCCCCCACCTTCCCTCCATTGTGAAACCTTTTCTTGCCTCTTTTTATGTGAGATAATTTACTCCATTCTATCTCTCTCTCCCAATATAATCTTTCACCCCTTAATTTTATTTTTTTATCTATATGTCCATCAGTCTAGCTATATTTCCTCCAACTACCCTAATACTAAGCAAAGTCTCATGAGTTACAAATATCATCTTTCCATGTAGAAATGTAAGCAGTTCAACTTTAGTAAGTCCCTTATGATAAGAATGCCAAACTATTAACAACCATATGAAAAGATTGTTCCAAATAACTGATAAGAAAAATAAAAATGAAAACAACTCTAAGGTTTCACCTTACATCCAGCAAGTAGACAAAGATGGGAATAATCGATGCTGGAGGTATTATGGGAAGACAAACACACACTACTGGAAAAACTGAATTAGTCCAACTACTCTCAAAAGCAATTTGTAATTATACTTTGACTAAAACGACCATGACCTTTGTTCCAGAGATCTCACCGCTAGGCAAAATCTGCAAGGCAGTCAAAAAATACAATCCAGAATATTTATCGCTGATTCATAAATACTAACACTGACAGAAAGGAAAGACACCTGTGTTTATTTTGTATAAACATTTTAACTATAGAATAACACAAAGACCAATAAACTGAAACATGCTAAAAGTATACAGATAAATTTTTTTTGGCAACACAAGTAATTTCTCCAGAGAAAATTAGATGATTTCTGATAAGCAAAAACAAACTTTAAAAAAAAACTGTCAACAAAAAGGACTGACCAGCAAATTCCTGACATAAAAGCGTTTGTAACAAACTATCAATATTTTTTAAATGATTCCTGCCAAATCCTATGCAAAGCAGCTTTGAATGACTCCAGCTGCAAAAAACAATAGTAGGAAGAAGTGCCCATGTGTTTAAAGATGAAACTGAAACCTTTCTACCTTGCATTGCATATAAAGCAATAGATACAGATAGAGATAATTTATTTATATATAATTATATCATATATATCATTTATATATCATTCTATATTATAATATGCTGTTGAAATGACATCAGGGAAAATGCTATTTTGCAAACCAAATGATGGAAATATCACATTGAAAAAAATTTCTATGCAGTTTCTTTTCATTAAATAAAAAATTATGGGAGAAATAATTCTTTACTTGAGCAATCGTTAAAAACATGACCCTTTCTGTAATTTGTACATATGGAATGCTAATTTATATACAACCACTTGTATCAAGAAATAGGAATAAAGAGTTACAAATAATCTTTCAAGTTGTTAAAAGAATCAACTGTTAAAAAAACTTCAAAAATTTATCAACTCCCAGTCTTGGCAAAACTGTATGGCCAAATCAAGGCAGAGCTTAGTATACTTCTATAATTAGTAGTGCAAAACACATTGGCTTTCCAAGGACAACATACAATAAAGTTTCAGAAAAAAAAATTGCTATTTTTCTTAGTGACAATAAAACAAAAAAAGTTAAACAACTTCAATTAAAATAATAATTATAATATAATATATTGTCATATAATACATTATGATAAAAATAGAATGATTTAATAATAACATTCCTCTTAAAATATTTGATAGTTCTTATACACTGAGTGCTCTAAACAAATTAATACAAAATCATCAAACCAATATCTGGTCCAGGAAGATAAATTGGTTGTATTTGTGAAAAAATTAGAGCTACAAGAAATTTATTAAATATTTTTTATGTTTTCCAATTTTAAAAACACCCATCATTCAAATGAAATGGAAGTAAAGGCCTGCTTATTAATCATTTTACTCATCTTCATTCAGAAGCAATTCATTTTATTTCAAAGGCCTAGATGTTTCTAATTATGAACAAAGAAAACATTTTCCACTGAAAAATATAATACATCTGCTCTTACAGTATTCTGAACAAGAATAGTTATTAGCTTTTGAACCTGAAAATCTTATTGTTTAGGCTACGAATGAATGAAAGGTTCTGTGTTTTATCAAACTATTCCTTACATTTCTACATTGTACAAAATGGAATTTCCTGCTGTGTTTGTTATAAAGACAAAATAATGATGATGATACTTACGTTAGAGACAAGCTTGACATTAAAAAGGTATCAAGGAAAATCTATTACACCAGAGTGCAGAGGAACTGAACACTTTGGCCAAAGCTGGCCCCCACCCTCTTTTCAAGAGGAGGGAGCACTGAATACAAAAGTGAGATGAACTATATACTATTGGTTCTGGACAGATATTCCCATCAGGGGGCAGACTGGTACATTCTCCATTAGGTCACCATCTTCTCTACATGCCCATTATGTAATCACCCTTGGTGTGATCATCCCTCCCAAACATGCTTTAATACAGGACCCATGTTCAGGAAGTGGAGGGATAATTTTATGTGGGGTGTTTCTGCTTATATGCATGAGGTTCATTAAGCAAGCACGGTGAAGGAAAGCTTTCTCCAGGTTATTCTAGGTCATTTTCCTGACTGGTTTCAGGCCTGGACCTTTTATCAAAAATTTTTTGACTTTCTGAAGGTTGTCTCCTGACTGGTTGGGTTTGCCTGCAGTCTGCTGGCTTTCTTAGTATCTGACATATTCTCAATGACTTCATCAACTAATAACTTCTGCAGAAACTTAACTATTTGCTGTCTCTCACACCTATAAGAGCTGGCATTTAAACAGCACTTTAAGTTTTGCAAAGTGCTTTACAAACATGATCTCATTTGATTCTCACAACTATCCTGGGAGGTAGGTGATGCTATTTATCCCCTTTCTACAGATGAGGAAACTGAGGCTGAGCCAGTAAGAGGCACGCCATGTAATACAGCTTGTCTTCCTGACTCCAAGTCTACTACTCTATGGACTACTGCATTGCCTAGCTTGCCTCATCTTCAGTTATTGAAAAATTATAGTGAGTAGCATTACAATGAATGCTACCAGAACAGGAGCATCATTAGGTAACACTGAAAATTTACTTCTTCATGGTATTGACTTGAAAGGAAACTCTGTATAGTGAGGGCTATAATGTATTTGAAAAAAAGGCACATGGCCAACTAATGGTTGAGTTCATGGCCAGTCTTTTCTAATTCATAATTAGTCCAAAGGGCTTGGTAAATCTTAGTAAACCTTCAAAACATAGTCATAAGGGACTATTACCTACGGAGAACCCCATGAAGGGCAGGGTTCTCTCACAAGCCTAAAGGAGGTTAGTCAGGAATGGCATTCCCTACTCTCTAATAACCAAGCCACCACTCTCTATCTAATCTCGTTGATGATTCTTTGGTGCAAATCCACATATAAGTAAATAGGAGCTAAGTTGAGGAAGAAGAGAACACTAAGAGTGAATTAAGCATTACGGGGGCCACTCATAAAATAGTAGCCAGACTAGGGCCTCATCAATCAAGAGTTGAAGGAAAGAATTCTAAAGATAATTTCTGGTGACCTTAGGAGCAGCTGCTATCTCAGGGCAATCACAATGATTCATTCAGGAGTTAATAATTATCCTAATAACAACCTTGGAAGAAAAAGGAATTTGTTAATAAGCATTTGTTAAGCACTTTCTTTGTACTATATTAGGTTCTAGGAACACAACCAAAAAAATATACCATCATCTTAGAATTGAGAAACAAAAACTTGCAAAAGTTTACAAAGCGAAAAAAAAGGCTGAACCTGCATCACTGCAAACAATGAGGTTACAAGTTGCTGTTCAGCAAAGAAAACAACTTTTATGACATAAGCAAAAGAGTATACCACGCAAGACTTTATGTGTTTCTTCTACCTAGTAGAATCTTACAAAATGGAAGCTGCAATTTTAATAATGGCTTGATTCATCCTTACTCTCACTCCTAGAGTGTGAGATGGCACTGGCTCATGGATAAGGCCACTGAGGAACAAGTACTGATTTACTAAACTTACTGTCTAGTCTCTAACCTTATCTCCAAGCTCTCCTACTATCTGAAGTAACAAAATGGCACTGACTTTTGTCATCACAAGGTCCTTAATGGTGCTACCCCAAGTATCCCCCAAATCAAACAGTACTTCTAGCAATCTCTCACCTCCCGGTCTCCTAATCCTTATGATTCAGACTCACTGGCTACTTAAGTGAAAATCAAGCTAACAACTCCTATCCTCTCATCCCATTTACAACTCAGTCCTATCCTGCTCTCTCCTTCCGTTCTATTAGCCCCTTCTATCACTTAAAAAAAAAATGGTATTAAACTGTTTCTACACATATCCCTTCCATCTTCTTGCACCATCCACTGTCCTGCTCTTATTCGCATGCAGTTGAACACAGAAGTCAATTACAAATTCATGCTAAGTGGGTTCACTACAAATTTGTTAAACAATCTCAACTGCAGTGCAGCAAGGCGCCTCCCTAATCAATTCACCATCCTACTAACTAAATGGCTTTTCAAGTCATCAAGTATTTAAGTGACTACTATGTGCCAGGCACTGTGCTAAGATCTGGGGACTGATCTTAGGCATCTCGGTGCCACCAAGCAACTCTATAATACCTTCAAGTTAAAGAGCAGTTAAAGGTCTGCATGGATAGAGGGGATTTCCTAGACTATAATTCACTACACTGATGAAACCATAAGTCCAGACAAAACGACTATCCCCTACCTCAGAAATGTTGCTCCTTTTCCCTCCCATTTCACAGAATTCTTACCTTTCTTCAAGGTTCAGTTCAGGTGTTGCCACATATACAAAATTTTCCCAAGCTCTCTAATTTTTAGTGTTCTCTTTCTCCTCAATTTATCTCATATTTACTTATTTGGAAGACAGCATTGTATATAAAGTAGAGTGCTGGACTTAGTATCAAAAGACAGGGAGGGTTCAAATACTGGCTTTGTCCATAAGTGAAATCTCCCTCAATGGCGGTGTCTCAAGTAATTACAAAAGAACTTGAATTTTATTTCAGAAGAACAGAGAGGTAAAGAGAGGACGGGTCGAGGGAGAGGGGAAAGACTGGGGAAAGCACAAAAGCAGTTATGAAATGCTTACTACATATGCCAGGAATTGTGCCAAACACTAAGGATACAAATACAAGCAAACAGGTCCATCCTCAAGAAGCTTGAAGAGAACACATCTTGCAAGTAGGCAAAGGTTCCTGGCAAGAAATCAGGGATGAATCTGGCAGGTTGGAATGGTGCTACAGGTCAGAGTCTCAGCCATCAGAGAAGCAGGCCTCTAGGAGGGTTATCAGGATGGGAAGGCAGTTAGTGGTCAAGGAGATAGAAAAGTACAGAGAGTGACTACAGGAAAAGGTCTGATTTCTAACCACATTCCACATGCCCTCAGGAGTCAGACACCCCAGCAGTAACTCAAGGAAAGGACTAGTGTTAAAGGTCTGAATCCAAATGTTACCTACCCAGGATAAATAAGGGAAAATTCTCTTAAGGGGAAGGGACTATCTTTGGAACAGTGGGTAGGCCCATCTCTAGTGTGCCACTTGAATAACCCAACACAAGGGAAGAAAAGAAAGTAGAAAACCAAAGAATAAAAGGAAAAGTGATATTACTAGGTGTGTTGAAATAACTGTCAGATAAACCAAATGTAAAGAAAAATAACACAAGTCACCAAAAGATCACCCACCATCCATCTCATTTGCCTCTTTCTTTATCTCTTCATTATAAGATGGTTCTACTTTGTCATCTACTACACCTCTTTCCAAACATTCATTTCTGGCAAAGTTCTTTCCACAATTCTTGTTATCTGCATCTTTCCACACCAAAGGGTCTTATTTAAAAATGCATCTCTAAAAACTGTTTCTGCTTTGATGGCAGAAAAGCTGTGATTTTTCTTTTTCCTTCACCATTCTTTAATTATGCTAAAGTTTAAGGTTATTTCACTTTATCCACTTTGCTAACACAAGGAAAATCCACTTAATTAAAAAGCTGGCCTCTGCCCCAAATTATCCACCCACACTGTGCAGAATAAATTAAATGTATTATATGTTGTTCCAAGTCTTCAACTATGCAGACATAACAGAAGGATAAAAGGGTCACCTATAAAGTTGGTTTCTTTATCTACTTGTCCATTTAATCTTTAATCTAAAATCTAACTTTCTATTAAAATGGCTTTAAAAATAATTTTTATATCTTAAGATAAATTAAAACTTTCTCAGATGTCTTATTTTCTATGTTTTTTTCTAATTACTTTGAAAATGTTAGCCTTGCATTCAAATGAAGTCCCAATATGGTACTTTTGGTAAGACACCAAGGGTCACAGCAACTAAAAAAAAAAATTTCCTTCACTGAACAGTAGAACAATGTCTTTGCTGTCTCAGTCTGGATTCACTCATGGCTCTTTCTGCCAAAGGTTCTCCAGTATTCTTGAATACCAAACTGATGCTGTTTTAGAATGTTATCCCTTCCTTCCCGCCCTGCCCAAATTATAAATCAACAGTTGATTTTAAGCCACTAAACTAAGTGACTTAAAAATCAATTTTTTTTAAATAGGGATGTCAAAGAACTGTCCCACTTAAATAACTCAAGCACCCCACAGAAGTAAAAAAAATAATAATAATTTTATTAGTTTATAGAAAGAACTTGAGAGAAAAAGCATAGAAAAAGCTGACTCAAATTAAATTATTAATTAGAAACACAAGAGGCATTTTGGTATGGGGACAGATTCAACCTCAGTCTCAGCAGACCCAAGTTTGTAGTCTTATCTCTGATACATAGCAGCAACATGACCCTGGGCAAATCCTTTAACCTCCTGGTGTGCTAGGCATTTCTCAAAGATAATAAACCGCAGAGTATTCTCGAGGCCACATGTGGTCCTCTGGGACATCAAATGCAACTCTTTAATTCAAAGGACCTGGAGGGCTCAAGGCCCCAGGCTCCCCACCCCTGACTAGAGCAAGGAGAGACCATCCACCCTCCTGATTTTATGAGTAAAGAACATGGGCCCAGGAAGGCAATACAAGTATATGTGCCAGGGGCAGATTTGAATCCACGTTTTCTGATTTCAGAGTCAGAGCTTGTTCCTCGATACCAAAAAACCAGTGTTAAAAAAAAAAACCCATAAATCTTTACTCCACTTAACAAACATTAACCATTTTTCTGATACATAGAGCTATGTTAGCTCTGGGAAATAATACAAAGTTTACATAAAACTGCCCACAGGTAATTATATAGTAGGAACACACACACCATGCGGCACAATAATATAAAATGACTAGGTAACTGACAGCTACAGGAAGTCTGAGGAGGAAAAGGTTGTTAAGAACAAGGGTATCACAGAACTCACAAGACTTCCCAGAAAAGGGAGTAGTATTTGTATTAAGTTAAAGAAAATGTAAGAAAGCCAACAGTAAAGGAAAAAAGAAGGACAGTTCAGACATACATAATAGCTTTAACAAGGGAAGAAAAGAAAAGAGGTGGTTAGCTCAGGGTGTGGAGTGAGGAGTAATACAAAATAGTATGGAAATACAATATTAAAAATCATAATTCAACTCCATATGGTCTTATTCCACCCAAGAACGCAGACAACTCTACAGTGTGCAGCTACCCAGCTGAAAGCCTAGAATGGAGGAAGGTGGAGCAATTAGCGATTATATGGGCCCTACCTGCCAATGTTTGAAGCCAGAGGATACTTGGTCCCATTCAAATGCTCTCCATCATTAGTTTTACCAATATAGGTAGCCAAAGGATAGAGAAGTGAAAATAAAAACAACTAGGGGGCAAAGAAAAGTTGCCAAACAGGAAGGAAAAGGGTGGTGAGTAGGGGGACCAAAAAGAGAAGGGGAGCGCATAAAGAAGAGATGAATTTTTGATTGCCCACTAAGCTAGAAATGGGGTGAATTCAAAAGGGGAGAGACAAGAGGAGAAAGGTAACGTGAAAGGGAAAGTTCAGCCCATTCAGATGCACTAGACTAAATACCAGTTAACTCCTAGGTGTTTCCTAAAGTCTACATACTACCCTGGGCAATGTAAATTAGCTACGTAATCCTTTCAAGTAGATCTTCTAACATCCTCCAAATTTAGACTTTTCAAGGCTGAATTAAAAAGCAACAGTGGTCTACCAAGGCAGAAATATTCTAGTTCAAAACAGTGTCGCAATAATATTCCCACATTATCTGTGGGTGGAGGGAACCCACAAATTACAAAGCCCAGAATTAGAAGCTCCTTACATAACAAAATATTTATATTAGAATTATCACCAACACATATGTGAGACCCCAGTTTCACAGATTATTTATAATCATTCATTAATTCACTCTAGACTATCTTGCTATCACCCATATAAGCCCTCAAGCAGAAATAAATTTTTTCAGTCTGTATTGCCTCACACATAGCAGATACTCAACTGATACCTATGGCATGAATAATAAATCATGTCATTTCAATTCAGACTGACATTTTTGTTTTTTTCCTATTTCCTCATTTTGGATTTAGACAGAGCAATTAACATTTATCCCTGTGGTGAACTTTGCTAAGAAAATGGGCAAGTCACACAGGATAGGCAGTCCTGGATGGGTTGTGTTAAAACTTGAAACTGTGATATAACAGATTTATGAGTATTGGAGTAACAAACATTGAATACACAACAGCACAAAGTGAATTTATTAAAAATTACATTAAAATAGCATCTTAGGATTTAAAATTTTATTTCCTCACAATATCCCTCTAAGACAGGTAATTTAAGTGTAACAGGGTATACCAAACAACTCCCTTCAAGTAGATGGTTTCTAGCAAGCCAGTTAGTCAAACTCTTTCCTTTATTGATGACATCACTGTCCTTCCTGCTAGTCAGTTCTAATCAAGATCCCCAACTTCTCAAATTCTCAAGACTGACTCCAAAATGATATAGCCGATCTTGGGATTGCTGTTTGGTTACTTATACTCAATAAGTACTTATACTCTCCACTTTTCAACTCTTGAGTCCAGTTCACTTTTCTTCTATATTGTTCTAGATATACCTCCTGCTCTTAAGAGCATCCACTCACATGCATGTTGGCAACAATCTCTTCTAGGAATACTCTGAAATGTTTTAGGTGACTTGATGCAATTAGAACCATCAGAAATTCATATATAAAAATGAAAGTCATCAATAAAGGAATCACAAACAGATAAGGCAGTCAGAGGGCCCTATGGCCCAAGTTCAGCTCACCTAGTGAAACATCTATTCTAGCTGCTACTTGGGAATGACAGGTAAGTGGCCCAAGTGAGGGGCCCTGCTATCACTCCTTCAGTGAGAGATTAAAGGACTAAGAGGAAACAAATGAGCGTCACTCCCTTTCAAAAAGCCACTGAATCACAGCAGCACTTCCTGTTCAATGGCCAATAAGGAAATTGCTTTGTCATTGAGAAGAGCACTCAAGCACTGAGTTAATAATAAAACTCTTGATCAGAAAGGAGGCAGCAAGGCAGCTTTGAACATAGCTTATTAATACAAGCATAATAATTAGATAACATGCTAGTTGTCTTCAAGTGTTTGATATACTAGCATATAAAGGAAGGAATACATCTTTACTTCTTGGTTCTAGGGGGCAGAGGTAGGAACAACAGCAAAGACAAACTGATGTCAAGAAAAACGTACTAAAAATTAGTACATGGAATGTACTAATGGACATGGAATGAGCTACCTGAGAAGATAGTGGATTCCCTTCCCCTTACTAGGTATTCAGGTGTAACTTGGTCTTAACCAATGGATTAACCCATCCTCAGAACATGCTTGAGAGAAACCTATTTCCAGAAAAAGGGGTTATGACATGTAATGGTGGGTTTCTGCTTAGTCTCAGATTCAGATCATGTGCGTACAAATCCTTAAATGCTACTGGCCCAATAACCACATAAAGAAGATAGCTTTTCTGATTGTCTGCTAAGCTGGAAATGGGGTATATTCAAATGGCACTGGCTGGCCCAAGTGAGAACTTCCTTTCCTGCATACAGTAAACCTCTGAAGGGCAATAAACTTCAGGTCTTCCCCAACTGGGGACAACACGCAGCCATAAATAAGGGTCTCTATTCTTTGCCTCTTTACATTTCTTTTTTCCTGATTTAGGTGGAGTGTTGGAGATAGCTATAACCTTGTGAACTTTGAAAGGACAGACTATCTGTCTAGTGCCAGAAGTCCAGCAAATGAAATCCAAGCTGAGATTTAGCAGAAGTCAAATGGTGAAGAACTGAAGTTTTGAGAGAGACTTGTTTGACCTAGCATAAATTAAAGACAACCAAGAGGGAGCTAAAGAAATTATGCATTGATTCAGACAAATTTGCAAGTTAACTTGGTGGTGTGAATGTTTCACAGAAAATGTTTCCCACCTCCACAGGGAGCAAGGTGGTATGGAGTGTACCAAAAGTGGAAGGGGAGAGGCAGATGCTTTGATACTTTAGTTCTTGTTCTGTCTTTACTGCTGATTTTAATTGGTTAAATGAAAACTGAAGTACTAATCACTGGCAGTTAACACAGGCAGAATATACTGAATGGGAAAACTTTGAGCATTAGAGAATTACTCTACCTCTCAGAGATGCCCCTAGAACTCTAAAGGAGAGAGGAAGTCAACCTTGCTCTGGAATCCCATATGTTAGTATGCTTTAGGGTTTAGATAAGAAGTTCAGGGACTTGTTAGGCAAAAAGTAGAATTTGTTGGAAATGCTGTCAAGGGGATTCTTGTTCAGGTACAGATCAGATGGCCTCTGAGGTCCCTGCCAACTTTGAGATTAGGAAATTCTATCTCCTGTTTTACAGATGAGGAAAGTAAAACTCAAAAAGATTAAGTGATTTGCTCTTGATCACACAGTTCCTAGATGTCTGAGGTAGGAAACCATGACTCTAAGTCTAACACTTTCTACCACCCCATCCTGATCCAAGATTTTAAACTGAAAATGGAAAAGGATGAAGAAAATGCCCAGATAAAAACTGTATACAGTATAATTAAAAATATAACATAGAAGGCAGAACAGTGAAGGAAATATCCAGGGGTTCATAAAAGAAAATAACTACAAAGAGATTGTGGGTAAAACTGTTGGTGCCATCACAAACCAAAAGCAGAACCCAAACCCAATATTTTAAATTTAGGAGCCAACGAACCCCACCCACAGGGGCAGAGACTCCCAGAACTAATAAAAGGACAAAGCCTATACAGGTTTCAATTTAGGCAGTAGATAAACTGGCTAAAGGCTATACCCTAGGACTGCACAAGGTCTGTTGCTGGGGATAATAAAAGGAAAGGCTCTTCTTCACTTTAGCTGTCTTTTTGTAAACCTGTCCTGCTTTTTGTTTTTAAGTTCACAGACATTGTGGAAGTTGCAATACAAGCAGGGTCAGGGGCAAGACAGAGGAACTGCAGAAAAAGCGGAGTTGGTTTAGATTTCTCTGCTACTCACAAGATCTAAGAACAATATTGTATTGATCCGGGTACTGGCCAATTCCTTAAAACAAGATCACTTTGAAAAGAAAAAAGTACATGATAAAAAATTATGCATATAGTAATTATACAAAATAATTATTCAGTAGAATATAAACTACTTGAAGTAAAAGAACCTTTCCTTTTTGTCTTTATTTCTCCAGTGTCTAGAGTATCTGAATTGTTCATTAAAATGAAAATTACTTATTTGGCAATTTCATTCTATTTGAAAGAAGATACCAAATTTTAATTGGCCTTTTAGCACTTCCCACCCATTGTTCCTGGTTCTACTTTCTTGGGATAAACAAAACAAGTGGAATCCCTCCTCCACATGATGGTCCTTGAAATCTTGAGCACACCTTCTGGAGGTTAAACATCCTCAATTCCTTTAACAGACTCTCATAACATAACAGATCCCTTCATCTCATTATTTATGTGCTGCAGGCTATTCATGCCCACCATGCACCTTTCCATTGCCCTCTACATGTGACATCTCACTACCATATAGCAATACTAGTAAAATATAAGTATTGGAAAAATGGGACTTTGCATTTATGGGAATCCAGTCCACTTCTCCACTTTTCAACTCTTCCAGTTCATTTTTCTTCTATATTGTTCTAGGTATACCTCCTGCTCTTAAAGAGCATCCATTCACATGCATGTTGGCAACAATCTCTTCTAGGAATACTCTGTATTGTTCTAGGTGACTTGATGCAATTAGAACCATCAGAAATTCATATATAAAAATGAAAGTCATCAATAAAACCTTAACAAAAAGAATATTCTTCTGTAATTGCTTTTCAAATGCAGTTCAAAAAAAATCTAGAGGGGCAAAGGTACCAAAGGCAGTTTATTCTGTAAACAGAAGTTGGGCTGGTCATGTAGCAAGAATGACAGACAAAAAAGAGACTGTCCATCATACAGATAGGATGTCACTAAATAATCAACAACTGCCTGGTAAGTCAAAAACTGGAATGAGCCAATGCTCTAGCTGTTTGGACAGAGATTAACTCCCGGAAGCAAGGGATCACTGATTGTGGTATGCATGGTGTGCATATGGATCTGTATCCCATCCAGCAACAAAAGGCCTGAATGAACTGATTATGGCAAAGCAAAAACACAATGACTGTCTTTTAAAATACAAACTTCCTATTCCTTGAAGACATTCAAAGAGAAACTAGAAGATTATTTGAGGATCAGAGCAGCACAGAATGGTTTAATTGAAAGGGAACTTAGAAATCATTTGGTCTCAACATATGGAAAAATGCACATTAAAGGAAAGTGATTTCCAAGGTTATGTTGTATGATGGTATCAGGACCAAGATTAGAATACAGATAATCTTGCTCCCAGAAAAATCTCATGCAATAGATTGGGTATTTAGACTATATTACCTCTAATGCCTGTTCTAACTCTATAATTTTGTGGAAAAATAAAACTATTTCTCAAAATTTTAATGCCATGGCACACAAATAGCAAAAAGACATTAATTCAGCCTTGTTAAAAATTTTTCAAATCAGTTTTGCAGATCATCCTAAATTCTATTCAGAAGGTCTGACAATGTTAGAAATTCTTCAAAAACATGACATTAGCCAGGATGCTTAAAAGTACAGTACTGAAACAAGGGCCATTAGGGCAGTCACATTTGACATTTATGATGGTCCTAAATTTAATAAGGTTTTCTCCAAAGTATTAAAATATATATATGATAACAGAGTAAGGCATAAAGATTATAATTCTTCCTAAAAATTACTCTCAGCAATACTGCTAAAATAAAAATTTTTTAAAAAATAAATTAACATAAAAAAAGTTAACCTGCTGATTGGCCCTTTCCTCTTTTTTTATTAGAGCAATACCAGCTTACTAAATGAGCAGCATACTTACTCCTTGATCTAGATGTGGTAGGAAGGTTTTGGTTTATAGAAGACAATACAAATAATCATGAAATATGAAACCCTACCAACATAGAGATAGATCTAAACCCTGAGGTTAATTACATCCTCTGATGCCCACGATTTCTATACAGATTCACTCTATACCTTTATAAATTAGATTTCTACTCCTTTCAATGCAGTTTTTTCTTTGCAAAATACTATCTTTTTGAACCCTTCTACTGAGAAATATGCTATTACAAAAGAAATTAAGTCAAGAAGAAATAAATTAACTTTATTTTCAAGATCATTAAGAAAAATTCTTCTCCTAGCCATTCCACACTAGATAAATTGTCAAAGGATATGAAGAAGTGATACTCAAAAGAAGAAATTTATCAACAGTAAAATAAAAAAAGTGCTCCAAGTCACTAATAACAAGTGAAATGCAAATTCAAACAACTCTAAGGTTTCACCTCATACCCATATGACTAGCAAAGATGACCACAAAAGAAAATAAGAATTGTTGAAATGTCAATGGGAAGACAAGCACATTAACATATTGTTGGCAGGACTCTGAAGTGATCCAATCATTCTGAAAACCATTTGAGAACTATACCCCACCCCAAATCATACAGATATTCTTTAAAAAAAATGCCAAAGAAAAAAGGAGTCATATAAAAAAAAACTTATAGGAGCACTTTTTGTTGTATCAAAGAAGCAGAAACTAAGTGGGCACTGACCAGTTGGAGAAGGCTGAACAAATGGTGGTAAATAAATGTATTACATTTACATTCTATTAGAATATTATTCTACAGAGAGCAATCTGGAATTATGCCCAAAGAGTTCTAAAACTGTGTATACCTTTTGACCTAGCAATACCACTATTAAGTCTGCTTCCCAAGGTGATCAGGGAAAAAGGAAAAGAACCTAAGTGTTCTAAAACCTTTACAGCACCTCTCTTTGTTGTGGAAAATTGGAAATTGAGGGAATGCCCATCAAATAAGGGATGGTTTAAACAAGCTGTGGCATATGACTGTGATGGAATGCTACTGTGCTGTAAGAAATGATAAGCACGTTGATTTTAGAAAAATACGGAAAGATTTGCATGAAACATGAAGAATGAAATGAGTAGAACCAAGAGAATGATACATACAGTAACAGCAATACTGTAATGACTAAAGTTATTCTGACTATTATAAACACTCAAATCAACAACAAAGGACCTATGAAGGAAGATGCTAGCCTCCTACAGAGAAAGAATTGATATAAAGAAGTATTCATAGTATGGTTCTACATACACAACACACACACACACACACACACACACACACACACACACACACACACACACACACATATTTATCTGTACCAAATGGTGGCCTTCTCTAGTTTGAGGTGAGGAGGGAGCGATATAGTCAGGAACTTTAAATGTAACCAAAAAAATGTTTTTTTAAAAAAGAACGTCATTCTACCATAAGAAATGACTAAATGGATGGATTTAGAGAAACCTGGGGAGAGTCATACAAGCTAATGCAGAATGAAATGAGCTGATCCAAGGGAAGCATTTAAAGACTGACAACCCTGTACACAAAAACCACTTTGAAAGATTTAAAAATTCTGATTTCATACAATGACCAATCAAAACTCTAGAGGACTAGTGATTAACAATGTTGCCCATCTCGTGGCAGAGATGTGAACTAAAAGTGAAAGATGAGATACACAGTTTCAGATATGTGTGGGTGTATGTTGCTTTTACGTATCTAATTTGTTATGAAAGAAAGGAGGGCAGAAGACTTTGGAGGAGGCAGTGGGGCAATATGATGTGAATAATGCCCAAAAAGAACATCTGTTAAATATTTTTAAACATACAAAAAAAAAGCAGAAGGAAATTCAAAAGATACAAAAATGAATAGCATTGGTGTTAATCACATTAAATTTATTATATATAAATACAATAACTACAATAAATACATAACAAAGATTCTCAATGTTAATATAATCCCCTTTTTTCTATTCTTTGTACAAGAAAATCTTTGTGTCTGTTGACATTATCAAATTTATAAAAAACTTTTTCTATTTCTTTTCCTTTTAATACCCAAATGAGACTTGAGAAGTTGTATCATTTTCATTCATATAGATATGTGTATATATACATACACATATCCATATATACACATAAATGCAGATACACACACACACACACAGTCAAATCCTCAACATCTGATCATTTACTTTCCCAACTTCAAACATTCCTGTGATTTAATTAGTAACTTCATTTTCACTTTCGCAACTGTCCATTAAAGACCCAATGCACGCTAATTTTATGTCTGCGAAAAGGAGTAAAGTATTGTAAAAGTGTTCATGAATCCACTTCAGAAAGTGCTAAAGTAACCTCTTATGTGCTGATGAGAGAACAGAAAAAATGGAAAAGCAGCTAAGTTTCTGGATAATTGAGATGGTGGTCAACCAAACCCTCTTGCCTGGGATGCCCCAGGAGTTTGAAACAAACTGTACCTTAGAAATGGCAGGTAGCCCCATTCCCTTATTTACTTAGGGGTTCTTCTAACATCCTGGCCTCTAGTCCTCCCTTTCTGAACTATATGCAGACAAGTATATTTTCAGCAATCTCTAGGAAATGAGTACAGTTTTGGGTGGTTGCAGGAACCTAAACTCCTATTTCCCATAGGTTCAATTTCTCATTCACATTTTTTATTTTCACCCCATTTTCTAGGAATGTTACCCTAGAAAAAGTTGAGAACTGACTTTACATGCATAAATATTTACAAACACATATGACTATAGAATTACAGCAGGCCTTTTTTGCAACAAGCCGTATCTGCACAAGACATACACTATTTTCCTGCCAGGCACCCATGTCTTTTCTGGACTCTTCTAGGACTAGAACCTTCCATGAAACCAATAAATGTCACTAATGGGCACTTCTCTGCCTGTGACATGAAGAGTCTGAAATTATCTGGATATACCTGAGCCAAATTTCACCCTTTGCTTTAAAAGTCCAGACCATCTTTCATATTGCTGAGTTACCTTCTTGTATGAAGAATACCTAAGCATTCTTACACGAAACTAGGAGGCATAACAAGAAGTGTTGTTATTTGTTGCTGGTATTGGTGTTCAGTTGTATCCGAGTCTTCGTGACCCCATATGGGATTTTCTTGACAAAGATAGTGGAGTGATTTGCCATTTCCTTCTCCAGCTCATTTTACAGATGAGGAAACTGAGGCAAACAAGGTTAAGTGACTTGCTCAGGGTCACACAGCTACTAAGTGTCTGAGGGCAGATTTGAATTAAGGAAGATGAGTCATGCTGACTGCAGACATGGTATTCTCTCCACTGCACTATCTACTTGAATACCAAGTGGACATGGTCATAAACTCTCTTCTTAATCTTGCTATAGATGCATCTTGTTCTCTCTAATAACTGTGTATCTATCTCTCTAACTGTGAATGATGCATTGCCCTGAACCTTTTCTTATGCTTTATGAGAGTTAAATGCATCTATAATAAAAGCCTCTTGCTTAACATCACTGTCTTATTTGCCTCCTCTATGAAATCCTAAGTCCCAAACAGCAAAAAGGAACACGGGTAACCAACTGGTCCAATCCCCTCACTTGATAGATGAGGAAACTAAGACTCAGCAAGATTAAAAGACATACGAGGCCATAGGTAGCAAAGAAGAGAAAGCCAGGTCCACCAACTCCATATCTTATTACATAATATGTTCCCAACGCTGCCATTTTAGTGGACATAAAACTATATTACATAATTCTCATGGTTTAATTATAGCTTCACAGGTGTTTCTTTTTTAACTCACCAAAATGAATTTAAGAATCAGAACATTCACATTTTAACTATATAAAACCTTAGTTCTAAGTTCATTGTCAATTACAGCCAGCCCTCCACTTAAGAAATCCTGTTATCTGACAAATATAAACTGACATGTACAATCACAATCACTCCCATGGATCAGTAAGATGGTCTTATGGTCACAGGAATTTCCCTTTACTCCCTGCTGCCATCACTGCTCTCTCTACCTTAGGATTTCTCTGCTTTCCTCTGACCATTCCTGCTTGTCTACCACAGAGGACACAAGGTGATAAATATAGACACAAGTAAGGAAAAATGAGAGGAAGGAAAAATTTACCACTGCCATAGAGATCATGTGGCAAAAGGAAGAAACAGATGATGAATTCTGGAAGCAGATCCCAAAAATGGTATAGAAAGATATTAATGATGAAGCATTTTTAATCATACATCTGCCAAAAGTGGAGCAGATGACAGACTCTTAGATTTTGTTCCCTTAAAATTAGGTAGAGAAGGCAATGGTGGAACCTGATTCAGACTAGTAAATGGACACTAATTGCCAAAGTTTAAACTATGGGACCTTTGGAGGAAAATGACTAAACCACCTCGGAGGGCAAGACTGGGCAGTCTAACAATTACCCTAGATTTGAGGTGAACAGACTATTTAAAAAGTTCAGAGTAGAAATAGGCAGGATTCTACATTATGAAATTCTACATGGGAAATAGATTCACAAAGGATAGATTTCTCTCAATAACAGAAGTCTGACATAAATATAAATCATTCTAATGCAGAGGGAGCTTTTTAAAGAAATCAATGTGATAGCAGAAATTCATCAAACAGCTCTGATTTTAATAGAATATCCCACCTCTAATACTCCCTCCTCTATGACCTCAGGCAAGATATTTAATCAACAATCATTTATCAAAGCCTCTATCTTCCTAGGTCTCAGTTTCCTCATTTACTGGTGAGGTATTTAAATTAGATGGTCCCTGAGGTTCCAGCTCTAATCTATGATCATATGTATACAAAATGGAAACATATCAAGAAGTACACATAAGAAGAAGTTTAGACTGAGATAACCTTGTGAGAATGTCAAGAATATGGATATTCTGAAGTAGTTAAT
Source organism: Potorous gilbertii (assembly GCA_028658325.1). Classification (NCBI taxonomy): domain Eukaryota; kingdom Metazoa; phylum Chordata; class Mammalia; order Diprotodontia; family Potoroidae; genus Potorous; species Potorous gilbertii. Next base: position 15,132 of record JAQQSK010002946.1, on the reverse strand, counting down.
GATTTCAGTGATTGCTAAGAAAAAAAAAAAGGAAAAATGAGATTTTTTTTTTGCTAAATTTGGGATAAGAACAAAGAAAGAATGGGCCCCTGACTCATAATGACCTTAACAATAACAGATGCAATAAACAGTAAAACAGAGAAATGTCAAAACCATTCAATTTTTATTTTGCTTCTGCTTTCTCTAACATGGAAAATTACTTTCTCTTTGGGAAATATAGGAAAAAAATAACAAGACACTGCAGGCAACATAAATGAGGAGATGATGTGAAATTATCTGCCCTTAATAAGACTGAAGTCATCAGTTATAGACGAACTATATTTCTGTCAACGATCTTGAAAAAAACTGAAAAATAAGAGGCAACACAGTACAATTAAAAAAGAATGGACTTTGGAGTCAGATGACTATAACTCATCCCAATTTTACTACTTCCTGCCTGTAGAACCCTGGGCAAGTCTCTAAATAAATCTCTCTAAGCCTTAATTTCTCCATCTGTTAAAGGGTTTGAACTAGGTCATCTTTCAAAGTCTCTGCTAGCTCTACATCTATGATCCTATGACACTAGAGGCCAAGAATAATTTTTTTTTATCTTTAGTTTTTAGAAAGGAGTAATTATTAAAGATAGCACAGTAAGAACAGTTGATACAAATACATACCCTCAAAAGTCCATGACACACTCTCTCACAAGTACACACAGACTTCAAAAGAAAACTGACTCAAGCTTAGAGAGAACACATGTGGCAGGAGTAATTTTGTCTCATTATATCTATAAGTTCCTTGACAGCAGGGACTTTTTTGCCTGCTTGTGTATACATAACACTTAGCACAATGCCTGGTACACAAAAAGTGCTAAAAAAAAAAAATGCATTTAGACTGACTTCAAAGCATCAGCTGCTCCCCTTCCTGAGGTGCTCTAAAAGCTTCCCTTAGGTATTATGTAGCTTCTTTGTTCCTCATGGAGTCACAAATAATGTGCTTGTTTCCCAATGAAAATAATGCTGTCAGTTGATCTTAGGGTACTACAAGGACACCAACAGAAAGCTGTAAAATTCAAAATCTTCCAAACCTCTTCAAAGCTTTCAAGGTTCCTCCTCTGGCTGAAGGAGAACTCTGAACAAGGTGTAAGCTAAGGCCTCTCCTTCCCCCTAATCAAATGGTTCCTCCTCAGAATTTTTACTGGAATGCTAAACTTGCTCCAGCTTCTCAAATAACTCCAATTCCAAATCTCAAAGTCATCATCTTTCCAAGATCCACATTTATTCTAGAGCCCTCATCTCTATCACAACTCCTATAATGAAATGCCAATGAGTCTTCTGAAACAAAAAAAAAAATCTTTGTACGTATGTACGTACATACACACATACAATTTGTATGTTCCTATATTCGACTTTGGTGTTTTTTTTATTTTTAAATAGTATTTTATTATTTCCCCAATTACATGTTAAAACTTTTTTCAACTTTTTTTTTTAAAGTTTTGAATTCCAAGTTCCTCTCTCCCTCCCCTCCTTACTCCCTGAAATGGTAAGCAATTCAATATACATTATACATGTGCAATCATATATGACATTTCCATACTATTCATTTACTTTGTCTATTCAAATGGTCCATTTCCCAATCTGCCATAAATGGGGGGAAAAGGAAAGGGAAATGGAGGAAATCCTTTTTATTTCTTTATTTCATTGGTGTAAGGGGCACCATATAGCAACCAGAGAGCTACCCTTGTAAGCAAGAAGACCTTGTTTTAAGTCCCACCTCTGAAATAGAATGGGAAAATGAGACCATTCTGTCCCATAATGGGCCAGGGAAGAAAGAAATCCTAGTTAGAAGAAGGAGAAGTGAACATAAGCTGGTCAATCCCTGAAACACAGACATTAAAGAAAGAAAGTGACTAAGAAGGCTGTCTGAGACAAAAAGTATCCCTCCCCAGTAATTTACACTGATAAAATTTCCTTATACCTCTTTATTCTCACCTCCTAGAAGTTCCCATTCCTGTGCCCTTCCCTAATTCCCTCCCAGTCCCTTCACCCATAACCAAACCAAAGGATCTACTTTTGGTTAAGATGTCACTATGGAAGAGTAGTCTCTTCTACTACCTAACATGTTATTGCTTTCTTTCCTCTCCTAGGAAGGGGCAGATTTGTTCTAGCATCCCAAGTTGGAACTCAAAATGCATTTCCTCATGGAAACAATGTTAAACAAAGTGGTTAGACTCCACAGTATTACAAGAACAGTACTCCATTTCAGGTCCATTACAGAATAAACAGGAACTTGTGAAGTGGCCTGAGAATCTAAATAGGATGTTTAACATTGTTTCTATAGGAAAACCTTTTCGAAATACCAAAGAGAAGCTTCAGAAAATTACTTTATCTAAGAAATTGATTGAGTAGTGTAGAGATGAGTTACATCCCCTTTCAGGATCTACATACCAAATCTATAAAACAGTTTTGAACAAATGAAGTCACTGCTTTCAACCACGTATCTTTAGAGGCAGAATCAGAGTGTTGGACCCAAAGGGCCACATGTGGCCTCTAGGCCTCAACAGACTCCTGGATAGACACAGAAATCGCTTTATTCGCAGAATGACAAACTGCTTTCCAAAATGGTTGTTCCATTTCACAGGTCAACCAGAAATGAATTATTAGTGCTTATCATTCCACAACTACTTCAACATTGGTCATTTCCGTTTTTTGTCACCTTTAATAATTTGCAGGGTATAATAAGGTGAAACTTCAAAGTTTTGATTTGCAATCCTCTAACCAGTAATTTGGAGCATTCTTTCCTGTAGTTGTGAATGTTACAATTCTTTGGGAATTATGCATATCGTTTGATCATTTATATATTGGGAAATGGGGCGGCTAGGCAGTACAGTGGATAGAGTACTGGGCCTGGAGTCAGAAAGATATGAGTTCAAATCTGGCCTCAGACATCTAATAGTTGTGTGATACTAGGCAAGTCACTGAATTGTTTGCATCAGTTTCCTCATCTGTAAAATAAGCTGGAGAAGGAAATAGCAAATCATTGCAGTATCTTTGTCAAGAAAATCCCAAATGGGGTCAGGAAGAATGAGACACAACTGAAAAACAACTCAACAACAAATATTGGGAAATTACTATTAGTCATATATTTATCGATGTCTATAGACATAAGATAGTAAATCTTTATCAAAGAAATGATATCATTTCTTTTTTTTTTCACCCATTAAACTTCTTCCTTTTTTACACCAGGTGAATTAATTCTGTCAGTAAACTTTTTAGTTTTATGTAATCAGTTATTTTATTGTTTTGTAATTGTTTCCATCCCTTGGGTACTTAAGAAAATATCTCCTACTCATAGTTTTGAGTGTTAAATGATCAGCTTCTCTTCTGATTTTTTTATACTATAATTTTTGATATTAAAGTTGTGGCTCCATTTATGTAAGGTGTTTCTCAAACCCTAATTTCTTCCAGACTGCTTTCCATTTTTCCAGTTTTAGAAAAAATCAAATAAGGATTTTTTTCAAAGGTAATTTGTTTTCCATTTTATCAAACACTGGGCTAAGTTCATCATCTCTGATTCTCCTTTGTATCTCTGTTCCATTATTCTATTTATTTGTTAACCAATGTCAGATGTTTTTAATGACTGCTCCTAACAACAGTTTGAGGTTTAGAAGTGCTATTCCCCTTTGATCTGTATGCCTTTTCATAATTTCCCTTGTTATCCTGTATCTTTTGTTTTTCCAAATGAATTTTATTTTATTTATTACGTTTTATAAAGTTTCCTGCTGGCAATTCAATTGGTATAACACTGAAAGTATAAATTAACTTTGACAGTATTCCCATTTTTATTATATTGGCATAGTCGAGCCATGAGCACTGAATAGTCCTCCAGCTATTCAAGTTTTTCCTTAGTTCTTTAAGGAGCACTGAATCTACAAAAATCTGTGCATGCTTTAGATTGTCAATCACCAAACATTTTATGCATTTTCTAGTTATTTAGAATGGGGTTTCTCTTTCTGTTGTTGCATCTTGAGTTTTCTTATCATATAGAAATGCTGTTGATTTTTGAGGATTTATTCTGTAGCCTGCAATTCTGCTTAAGTCATAGTCTCAATTACTATCTTTGCTGGTTCCTTAAAATTTTTTAAGGACATCACAGTTATCAACAGCAAGTAAGTATAGTTTTATCTCCTCATCACCTATCAATGCTTTTAATTGCTTCCTCCTATTTCACTGCTATTGAAATCATTTCCAGAAGTATATTAAAAAATAGCGGGGAAGAGGTAGGGATCCTTGCTTCACTATCCTATTGAGTGAAAAAGTTCTAGTGTATTGCTACTCCATATGACACTTGTTATTCCTCCCTCCCTGAGGCAGCAAGCAATCTGAAATAGGTTATACATACATGTACAACCATGTAAAAAATTTTTATATTAGCCATTTTGTACAAGAAGATAGGAAAGGGGGGAGGGAAAATGGGAAGAGGAAGAAAAAGAAATAAAAGCACATGCTTCAGTCTATATTCAGACAGTATCAGTTGTTGCCCTAGAGGCAGATAGCATGCTTCATCACGAGTCCCTTGGGGATTGTCTTGGATCATAGTACAGCTGAGAATAGCTAAGTTATTCACAGTTCTTCACAGAACAATGCTGCTGTTACCCTGTACAACATTCTTCTGGTTCTGCTCACTTTATCTTGCCTCAGTTCATGTAAGTCTTTCCAGGTTTTTCTGAAATCATTCTGCTTGTCATTTCTGATAGCACAGTAATGTTTTATCACAATCATATACTCCAGTATTATTTAGCCATTCCCCAACTGATGGACATCCTCTCCATTTCCAATTCTTAACCAAGGGTATGCAGTTTTAGAACCCTTTGGGCATAGTTCCAAATTGCTTTCCAGAATGGCTGGATCAGTTCACAAACACCAACAATGCCTTAAACATCCCAGTTTTCCCACATCTGCTACAATATTTATCATTTTCCTTTTGTCATATTAGCCAATCTGATAGGTATAAGCTGGTACCTCAGAGCTGTTTTAATTTGCACTTCCCTAATCAACACTGATTTGGAGCACTTTTTCATATGACAATAATTTTTATTTCTTTGTTTGAAAACTACCTGTTCATACACTTTGACCATTTATCAACTGGGGAATGATTTGTATTATTATCTATTTAATTTCGTTCTCTATATATTTGAGAAATAAGGCTTTTCTTTTTTTCAGAGATAATTGCTGCTAAAGTTGTTTTCCCATGTGGGAAACAAGGAAGAAGTTCTGGTTCCACAAGTTTTGGGTGATCAGGGTTGTGACCTCACATGGTCAGATTAGAGGTCACATACTTGTGCGCAGGCTTGACAAGCTGTTTAAGGGAAAGCTTATCAGAGAAGAGAACATAAAGTCAGGTGGCAATGAACGGTGTCACGGGGGATCCAAAATTCAGAACAGTATAAGAAGTTTTCATTATTTAATGAATGTGTTGTAGTTTTCCTATAACTTTACTGGAGAGGCTACCCATCTGTTCAGGGAGGATGGACATAAAGATTAATAAAAACTTTCCTGATTTCACAACAGGTATTGTTCTTAGTATAAGGTGAACATGTTTCTCACAGTTGGGGGCTTGTTAGATGGGCTGAGATCTCACAATTTGGGAGGCTCGTCTCGGATCTTTAGCATCAAAAAGGAAGCTTTCCTGCCTGTAGGGGATGCAAGCACATCCATTGATTTTCAAAGGCCTAAACACCCACAGGCAAGTTTCCCCTCTTCTGACTGCTAACTTCTCAGGCACTGTTTGGAATTTTGAACCCAGGAACACAGCCAAAACAACAGACTGAAAGGCCAGAGGCAGAATAAGTCAGGGACCTGAGAACAGCAGGAAAATATCGGTGGCTAAGTCTATCTCAGGATTTTAGACACAACCAACCAGTCTTCAGGGACCTTCAGAGGATAAGTCCTAAGATGGGAAGTGAGTGCTCCTAACATAAAGAAGGGGATAAAGAATCCTCTGAGTATTCCTTCTGAAGCCCATCTGAAGGAATTCTGGCTATATTCCTTCACCTGTCTGCTCCCAAGACCAGTCTTACAGAAGGATGAAAGAAAAAAGAGAGAAAGAGGGGGGAGAAGGAACCTAGATTCTGAGGATCCTTTTGAAATTGACTTGGAGTCAGAGTAAACTGACATGAATATTTGAATTTTGACCAGTCTCATCTAAAATTAGTTTATTTCCTAAAAAGACAGGATCTGTATTGCTCTCTCAGTTCTGTGCATGTCTGTGTGTTTGTGAAGTAGTTCATGTTTGTGGTGTAAAGTTGTAAATGCATCCAGGCAGCCCAAACAGAGTAGCAAGGGCTGAAGTTGGACTTTCCCTTAGAATTCTGCTGTCTCTTAACCTCTCCCTCTCCCTCCCTCCCTGATAACAGCAGTCTCAGAGGAGTGAGAGGGCAGGAGAGAAAGGAAGAGAATGAGAGAAAAAAATGCTTTACTGTGTGGCTTGATTTGTAGCATGAATGGTGTTAACAGAGAGTTTGAAAACTTTTTAAAAGCTGTTAAAAAAAAATCTTTCTTTCTGCATTCTAAACTTTGGCCAAGTTTTTGAATGTGAAAAGGGAAAATATTTTTCCCCTCAGATTGCTCTTTGCAGAGTATTCAACTTTAAAAAAATGGGGCTCTCTTCTAAGGTTTTTTTAAGGAACAAAGAAGCTAGAAGAAATAGTGAGCATTTAGTTTATTTGAAATATAAAAGAAGGGGGGATATGGGTGCAAAAGCAGAATATCCATGTACTCAGAGCATGTGCACAAGGGGAAGTTACTCCCTCCCCCCCATCTGATTCAGAAACTGAAATGAGACTGGGAGACCCTGTCTGGTGAGCCTCGGAAGGGAGAAGGGGAGATGGAAGAAGCAGTTTCAGCTCTTTAAGGAAGTAAAATAAAAAGGGATTATGGGAAGTTATAAATAAAAATTCAACTAGCAAGAATATTAGATTAAGGTAAAAAGAGGGCTAAAATGTTTGTCATTCATGATTATAAATTCAGATTTGATATGATTCAAGTGAAAAATCTATCCTGAAGGAATAAACAGCAACAAGTGAGAATGCTCTTCCTATCAAGATTGAGCAGAAAAAGATATTGTTATTTGGCATTTATGATTGTAAAGTGTCTGACACAAGGATGGACATATGTTAGATAAAACATGAATCTAATATAACTGTCACAATTTTTAAAATTGGATTTTGTTATATATAGATTGAGATTTTAAAAGGATGTGATAGAAATTTGATAATTTGATATAATGATAGATTTAACTTCTTTGCTTTGTTTAAGATAGAATGGGATTCTGGTGCAGACAACTACACTTAACACATGGAGGAAAGATGGATAATCTGAGTAATGGATTGAGAGATTTGGAAAGATAAATAAAGGGTTGTTTGAAAATATGAAAGGCAGGTAAGAAGGCTTGCTGGATGGGTCAGTTTCAGATTGTTTCAGTAAGTGGTGAGGGTGTGAGGAAATATTTTAACAAGACGGAAAAATCACGTGTAACTTGATTTGATAACTAATGGCTCAATCAAATTTGAGATGACTATCTACAAGGATACCAAGTCTATATTTACTTACTATTTAAGACTTTATGGGACTACAATTTACCATTATTTTAAGCTCTGATTACAGGAATAAATTGTCTGAGTTATCTTAAAAGCCAAGTGACACAGACTGCAGGAAGATATTTGGGGAGAGTTTTGAAGATCTTGACATAAGGTCTTCCTAACTCTATTCTCTAATAACTTCGAAGCCCTGCTTTCAGCACCTAGTGACCACATGATTGGCTGTCATATACTGACTCATTCCTGGAAAGAAACAAGCAGAGCTAAGGAAGTCTTTCCTTCGGTTAAGATATATGACATTGTCCCTCTTCCTTTACAGCAAATTTCTGTAATCAGAAAGTTATAGTAAATGATTATCAGATTGATAGATAGAGTGGGTCCACTTGGTAAGGAGATGAATTTTTGTGCATTCACCGAATGGCTTGTTTCAAGTTTTAAATACATAACAAGATTGTTGAAAAAGTAATTTACCTAAATGTTATATTAGGAGTTGCATTGTTAAAAAAGAAAATGATGAATGGGTTATGAATTCTGAGTAAGTTTCTGTGTTGTAGAATTCCTACTGAGAAAATAAGAATTCTTGAAAAAATTTTTATATATATTTATAAGTAGGTATGATTTTTAAGCCTATTCCATCTAAGGATGTATTAAGTATATATATTTATAAGTAGGTATGATTTTTAAGCCTATTCCATCTAAGGATGTATTAAGTATGTTAAAAAGTTCTGCTATTAAAAAGGAAGTTTTAACCAAAATTCTTTTTGCTATAACTAAAACATTTACAAAGTAGGTTTGTGAAAGGAAACTTGGTAAATGTGCAAAGTCCTAGGTTTTAGATCTTTTGTAATTTCTGTCAATTAGATTCCAGAGTGTCTTGTGAAAAACTGTAAACAGTTTTTAAGAGAGAAAAATATCTGTTGTATGAAGAAATGTTTTGTAAAATCTTTTGCACAGTTTTTGGAATTTATATTTGTAAACTAATTTATTTTATGGGGGTTGGAAAAATAAGGGGCAAGATAAAGGAGACCAGGAATTTTATGGCTCCAGGAACAAAGTCTCTTGGCCCCATCCCCTTTCCTTTTGAAAACCAGTCATTATTACATAAGGACTTCTTAAGATCTAATCCAAACTCCAAGCTCCGAGCTCCTCGGAGAAAAGATGTTAACTCTTTCCTATAGTAGATGGGAAGGAAGGGCGCCAGCCTCACCCCTGGGCTTCCAAAGCTGGAAAAGCCTGAGATCTTCACCCAAGTGGTGTGGTGTGCTTCACTTTGTTAAAGTTGTAGTCTCTATGCAAAGTGTAAACTGTTTGTATGTGGAGTTCCTAAACAAGGAGCTTGTTTTGGTGATAAATGATCTCTAGTGATTTACTTTTAGGACAAATTTAAGATTTAAGATGTAAGTCCTGGTAAAATTTAAGATTAGTGAAACTTGCCATCTGGTAAAAGCCTCTGGGAACATTACTAATTGTGTTTACTAACTACTGAGAGGAATATGACTATTCCAGGCAACAGTCTGCCTCAGGGGATAATTCTGTCCTCAGCCTGGGATGGAATCCTTCTGGCTCAGTTTCTCCATTGTGTTCCTCTGAAAAGGAATATTTTCCTACCTGACTCTTTCTGAGTCTGGCTATAAGGTGGAGATAATATCTAATTAGGCCCTTGCTTTTCATCTTCATGGCATAGTTCTATAATCAAAGTGGATAGTTTAAGATGTAAGCACAATGCGAGAAGTGAAATCTTGCTGTTTTCAATTAATTGGGTAAATGGGTACTCTGGTACAGTCTTATGAAAGATATAATCCTTGAAAAAGAACATTCATTCTGAATGTTATGGGAATAATTAGATAAAAGGAAAGGAAACCAAAGTATAAATGTGATATTGAATCACTGTTCCTTAGAGCAAGACTGGGATTTAAAACTAACTGTAGTTGCATGGAATTGTTGAGGTTAGGGTTCGTTGGGACCCAAAAATAGCAATACACTGGATTCTGCTCAAATGAATTCAACTCCAGCCTTCTTTCAGTCAAAGAAAGTCAAAGTTTGTTAAGATTTCTCAATATTGGGTAGACATTTAGGAAATCTGAGTATTTGTAATGCTAATGTAAATGGATCAGATAGAGTGAGCATTTTCATGGAGACAAAATGTATCTTATATACAGAGGAACTGAGTAAGGAGTTCAGGGGTGACCCCAGGTGGTCTAGGGGTTCCAGGGATGGCCAGTAACCTGGAGATTTGGACTGACAGGATCAAGGGTGGGAAACAGAACAGAGATTTGGGCATAATGATAGGGGAAAGCTTATGGGCCTCAAGAGAACCAGGTCAAGTGGGGAAATCCAAGGAGCTTTCAAGGTAATGCTGTCCAGGGCTCCTTCAGACATATGGGACTAAAACTCTTTTAGGGTAAGTGACAAAGGCCCCAACTTGGAAAAAGGTCTATACCTGTTACAAAGTGATGTATTAGTGTAACTGATTGATTAGTTACTGAGACTAAATCAGAGACATCTTCAGTTTGGCGGAAAAAATTTCAGCATAGTTTCTTAGAGGCAGGTAATCTATGGTAATATTTTGCATTGATGGAAAAGTTAAATGTTTCTGTTTTGATTTGAATTCATTTCATGAACATATGCTGAAGTTAGTATTTGAACTTATATGTGTAGCTCCTTCTTTTAGACTGAACATGGCTAGAAAGGGATAAAGAAGCTTGGAGAGCAGATGGGAATCTATTACAGCAACAACTTAGGATGACTGCTATTTAATCAGGAACTAGAACATGTGTAGAAAGGCATGCAGGCTACTTAACACTTGCTCCAAAGATGTTCCTTAGCCAATGTGAAATTATAGTCATATCTGAAACTGATTATTGGAGCTTGCTATTTTAAGATTTTATGGGACTATTAACTGACTCTTCTGAGTCTAACTCCAGGTGTGGATAGTATGAAAGGCGATCTGAACCACTGATCCATGATACCAGCGAGCCTGTGAGATGCTCGTATAAACTGCAAAAAGGTGATCTCATGGGAAGGTTGAGTGAATGGCTGTTCTGCATGAGCTGAGGTAGTATTATCCTGATTCAATTTCCCCACTGACACCTGGAAGACTTTAAGTCTGGCTAAATGCCAGTTGATAATCTACTCCTGTCTGGAACTGACATGAAGTTAGAGAGATGTTGTTTCCCTGAAATATCCCTACTCTTGGAGAGGTAAAAGGGAGCAAATCATCTCACATAAAAGAGGAAAGAAAGGGCTTTTACAATGGAGGGGAAGAGGGGGGAAGATGAAAGGAAATAACTGAACCTTACTCTCATTGGATATGGCTTAAGGAGGAAATAACACATATTTCACTGGATATGGAAATCTATTTTATCCTGCAGGAAGGCAACGGGGAAGATAATAGAAGGGACAGCAAATTAGGGAAAGGGATAATCAGAAACAAACACTACTGTGGGAGGACAGGTCAAGGGAAAGAATGGAAAAAATGAAAGGCAGGATAGGACAGAGGGAAATGTGGTTAGTCTTTTACAAAATAACTATTATGGAAGTGCTTTGCATTGTTACACATGTATGACCTATATTGAAGTGCTTGTTTTCTCAATGAGGGAGGGTGGGAAGGGAGGAAGAGACTATGGAACTCAAAGCTTTAAGAATGAATGTTAAAAGCTGAAAAAAAGAAAAAAGGAAAGAAAGAAGTATCCCTACTCTTAATGGCAAATTCCTACAATCAAAAGTTTTGTAAGCATAATACCAGATCTATTAAATATTAGATTGTTGGTAGGTGAACAACTACAGTTAAGTCTAAAATTAAGCTATAAGGTGTAGGATTTTAAACCAACAATAAGTTATGGTTTTTTAATTCTGAGTAATAGCATGGGAACTGTTAGATTGATGGCCTGTGAGGTTAGCATACATAGTTCTTTTATTATTTTTGTCTTGGTTAATGTTAAAAGAAGAATGGTTTGTGTTCTATCTTGTAAACACTTTAAAAGAAGCATCACATGACCAGAAGTTTAAATTGTTTTATAACATGATATGTACTGTGTTTAAAATGATTATTTATCGTATTTGTGTATGTACTGGAGTCTGCTATAAATTCCTTAGCAAAATCTCATCCTCCTGATGAGGGAAATGAATAGTGAATTGGTGTAAAACATAAAAGCTGGGTTCTAACGTGAATTTCTTAAACATGACAATTGTTCAAAGTTCCAATTTTAATTTTGTAAAAGTGATAGGAGTATAAAGCTTAGGAATGCTAATCTAAAATAGTATCAGGGCCAGTTTTGTAGGAGAGTGGACATCTGGATTTCTACAAGAAGATAAAGGGAAGAAGATGCTGAGATGCTGCACTGAGCATTCAGACCAGAAAACTACATCAGATGATGTTCCTCCCCAGACTGCTGTATGAAATGGAACGTCTAAAAGAATAATTCGCTGATTTGTCTTTTTCTTCTTAGTCTCTGTATCTGTACTTGTGAAGGGGACTGGCCCCTTGTAATTTGTCAATGCATTGGTCAACACTGCTCCCTTACCATATTCATATAAAGGGGAGACAGAGGAAGGGAAGACTTCATAGGGGAAAGAAAGTGAGATGGTACTGATTGAATTTAGGTGTGGAAACAAAAATTTTGATAAAGAGAAAAAGGGGGGAGTGTGTGGGAAACAAGGAAGAAGTGTTGTTTCCACAAGCTTTGGGTGATCAGGGTTGTGACCTAGCATGGTCGGGTTAGAGGTCAGAAACTTGTGCACTGGTTTGATAAGCTATTCAAGGGAAAGCCTATCAGATAGGAGTATATAAAGTCATGTGGCAATGGGAGGTATCATAGAAGATCCAAAATTCGGAAGAGTATAAGAGGTTTCCATTATTCTCAATGTACTGTCGCTTTTCTATAACCTTACTGAGGAGGCTACTTACCTATTCAGGGAGAATGAACATAAAGATTAATAAAAGCTTTCCTGATTTCACAACAGGTATTGTTCTTAGTATAAGGTGAACGTGTTTCTGACAGTTGGAGGCTTGTTAGATGAGCTCATTTCTCACCCGAGTTTTCTTTCTTTCTAATTTTGATAGCATTGGTGTTTTTTGTGTAACTTAATCTTTTCAAAGGTGATCTTATTCTCACCGGTTTTCTTTTCCTAACCCCTAATTACCTTTTCCATCTGTTAAACTCTTTCCTTTTGCAGTTTTACATGTGAATTCTTCTTTCTTTCCTGCTTTTATCTGGCTATCTGATTCTTACCCTCTCTTATCCAGTCAGGCAAATAGATTCCTCCTTCCTCTTCTCCCCTCTACCTTTTCATTAGTTTTTACAATTTCATTTTTACATTCCTTTCCAGAGAAAATTTCTCTAGTGTCTTCATTATCTTTCTGCCAACTCTAGACCCTCATTCTTTGGTTTATTACCCCTATAATCATCTATTTCCTCTCTATTCTCTGTATTTTTCTTAGAATCAAAACTTCTGAGATAACCTTTCTGAGCTTTCCACTATAGGCAGCTTTTGCCACTGCCTTATAGCATTTACCCTGTGGGCTCCTCTCTTCCATTGTGCATCACTACCAGAACAATGTCAATTCCTGCAGGTGACAGAGAGGATACTTCCCTATGACAGGAATGTCCCTCCCTACCCCCATGTCCCTGATTATGCAATTCACCATTGATCTATACCCTCCTCCTAGTTACCTTCTTCCCTCATTTACTTCAAAATTTCCTCCTGGTTCTGTATCTCATATTCCCTTAGATGCCAGTTGTCATGAGATATTCAACGCCCTCATTCCTGAGGTATGATGAGTGGTCTTCAAGAACCAAATCCAGCAATAAGGTCCCCAATCTGCCATTACAGAGCATCTGTCTTCACCTATAGAAGAATGACCAAGGGAATACACTTCTCCCCACCAAAAGAAGGCTACCTCTTTTCCATTCCCCTTTAATCCTTCCTTCCTCCTCTTCACCTATTCCCAGATAGAGTCTGATAAAAAGAATTCATATGTAAAACTCCAAAGGGAAAGAGTTATTCAAATTTCTTTTCCTTTGTGTTCAAAGGCATTCTCCTGGTCACTTGCACAATTTGTTGCCTCAGAATTAGTCAATTTAACCTCTATGCCCCTAGAAATGTTTCCTAGAGCAAAATCTGCAAATTCATCTTCTGTGTTCAGAAGTTGTAGCCAGTTTTCTTCTGTTATTTCCTGCATTGATGTTAATGTTTTTCGACTTACTTGTGTTCTTCTGGGAGACATATAATCTCTAGGTTGTCTCTATGCAGCCTGTTTTCAAGATCAGCATGTTTGCCTTGGATAGAAAGAACACATATTTTCTTTTAACGTTACTGTTTTTTGCTTCTCTTCTTCTAGATCATCTTCACTTCTGTGTATGTGCGTTCCCAAATGATTGTTCTCTTTTTATGTTTCTAAGACATGACATCACAGATTCAATTTTTTCTATTCTGTTGATTATTATTGCTAGGCAGGCCATAAATTCTGTTCTCTTGTCATTTTTTCTTTCCCTCTGTTCCTCAGTTTTCTGGTCCAGGAGTTCAGAATGCTGTCACACTGATGCCACTGCAGCCAGAGGGTGATTTCTATTGTTTGGAATCTGGGTTTCTGAGGCTGAGAGGGAGAAAAGAGATTAGAGCACAGGGATGAACTCTAGTTCAAGCCTAAACATATCTCCTACTCCTTCCCCTATCCCTCGGTCCTCCTGTAAAAATTCTTTACTGAGGCCTCAGCAAACTTTTATAGCCTAAAGTCCAGAACCACAAGGCACTGGAAAGAGGGAGAGGTACCAAAGTGTGGAAATGGGTTTTGTTGCAAGCCCGTAAGTCCTTAGGTCAGCTAATGAAGCTCCACTATTGATACAAAGGTGAACGGTGGGAGAGAGGGTGCTGCATGAACTCAAGGTAGGCGTCAGGTTATCAGGTTTTGTTTTTTGGTTTTGTTTTAAATCTTTTAGGCTCCCATGGAGACAGCAAAAGTTGCTTTATCTTTGGTACATAATTTCTGTATAAAAGGTTGTGAAGATCTGAAGAAAAAGAGTCTAGTCCTCCATCTTATTGGTCACATGACCCAGAATCCCCAACACATACTATTATATCCCCAACCAAGTTTTTGGTCTCAGGACCCCTTCATATTTTTTTAAATTACTGAGTTTTAGTTTATGTGGGTTAGTTATTAATATTTAACCTGTTATAAATTAAAACATTTTAGTATTATTATAAAAACAGCTTTGACCTCCCAGATTCCCCCAGAAAAGGTCTCATGCTTTCCTAGAAAACCCAGACCACACTTTGAGAACCACGGATGTTGAGTGCAATAGGTGACATAATGTGAAGTAAGGTTGGAGAAGTAACGTGAGGCCACACTTAGAAGAAATGATAAAGCACTGAAGCTTGTTCATGAGTGACAAAGGCAGACTTGTACTTTGTGGATATCAATTTGGCAGCTGTACAGAAGATGGTTTAGAAAGGTCTCTGAAGAATCTCTGATGGGAATCTGAACTGGTATTACCAGTCATATAAATGGAGAGAAGTTGAAGGCTGTGAGACATCTTGTGGAAGGAGCACTCACAAGA
>JAQQSK010002941.1:0-122751 GCA_028658325.1 Potorous gilbertii | reverse complement strand
ATTAATAATACACATCCTTTTCATACCAATGTCCTCGGAGCTGATTGGACTGCTCAGTGCAATCCTACTCACCCTTTTCTTCTGGACTGGATGCCTGGTTGGCTTTTGGAGACTCGTTGGTGCTAAGCTGAGGAGAAAAAAGAAGAATGAAAGAGCTCCTTAGGAAAAAAATGCAAAACTGGAGGTAAGAAGCAGCCTGCTCTTAGCCCACCATCCTTCCTAACTCTCTTTCCTCCAACTATGATGGCCTCAAGAGTCCTAGGTTTGGAAGAACTGTAGTAACTCTCCAATACTGTCTCCTTTTAGACATTATTGTGGCACTTTGGACCATGTGTTAACATTAACTTCATTTAATAAAGCCTTAATAATCGTCATAAGAATTCAAAAGAAAATTTTAAGCAGGTGTGGTAATAGTCAATTTTGGCCGTACCAAGACTTAGAAACAAAGAGTTTCTACTAAGAAGAATATTGCCAAAAGGATCTGGTCACATCACATGCATAGTTAAGTGCTGTTGTCTCTTCTTAAATCTCTTTTACAAAAACGGAAATAAAATTGAACAAAGTTACAGAAAAAACTTGTAAAATGAACTAGTGTATGTTAAAAGAAAAAATAGAGCAAGCTATGTATCTGAATGCTGACTTTGACATTTGTTCATCACTTGCCTTCCCTGGGCTTCAGATTTTCTCCTTTATAAAATGAGGATGTTTGGCCATTCTTCTATCAACAGTCACCCACTTTATTTCCAGCTAGCTGACAGAAATATTGGAGTATAGATGAACCTTTTTGTCTTTAGCCTCCTTGTAGCATATGCCCAACAGTGAAATTTTTGGATTAAAGAGGATGAATATATTTATATAATACATAATTCCAAATTGTTTTTCAGAATGGGCCATTTCAACAGTGTATTTGTGTGTCTTCTCTCCAGTATTGACTATTTCCATTTCATTTCAACTTTGCCAATTTGGTATTAGCAAAGTCAAATTTCAAAATTGTATTAATTTGACATTTTTCTAATTAATCATTTGGAACAGTCTTTCATATGGTTAATAGTTTATAATTCTTCTTTTGAGAACTATTTGTTTATTCATATCTTTTGACCACTTACTAACTGTAACAATGTCAACAAAAATGATAGTAAAACAAAGATAAATATTATGTAGTTTAAAAATAACCAATCTTGCCCCACTCCATCCACAAGAAGAAATACACCTCCATCCTCTTTAGTCTATGGATGTGTAGTGTTGTAAAGTGATTAGCCTAGGGTCATACAGTAAGTTGCTGTCAAAATTGGAATTTAAACCCAAATCTTCCTGGCTTTGAGATCTCTCTGCACAGAATCCAGAGTCACAGGACCCGAACTTGAATTCTGGATCTGCTACTCAACTGTGACACCATAGGCAAGCAATTTAACATTTCTAGGTTTAAGTGTCTGATATCTGTCAAATGAAGGGGCTGGCATACCAGAAAGTTAATTATCCACTCATTTGCCACATGCTAAAGACACGACAGCAGGAGCTGAAGCCTTTTTCCTTCTCTCCACCCCCAATGATCTCCCCAGGAATAGTTCAGGGGCCCTCCCAACTCAAAAATTCTCCACAGTAACCCCACTTTCTACACTGTGATCCTTGGGGCCACAAGGGATTTCTTCCTTTTCTTCTCTGAAGAGGAAACCAACCAGGTAAAGGTATACTTGGGACCATCCCCTAAGGAAGTAGAGCCAAAATTTCATGGGATCATCATAGATTTAGAAAGGGAAGGGGTCTCTGAGGCTTTTTTTTCTTAACCCTCTTCTCTTACAGACAGGAAAATAAGTCCCAGAGAGGTGAATAACTGAATGAGGATTTGAGCACTGGTCCTCCACCTCTGCCTCTGGCCCTTCTGCATCCTCTCCCCACTCTGGGGCCTTATGTTCATCTCTTGAAGAAAATTGTTCTCCTGTATTACCAATCCAGAAGGCTAACAATAGCCCTGCTCTGGCAATGCTCCCCACTCTGGCATCCTGCCAGCACTAGGGGGTGAGCACGCAGAGAGAGCCTGACGTGGAGAAGGTGAAGGGGCAACAGGGACAGAGCCACCAAGCACCCCGAGATGAGCAGAATGAGGGAAGAGAAAATTCCCATGTGCTGACTCTTCATAAGCCATTTTCCCTGTAGCCAGTAAATCCCCCAGCCCTGATCCTTGCTTCAGCCATTATCCAATTATCTGCGGCTGAGCCTGCTCCCCATAATCCCTCCACCACCGCCACTCCCTTCTCTCACCCCAGCTCCAACTGGTGACAATAACCTGAAGCCCAGCCCGGAGGCCCAGGAAAGACCTCATTGCAATGTGGCCCACTTTCATCTCTCCCTCTTCCCTTACTTCATATCGGCTGTCCTTGAGGGTTCTCTAAACATGGATGTATGTCAGGACTGAGCTATATAGGACCCCTCCTTCCCTCGTCCTCCCCTCCCTGCCTGAATCTCTCCGGAGATTACTGCCTCTGGAATGAAGCCACAGCTCAACAGCCGTCTGGCCTCTTGGGGACTCCCAGCTCCAATTTGGCTTCAATTGTCAAGAACTACAGTCTGAGAAGCAGACTGTCTGCTTGGGGGCTGACACTTGATAGCCCTCCCCTTCCCCACAGAAGACCCCGGGAACTCCTCCAGGCCCTGCAGCACCTCCTGCTGGATCTAAATGACTCCAGAGATCCTCTGCTTCTTTCTTCCTCTCCCTCTCCCCACCCCCCAGCACTTAGATCTCAGAATAGCCACTCTTTTTCTCAATTTAGTTCTTTGTGTTTTTATTTGTTTTTGTTGGGTTTTTTAGAGGCAGGAGCTGCCAGCTCCCACCCTCTTTCTGGTACTTGGCCCTTCACTACCAATCCAATAGCTACCCAGGCTTCCCCCCTGGCTCCTAACCTCTATTTTCCAAAAGCCCAGAATATTCACCTAAGATAAACAAGGCTCTCTTTACTTTCTCCTCCCTCAAAATCCAGTGGAGCTAAAATGACAGGATGTTGAGGCACAACCCCCAGCCCAGAACTCCCCAACACACACACATTTCCTTATACCCTTATTCTACCTGTCCTGATCCTCTAGTCATGCTATGATTTGTACAACAGCAGGACCTGCACGGGGTGTACACTTTCCTCTTGTTGCCTTTCCCTACTCTATTTGGGGTTCCTATTAAAATAACGGGACAGATTGCCTCATCCTCTGACACGTTCACTTCTCAACTACAGCAGGTGGTAGGGGGCATGCCCAGCATCTATTTGTCCATTTCTTCTGTAGCCAAACAAAGTGAAGGAGTCACAGAAGGACAGATCTCTACAGGAGTGTTAGAGTTCCTATATCACACACAGATACAGAGCCACTAGGGCAATAGCCTACGAATTTATTTCCTACACTCTATGCCTAATTATCTACTATTCTAACCATAGAGAGGTTACACATTTTCTTCCCAAACCCCCCAAGATTTGTCCCACCTCTTTCAACCCCTAATAGAAAATTGTCCTGTTTACCATAAATAATAATAACAGCTAATGGTTAGGGCATTCTCTTCTCAGGCACAGAAAACTAGGAGGAAATACAAAGAAGCATCCCACAACCCCTAAGAGTGTGTGTGTGTGTGTGAATGTGTGCATGCGTACATGCGTGTGTGTGTTGGGGGGGATTGTCAAACTACACTACTTGATTAAATACTCTTACCACAAGGAAGGGCAAAGCCCTGAACTGGAAACAAAGTCCTACGGATTTCATCACCACCACCCACCCCTCACCATCAAAGAGCTAAACTGTTATTACCAAGGCCTATTTTATAGCTCAGTTTTTCCTCTTTATCCCACTGGGAGCAAATTAGCAATATACACATTAGGGAGGTCATGGCTAGTGCCAAAAGCTGAAGATTTGGAAAAGAAGTCTCAACCAGAGCCTGCACCCTCAATTCTACAATGCTATAACCCCTTACTTGAAGTTTGGTTTGGATCCTTCAAGCTCTGGTTCTTGTAGACCATCTAGCAAGTCTCTCACTTCTCTATGCAGCCCAGCCCTGGCCTCCTGAGCTGTTCTTGTTTCAGTTTAAAACTCTTGCTTACCTCCTCACTCTCAGCCTTCTACCCCATGGTTTCATAGCACTGAAAATGTTACTTGGTGGGCAGTGAGCCTGAAGCTTAGTTGAGAAGAACCTCCCTGCCTAGAGAGTACCAAATGCTACTCATTTGCCATCTTTCTTTCCTTCCCCTTTCTCCCACACCTACTTACTTATTAGCAACAGAGCCTTCACCCTGGAGAGCCATCAGTCCCAGCCAGCCATCTCCCATTGGAGCCCATGTCTTCTCTCCTAGGTTCCCTGCCTTCCTGTCTTCCTCAACTCAGGGCCTAGCATGCTACCATGTTCCATTCCATCAGCCAAGTTCTGGCTGCCAATTCCCAATGGGCATACTTTATTTTCCTCTGCTCGCATGGATTCTCACATGAGAATATGGCCAAACAAGGAGTAAAAGCAAAGGAAGGGAAGGGGCTGGCCTACTGTCTCAGGTGCTCTCTCTGCTAACCTGTCCAATTACCCTGGCTAGGGATATTTCACACAGGGACAAAATGAGAGCAACAACGCCCCCCCCCGCTCCCCCCCTGAGCCATGCCCCCATCCCAGTTCCTGCTTTCAGCAAAACCTGGATGTCCCTATTTCTTCCCTACCTCCCAACAATCGAAAATGATCACACATTTGTTCCCTTTGTATCTTCTTAGCATGGTAAATGACAGTTAACTAGTTCATAAAAGCATTCGAGCTTTTCATGTGGAAGCAGGTGCTAATTCCTATAAGGTCCAATCCAGTTTACCCCTCTCTCCTCAGTCAGTCCACCTGAGTTGAGAGTCTGACATGGAATCTGCTTTCTGAGAACTAGGAGATCTCATTCTGTTATTAGCTCTAAAGCTGTTAAGAAGGGGAGAAGGAAAACCAAAAGAATGGTTCCCTTCACCTCTATGTATGACCTTGAGAAAGGAAGAAAATCAGAAGGGTGAATAGGTTGTTTTCTAAGCTCTCCCTTATTCATTTAAGTAGGTTCTAAGGTACATGGGGTACATGTTCTAGGTACATGGGGTACTTTAACAATTTGGTGAGGACAAGCGTGCAGGCTGTCTGTGGTCAAAGGCCTATTTGGCATAGAATATCCTCAACTTAAGCTAAATGGTAGGAAGGAACCCCCAGACCTTCTGAATTAGGAGGAGGGGTAGGGAGTTGGAGACCAGGGACATCTTCTACACTACAGGAATACCCAGAGGGGTCTTTCTTGTATGGACTAGTCCTAGAAATCATGATCTTGGATGTCACAGATATCTAAAAGTTCCAAATCATCTCCACCCTGGGTTTTTAAACTGGCAAATCTTCAGAATGGTTCCAGCTCTCCAGGGCAGGGAAGTACAACAGTCTTGGACAGGAGGATGCCCACTACGGCAAGTCTTTAGACTTGCATGCCTCTCTGGGACTTCTTGGGCCCAACCCAAAGTGTATATGCTACAAGCCAGAACAAGTGTCGGAATTCAAGAAAGAAATGACAATTCTGCTGTGGCCTGATGGGGGCTCTCCCTGCCCAAGATAGCACAGCACTTTGTGGAGGAGGTAGAGGTTTGGGGCTGAAGCCTGTAGAACCAGAACGGAAGTCAGGCTTTGGACATTCCAGAGTTTGTTATTTAGTAAGGCTGAGTGTTGGTGTAGAAGCGAAGTCCCACAATTTGGAGATGGGATGTTTCTCCTGATCTCTTGCCTTCACACCTTTCCTCAAAAGGAAGCAGGTCACAGCTCTAGGGAAATCCAAGGAATGAGAAGCTTGGGGGTGGTTTTCGTGTTGCTGTGGATAACCTTGGGTGTCAGTTCCTAGACTCAGACTCAGCCCACCCCTTCCTCAAGCCCCTCCCCTTCTTCCTCCTTCATCTCCCTTTCATTTTTAATGGTGTTGCCACAGCAACCACTGCCACCAGAACAGGCAAGATAGTGTCACCCTCTCTGCTCCAAACAGCAAGTTGAAATTCATCTCGGGAGGGGTGAACTGTGTAGTTCATTCCATGGTTCTCATCTCACTGCCCCCCTTAAAGAAAAATCAGCAGGATGTCCTGGGTACCAGCCATCAGGAACAAAAGACTGACCTCTTCTGCCTAGGTAGCTACGTGCTGCATCCTCAATATGGCTGTACACAAACACAGCCTGAATGCACACATAGCGACATGCACATGATACCAAACCCAGTGCTCGTTAACATGAACATGTGCCTGAAAATCAGCGGCAGGGAATCCTAAAAGGGCTTCTTCCTTTTAAAAGATCAAGATTTGATCAGCTCCCCGACCTAAAAGTACAACAGCCAGAGGGAGAGTTACTGGGCCTAGGTTCTGAGCTCATGGGCAAGTTGGAGCTTCCGTTCCAATACTTATGCCTCCCTGGCTATGTTCTATGATCGCTGTGAATTACTGGGCACTGCCAAAAGAGGGAAAGTTTTCCGTGACTCCCAAGTGCCCTTGGCAGGCTCTTCTACAGTTCTGTTTTGGAGAGATTGCTGGAACTACATTCATTTTGGAATAGGGTCCAGCTGCAGCCCTCACACAGCTAGAACAGGAATACTTGCTCAAGGTCACCCCTTGGGGATGATAAGAGTCAGAAAAAGAACTCAGGCATCCTTCATCCTTATTCATCACAAACCCCTCAAAGAATGCTAGAAACCATATTTCCCAGGTCCCTCCAAGAACAGGGAAGAGAGACTTCACAATCTTGATTTCCAGTCAGTTCCTCCATCCAGCAATCCCTCCCCCTAAATCCTGGAATAACAGAACACCGTACCCCCACCCCACACCCAGAGCCAAAGTTAGAAATGGCTGACCAAGCCGGCTCACCGAATTCAGTGAGTCAACAGCCCCAGCCCCATTTCCACCAGCTTGGGCTGCACCAGTTTAATGAGTGGTTATTTGCAGCACACTGCACATAGCTAAGGGCTGTGCCTTCACCTCACACTGGGGGGAAGAGTAATGCCAAGGCACCATTTATTACTATAATCTTCAGTGTGCATCCCACCCATGGTGCTAATGACTCAAAATAAACGTATTAATCCCCTCTCAGCCCAACAAGCAAGCACGCAGCAGGAGGGGTTAGTGTAGGAGGAGAAAGGTGTCATGGACAATGGTGGTAAGTGGGCATAATGAGTCCTGATATCTCCTTTCACTAGACAGAGGACCAGGAAACCTAGGTGGGCATCACCTCTGGAGTCACCCTAGTGGGAAAGAGAAATGTGGCATCCACATGACTTTCTAATAATTTACTTACAAAGGCTCCTGCCCAGCCTCTAAGAAAACCAAACTGGAGAGCCTAAGCCTAGGGGCTGTAGAGAAAGTGATTGAAGATTTCCTTAAGCTCTAGGTTATATAGACAATTAAAAGAAAGGAGAATTCTCTATTTACCTCCTCTGAGAAATAAGTAAAATCCTCTCAGTTTAAGGAGCAGGACGGAAGCATGTATGCTGGAAACTATGTACTTAAGGTCTGGTGAACTCTGGGTCTTTGCTTATTATCATCAACCAGCTCAGCAGGTTCTCTATTCTCTCTTCCTCCCACAGTTCTCCTCCCAAGGGTTTTCAAACTTGACTTGAAAATAATATGCTTTTGTGTCAAGAACTAAATACCCAAACCTGACCCACCAATCCTATCCCCAACATCCAGTGAACCTAACAGTTGCTCAGGACTAAGAGCAGCCAGTGATGCCTTAAGAAATTCATACTATCAATCTTCTCTGCAATGCAGTAGTAGCAGCTGTTTCTGATAAGCTCCAGGGGCTAAGGTGGTGATGGTAGTAGTACCAGGAACAATGAGCACCTTGCAATTATTTAGTGCTTTAAAATGGAAAAGGCCTTTTCCTATCTATTATCCTGTTGAATCCTCACACCCACATGAGGTAAAGCATTGTTATAAAAATCACCATCATACAGAGACAGGAAAATCCTTTTCTCCCAGTTAACTACCTCCATATACCTGCATTGCACCTGTCAACCAGCCTAGCCTATCACTAAAGTGACTTATATTAGAAAATGAACAGAGATTAATTTAAACTATGTGTCCCTGCCCCCACCAATTTCTCTTGTCACTTTTTGACCCAAGATAAACTTCTTTCCTCCTCTCTCTGTATGACCTAATTTTTAAGTCAGTTTCAGTGTTTCATACTCAGTTGTACATAGTAGTTACTCCAAAAGATCCACCATGATTTTGTCAGTGTGAGAGTTCCATCAGCACCTTAGCAGATAACCATCAACATCTTAGTAGGCTTCATGAAGTGCTGGGTCCAAAATAATGTATCACCTGGTGGCCAACTTTCTGGCAATAAGCCTCTCAGCTCTTAGTTAGACCAGTCCTCGGATGAGAGACCTATGTTTCATTGCCAGACATGTACTCAGAGCCTTTCCATCTTGCCAGGACCTGCCAGAGATTACCCTTCACTGGTATGGCCTTCAAGAACCCAGGGTCACTATGGAGCATGAAAGTAAGACTTCACTGAAGGACAAAAAAAAGAGTATTTTCCTGAAAAAAAAATATGTAAATCAATTCAGTTTAAATGCACTGGTGAAATAAGTGATTTAAAAGAACTCTGTCACATCATTAGAAAATAAAATGATTTCCTAATTTATCTCTTTTAGTTCAGATTTTAATTGGGAGTTTTCTTAAGACAGAACACAGCTCTATTTCTATGTTCCAGTATAGTCTTGCACCTGCTTCTCCCAATGGACATGAATAGTGACAGAGGAAACAATGTCCTCTCTGATTTTTTTTTACTAAATTTTTTTTGCTAGATTCCTCCCAAACTCCAACACCCCTAACTATACTAGTAAATACCTAGCGCTCACTCCTCGGCTACAAGGGCAAGATTCATCAATTTCGGGTCCTGATTGGTTGTCTGAAATGTGATTGCTTGACCCCTAAGAGCCTCAGTAGAGACTCCCTCACATCCCACCCATTCCATTTCCAAGAGTCCTCCGACTGCGGTTCTTGCTGGATAGAGGAAAGACATCTTTTTAGGCAATAGGACCCTAGGATTTTCCACTTCTCTTGGACCAGAGGAGACCAGACCTATCACATCAGTCTCGAAAAACTGTGCTGAATCTGATCCTTCCAGTCCTTAGTCTCGAATCTTCTAAGAGGTTGCATAATTTAATACCTAGGTAGGCTTCATTTTCTCCCCTTATCCATTCACAGGTGGAGAATATATAATTACTTCATATATAACACTTTAAATATTCCAATGAGAAACAGCTCTTGTGTTCTATGTAAGAATTTTATTAAAAGGATGAAACTGCCAATTAAAGGGAGAAAAATCACTTAATGAGTATTTATTAAGAAACACAGGGTCATTCCAGCTCCATACCAGGTTTCCAATCTATTAGTTTGGAGAGGTCATAACAGAATTGTGTTACCTTGATAGAGATTCCATTATGGGGATAGTTGCTCTGACCCATCTGAGTGGTCACCTAAACACCTATATGCCTCATTTCAACAGAAACAGGGGTAAGCGATTGCAGCTATGCTTTGGTCAGGTCAGGAATGCAGCAGAGGAAGAGGACAGAAACCAGGTGCTGATATATATGCCCAGATGTGGCAAGATAACAGCGTGCATTCCAAGTGGGATATATGCCATGTCCAAGGGAAATAGTAACATAGTAAAGAAGACAGTATTTCTGAGTCCCCCCCCACCAGAATGCTACTAGTGAATTGCCAACTATTCCAGCCCTTGCTAGGTGGCAATGTAGCATAGACCCATCTGAGTAGCCACCTAGACACTCCTTTGCCCCATTTCAACAGAAAAGCCTACTAGAATAAGGGACTGCCCCAGTGAGAGACTTCCATCAGGTCAGGAATGCAGCAGAGTAAGAAGAGGACAGAAGCCAGAATTATGCTTCAAGCAACTAGATTCACTGCATGACAGTGGGATTATAGAAAGGAACCAGGGTCCTCAGGTAAACCCCATCCCCATCTCTTCTTGAAATAGAAGCTATAGAACTATACAAGATGTACTGAGTTCCCTCTCCTATACTTACTAATTCAGACCCCCTAGGCCCAGCTCTCCCCACATAGTCACCAAATGCTACTTGAAGCTGTAAATGTACATAAGCTAGTCTCTAACAGCTCCTTATGCGCATGCAGACACGACCACACTCAAAGGGAAATTCATTGCTGCAGTACTGGATGATAAGAGCCAGGAAAACCCAAACAGAAGCGGACTGTTGTCCGTTCTGTATCTTCACCACCTAACCTTAAGCCCCTGTAGCCTGAATGCAGTAAAACTCAAGGGGATTCCCCCAAGTACTGGCTCTCCAGGTGAAATGGGGATCTCCTAAGGGAATTCCAAACCTTCCCCTTTCCTACAGCTTCTCTGGAGTAAGGAAAGGGACAAGCGGAGGAGGAAAAGCTTGCGTAAGATGCAGGGTACCCAGGGCTTCCCCAAGCTGGGCACTTCTGCCTGGAGGGATGCGCTAAAAAGACAGAGACACTTCGGAGTCTCCCTGGAGCTGTGGACCTTCAGTCAGCACTTCCGACTTTTGCAAGAGTCTTAACAAGAGGAAGAAAACAGGCTGGGCCTGAGCCCCCTGGGAAGCAGGGACCCCTTGGGGAATGGTTCCGGAGTCAGCTGGTCCCTGTACACACCCAAGAGGTTCCTTTTTGCAGTTTGATTTTTATAAATATCCATCTCTAGTGCTGGGCTCAGTTCCATGCTAAGAAGGACATTTTCAATAGCCAAATTGTTCTCTAGATCCAGTTCATTCTGACAGACTGGGAACACCCAGCAGCACTGAACACAGTGATGGCTAATCCTCTATCATGAGATTCTACCTGCTACCACTCTACTACTCATCGGACTGAGATCAGACTCAGCTACTGAGTCAGGGCACCCCACACCCCCACCCCCAGGACTTATATTCCCTTAAGACATCAAATTGTTTTTCTTTCCAGTGAGATTGTTTTTCTCTGATCACAACCCTAAAGAGAACACCATTTCCTAGACCAGTGTCCCACAAAGGAGCAGTGCCCTCTCTGCAACAGAAGAGGCTAACCTCATCAGCTCCATGCAGCCACAGTTCTTAGAGCTTAGACTCCCAGGGACAGTTTGAGTTGCAACTTTCAAATTTAGAAACAGCCAGGAGGGGTCAACCCTAGACCTCAATGAAGGGAGAAAGAAGAAAATCTTTGCATCCACATTAAAGGTGAAAGCATCTTGAATGGAGTCAGAGGTCCAGGGTTCAAGGCCTAATTTGCTTTTTCTTTTTTTTTTTTTCTTTTTGGCTGTAGTGACTCTGGGAAAGTGATTTCATCTTTCTGGGACTTGATTTCCTCATCTTCCAAATACAATGCAGCGGGAGGAAAGTTGGACTGGGTAAAGGTTAAGGTCATCTCAGCTCTCACATTAGTACTCAGTAAGAAAGTTGGGGGTAAAGGTAGGAGATAACAGTGTTGGTTCATTTCCTGCTCCCTCTCTGAAAGGCTCCGTTGGTCACGGTGGCAATCAGCTGAGGGGCTGGAGCCATTGCCATTCATCTGGTGGCCCCTAGACTAACTGAATTTATTAAGACAAACTTAGTGGGCATAGCAACCAAAGAAAACTTTGTTGTTGGAACTAATTAGCACCCTGGATGAAATCCCCCAGCAAGAGGGAGGAGAGTAAATTCCGTAGCCTGAGCCTTCAATTGGGAATCAAAACTCCAAGGTCTTATTTCTTAAACAGGTGACCTTGGGAATATTTGTACTATTCCTCTCCCCTGTCCTCTTCCAGTATCACTAAACAAGAAACAAGAAACAAAAGGCTCTGACACCAAGCTGAGAAGTTGGGATTAACTCATGCCCAGAAAGAAATTCTAAAAATTTTCCCGACAATCCCAAATCACTGAGGGGACAGAGGGAGAACTATACTCTGAGAAGAAAACAGCGTCAGGAAGCAAGCTGGAGCTGTCATTGCCCAAGATAGCTATACTTGAGCAAGAGAACGTTGATTTCTGGATCTGGGACTGGACTGTTAACAAGTTAGCACAAGCAGAAAACTGAGGGACATTCCTCAAAGTCAGTGGTCTGATCTCCCTCAGGGATACAGTCCGAGACCAGAATGCCATAAGATGACTGTATTGAGACTGGCCACCCTCATTCCAATGGCAGCCATACAGCTTGACAAACACTGCAGAGGGAGGGATGTATACTACTTAAGGGTACTTCTCCACCCTCAATCAAACCCCCCCCCCCCGCGCAAGATAGATCTTGGAATATGACACTATGGAAGCTACCCACCAAGATAACGCTGTTGAAGATGATAAAAAGCTCTTCCTTACACTCCAGTTTGCCCCCAGCAGAGGGCTGCCCCCACCCCATTTTCTTTCCTAAGGAAGGAAAAGTATCCAGAGCTGAGGGAAGGATAGAGAAAGGAGGGAGGAGGAAGGGAGGAGGGCGGAGGGTTGTCAGAGAAGTGCATAAATAATAAAAGAGAGATGAATTCTTAGACTGGAGGGGGAAGGAATGCACCTGGGCTGCCCAGGAATAGCCCCAGGAACCAGGCAGCAGCCAGAGCTGCAGAGTGGGAGAATCTTGAGGGGATCTGGGGCGAGGAGGGGTGGGGAGTAGGGCTGTCACTCGGAACTCTAATCCACCCACCCCGCAGCATTCCAATCACCCCCAAAGCTCCTGCCGCCCTTGGCAGTAAGCTCGCATCCCAGTGACAGGAGGGGTCGGTCACCCTCTTCCTCGCAGTTCTAGGCTTCCTCGAGGAGGGCGGCGAGAGGGGCTGCCTCAGGGTTCCGTACTGACCCCCTCCTCGGGTGACCCAGCAACGCGTCCCTTGAGGGGTACCCCCTCCCGCAGCAGCCCCCTCCCCACCCCCGCCTTGCCTCCTTCTACCTCCCCGGGGCAGGGCAGGGTCGCAGGGTGGCCCCCAGTGAGCGCGCTCACCTCGCTCATGGCGACAAGACGGGGCCCGTTGGGGGAGCAGCACCCGCAGGTGAAGGGGCTCGCCGGGGCGGCGGTTGTCTCCGCGAGCCGTTGGCCGTCGGCAGTTGTCTCACCGGGCTGCCAGAGAGCAGGGCGCGCGGGGCTGGGCACACAAGCGGAAGGAATGCAGACGGACCCCCGCTGGGCACTCAGCACCCCAGTTTCGGAGCCCTTTCGTTCCCAGCCCGTTATCCCTTTCAGACCTGTCCTGTCAAAGCGGCTCCGCGATGCCCGCCCCGTGTTTTATATCCAGCTCCCGGGACCCTCCTCCAGCTTGGCCAATGGAGATGCCTCATTCCGGCCGACTGACAGTTGGGTCCAACCAATGGCAGAAGGCTCGGTGGTTTGCAGCATTTCCAAACTAGGGTAAGATAGACAAGCGAGCAGGAGGGAGGGGGAGACGAAGACGTGGAGGGCTTGTTTGAGAAATAAACCAGGAGGAAAAAGTTGGGAGGGAAATAGCAAGGGGTGATGGGAAGTAGAGAGAGAGCATGGAGGGAAGATCCAGCAGATGTCACTTAGAACCACTTACTCATTCTTGCTGATGTACATAGGTAGGGGGCAAAGAAGAAAGAGAAGCCATGATTACTCCAAAGTGTTTCCATGTAAGATAAAGGAGAAAACTGAAACCAAGCGTTTGACACTCACAATCATAACTTGTCTATTTCCACCCTCCCCTCCAAGGACTGAGTGATAATAACATATCTGCTACCATCCTGGGCATTGTAGAGGCTACAGAGACATTTGAAACATGATCCCTTGCTCTCAGGGAGTTCCCACTCTCACCCTGGAGATTAAACACACGAAACACGTTTCTGGATTGAAGCTGTTTGGCTTGGCAGAGCATGCCCTCTTAAGCCTGGTCAGTTCCTGTGCCAGGAATTTGGTTCCTAAGCAAGCACCAAGCAACTGAAATACCTTTAGATAAGGAGAACTAGTTGATGTAGAGATGTGGATGAAAATGCATCCAATCCAATCTATATTGCATACCTACAGACACAGATACCGCAGTTCTTCATGTCCAGGCTCCTCATTTTGCAGAAAAGGAAACTAAATCCGGGAAATGGGCTGTGACCTTTTGGAGGCTGAACAGTGAGCCAGGTCTCTTGAATTCCTAATCAGGACCTCTTTCCATTAGGCTCACAATGATTCTACTTTCTAATTACTATCAATATTTATGATTTGGAGGGGGGGTAGGGGTGGGAAGGCAATCAATTAAAAATTTAAAAAAGAACATTTAGGTACAAGTCACATAGATAAGTATAAGGGACTACAACCATAATTTCACAAATATGGGGAACTTCCCATATCAAAGAAAGCTTCTTCACCTAATAGAAGTCAGAACCATCATTTCACTATCATCCCAGAGACTTATCTAGAGCACTGAGACCTTAAATGACTTACTCACAGTCTCATAGTTGGTTTGAATGCCTGGGCAGCCAGGTGTTGTAGTGAATAGAACACTGAGCCTCGAGTCAGAAAGACTCAATTTTTCTGAGTTCAAACCCAGCCTCAGACACTTACTAGCTATGTGACCCTGGGCAAGTCTCAGTTTGCCTCAGTTTCATCATCTGTAAAATGAACTGGAGAAGGAAAGGACAAACCACTCCAATATCTTGCAAAGAAAACCCCAAATGGGGTCACAAAGAGCTGGGCACAACTGAAATGACTCAGCAACAATAGTCCAAGATAGAGTTTGAACCTAGGCCTTCCTGGCTTCAGGTAGGGCTCTTTAGCTTTTAGTCCATGACGCTTTTCACAAGTCATATACCTTAGCTAAGTTTCAGCTACTAACAATCATCGCTTATCATAACTTCTACTTTTCATTTCATTAGTCTTTGAAGCCTTTCACTTAAGATACTCTCAATCTTTCTAGAAAAATACCCCCAGGCAATGCCAACCATTTGTAGTTTTAGTATTAAAAGCCTTTAGACGTTTTTCCCTATATCCTCATTCATGGCAAAGGTTCACTTCCCTCATAGCTGTTCCTTAACTCTCCTTAACTTTCAGTCAACATCTCAAACAAATTTTCTCCTCCAATCACTAGATCTTGATCTTTCTTTTTCCAGGATCACACAATTCTTCTTTGTCTCCAAATATCTCTCACATACAGGTCCCCTTATATTGTCCCTAGTGCCAAGACACTTTGCAAATATGTATCCACTCAAAACCATAGCTCACAGGTCCCCCATCCATGTGTTTCATTTACTAGGCTAACCAGAGGAGACAGTTCAAGCCAAAATAAATGGAAAAAAAAGATCTCCCCAATAAATACTAGAGGTACATAGTCCCAAATGTCACCATACCACCAAGGAAGGAACTATATACAAAGAACACATAGTTAGGGAACACTCCACCCAGCTAGTACAATTCATACACCTAAGGTTGCATCCCCACTAAAATCCTAGCTTCTGCTTATTTCTCTGATGTCTTCTGGCTAAGATGGGTGTCTGTACGATACTTTCTCTGCTAGACCAGAGTCCTCTGCAGAGTTATTCTTGATAACTTGTTGTTCTTTATTATTCTCCTGGCATTTCCACTGAACTGCTCTGTGTTGATTTT
The DNA here is from genome assembly GCA_028658325.1 of Potorous gilbertii. NCBI lineage: Eukaryota > Metazoa > Chordata > Mammalia > Diprotodontia > Potoroidae > Potorous > Potorous gilbertii. The sequence goes on along the minus strand of JAQQSK010002941.1, from coordinate 107,217 downwards.
CACTTGTTATTCAGTGTTTTTCCCCAAAGGGGAAGACTTTCATTAGCATAGCCACAGGGGCTGATTTAACCATTTATGCTTTCAGACCCCAGACAGTTGCATATAGTCAGCTAACTAATGAAGACCTAAGGCGTTTGTTTCTCTTTTAAACTATACTCCTCTGCCACCACTTAGAACATATTTTAACTCTTAATTGAGTCACGGTCAGAAAACTCCTTTTAACTACTACCATACTCCTGGCCCTAGCCTGAGTTCCTATAATCGTCCCAGGAGAGGACTGAAAAAGCCTGGCTGGGATTGTGGTGAGGAGTTTTATTTTAACCTCGATGGTGAAAAGCCTGAAAGTCTATGCAAATGACCTCTGCAATAGGAACCGGTAACCTTCTCCCTACTTTCCTCCCAGCACTACCCCATCCTGCCCCCCTCTAAACAAATCCCCACATGGTGATGCTGGAAACCTTGGTCCTTCTTTCCACCCACCCCACTTCCTCTTATCCCCTAGTAATAGATCTCTGTACTCCCTACATCCCCATATACCTAAGATTCCATGACTCACCTTTCAGCAAGGATATAGTAGCCTGGGTTACTAAGTTGCTAACTAGGGCAGTTCCAAACTATGCTGCTACCTCCTTTCCCTTTTCCCTTTTTAATGAGTGGCTAATTAGCATTGGAAAAAAAATTTCTTTATTAAAGGAAGCCTTCCAGCAGTTTTTAAATAGTTATATAATGGCTATCTCAATGTTTCAGTTCTACATTTCAAAGAATCCATGATCTCATCAAGTAGAGCACTCCTTCTGTGGCACATGTAGATCCAAACCGGTCCATGCTTTGTTTCGGTTTGTTCCTGTCCCCGTCCTCCCTTAGAAGGCTCTACTTAGATTTCTTTAAATTGCTTAACATTCCATGTGCAGTAAGAGATGGACCAAGGGCTTTCTTGATCCGTTGAATCCCCACCCCCCCCACCCGCCCAGTTCATATAGATATAAGAGGCAGGTAACAGAGATAATGAGATGCCAGGGCACTCTGTTTTCAAAAGTACAAATGGACAAAAGTCTAAAAGGAGCCTGCCTTTGCATTTCATCAGGCCATGGTAGCCCATTCTCACTACATAAATAGCCCACCTCGTTTTCTGAATAGCATCTTTTACACCACATGGAGACGTCACAAACAGAAAATAATGCAATATACAACCTAATTGTTAGAGCTCTCCCTCATTAGTATCTCAAAACCAACTCATTGAGAAACAGAATTCTTTCCTTCCCCTTTAACTCAGTTCCAGTTGCTGACCAATTGCTAGAGATAGGTAAGAAACCCCAAGACCCCTGGGAACAGCAGTATCCCTCTCCCAATGAATTTCACTGGCCCTACTTCTAGCCCCATACCCAAAGCCATCATGGAGATGTGACCTGGCTATTTCCTCAGCAAGTGCTGTAACCCCCATCTCCTCAATAGCCCAAACTTCAGAAGACCTGGAAAAGAAAGCTTTTATCACCAGTGTGCTGGATACTGCCAAATCAGAAACTAATACGGTTTTAGTAATGAAAATAACACTAAAGAACAAGATTTACTGTTTGCTGCTGCTCTCTAAGCTCCCCTGGGTCTTTCCATCTGACTGGCAGCCAAGACCTCCTACCCCTATTATTTAGAATGTCAGCTCCTGGGGATCGGGGACAGTCTCACTCCTCTCTGAATCCTTAGTACTTAGCACGATGCTTTGCATATAGGAAGAACGTAAATGCTCATTCATTCATTCATTCTTCATTCATCCATTCTTCCTCCAAACTTCTCAATTTATGTTGAGAGCATTCTCATTCCAGTCCGTCTAGGTTTATAACGTGGCATCCTTGAATCTTTCCTCTCTCTCACCCCCTCGTATATAATCAGTTGTCAAGTCTTGTCAATTCCGCCTTCCCAGCTTCCATCTCCTTTCCTCCACTTACATAGTTAGCTTAGACTGCTAGGGAGAGTTCTACAGTTAGAATCAGAAGATCTAAGCTGGAAAGTATTACTGCTGTATATTTGCCCTTGGGCAAGGAACTGAAGCTCTCTGGGTCTCCCTTTCCTTATTTATAACATAACAGGGCTAGATGAGATCAACTTGATCTCTGATCTAGGATACCAAGATGATCCTGAGTGCTTCCCTCTTCTCTACTTCTTAGGATCCCTGGCTCCCTTCAAGTCTCAACTCAGGTCTCCCCATCCTACCTCCCCACAAAGTTTTGTTTTTTTTTCTGATTCCCTTAGATGTTAGTCTTCTTTATCTTCTCGGATTTCCTTATTTAGCAACTCCCCTTCCCCTTTCACAAAAGGAACCCTGAGAAGTTATTCTAAATTCAAAGCATGTTGTGGGTCAGTTTTTTTTGAAAACCCGCAACTTATGAGTCACACAGCCCCAACATCACCCTCCCAATCTGTTTCTTTTACTAAGTCAACTAGAAGACATATTAGTTCAAAGCACAGGAAGTTAATTAAATGAAATAAGTAACAGAATAACTCCTCCCCCCCAATACATACAGGACTGTACTCTCACAGATGACCACACCATCATTGGGAGACAGGATATCTACTTGGAACAAGTGTGGCACATTGAGGAGGGCTACTGAGGAGTTGGGGGCTACCGAAGTGGCAGAGGAAATGGTCAGGTCACATCTTCATTACAATTTTGGGGGTGGGAATACAAGGAGGACCAGTGGTATTCATTGGGGGAAACCCATACATAGGGAAACTTATATACATGTGTAACTGGGGAATACCTATGGTTAGGGAGAGTCAGTGCCTGTTGGAAATCTCTGCCTCTGTAGTTGCTACTTGCTTACCTGCTGAGTTATCAGTATCCACTGTGGTGTTAGTGGGCTGTGACCCCATGATGTGGGGTCATCTGATGATCTGCTTCTCCACTACCCTGCTCTCGGCTGGCTTCTCCACTGAGTTGTTCTTTATTGGACTTCTCTCTGCTGCCATGGGACCAAATGAATGAAAGAATGAAAAAACATTTATTAAGCACTTACTATGTACTAAGTGCTGAGGATGCAAATAGAAAAACAAGGCAGTTCTTCCTCTAAAGGAGCTCATATTCTAAGAGCGGGGATATAATACATATAAGAAGTTTTGGCTACAAGTCAGATGGAAAGATTCTAAGGTGCAGTAGCAAAGATGATAATGCTTTTTCTTTAATGATATTGATAAAACCTTATTCATCAACCATCTGACTGTGCCAAGGAATCTGGTGTTAAGAATTTTCCATTCTGGGTCTTTAGTAATGGTGGCTACTGCAGTTGTAGGGAGTGCAGCATCTGCACAAAGCTTGCTCCCCTAGATGATGGCTAAAGGCAATGGGCTTGTGGTCTGGGGGTGAGAGTAGAAGTGGCCCTTGTCTGAAAAGTGTCCTGGGCAGTCTCCACTGAGACATGGCAAAGGTTTGACCCACATATCACCAGCCACCTTCTGTCTCTCCCTCAGGATACCTTTCTGCCTTAGCTAAGCCTTTGGCTGCCTTGGTCAGCTATTGATGTTGGTGATATATATGAAATAAGATACAGAGATAGATATAGGTAGACATAGATATAGGTATATAAAAACTATATAAATACCAACTATCATCATTATCTGCTGGCCTTATCACTGAATTCCAGATGTTGCTGCTCCAATACCAGCTCATAGGTTCAACATTTGGCTTTGCTACATTCTGGTTAAGTGATACTGGACAAATCATTTAATCTCTTAGTGTACCAGTTAACTCTCTTTAAGGCTATAAGTTGTAAAACTGCAGCTACAGTGGACTTGAGAAGATGGGATAAAACTGCCAGAGACCAGACTGTGAAGTAAAATCTAGATCCTGAACCAATGGCAGCCATTTAAGTCTTCCATCCACTGATAAGTAAGTAGGCTGTCTACATGTGTACTGGAATGGACACAGACACAGACACAGACACAGACACACACACACGCACACCTTTTGTTTCTCTCTTTTCTTTAAGTTAAAGGAGTCAGTGGTTCCAAAAATTTTCCCCCTAAAGATCTGGGAAAACAAGAGGGAAGAGACTTATGAGATAGTTGGAGGTGGGTAGCTCCATATAAGAGTAGGAACCAATTTCTTTCCCCACCTTTCCAAGTAGGTATCTTGTCTCCTACTGTCGGTGTGGTCATCTGTGAGAGCACAGCCCTGTATGTATTGGGATGAGAGGAGATATTTTGTTACTTATTTCATTTAATTAAATTCCTATGCTTTTTTATATTCAATATACTATGTGATCACAGTATCTTGAGGATGAGTTCTGTGGATGTGGGTGGAACTATGATGAGAGGGAACAGAGTATAGATGGACAAACCCGCATGTATCTTAAGAGCTCTAGAGCGGTGTATTGACTGTAGATTTCATATTTTAATTTTTGAGTAAAATTCCATGTCATCCACTGAATTAAATTCTGAACCTACCCTCAAGGATAGGAGGTGGGTGAGTAGAGCTCACAACTGAACAAAAATATGCAGACTGACCACCCTCTGGTGGGGAGTAGTAAAATTGCAACATTTTAGGAAGGCTATTGTTTATGTAAAAGTCCATGGGGTTTTCTTGGCAAAGATACCGAAGTGGTTTTCATTTCCTTCTCCAGTGTGTCCTCATTTTAAAGATGAGGAACTAAGGCAAAAGAGGTTAAAAGACTTGCCCAGGGTCATACAGATGGTAAGTGTCTGAGCCCAAATTTGAACCAGGTCTTCCTGACTCTAGACCTGGTGCTTAGTACTCTATCCTCTGCACCACCTAGCTGCCACCTTCCCTCCACCCTGTTTTCCTTTAGGCTGACTGTACTCTGACATAAACTAGAGAGACTGAAGAGCCACTAGTCTTGTTTCTCTAGTAGAGTACTACTTGATGGAAACCTCAGATACTGTGCTCCTTCCCTGGATAACTAATAGACAAAGTCACTACTTTTATGTAGGCTTAAGGAAAGCAGGACATGAGCTGATTTGAAATGTTCGCCACATATATCATAGAGGCTGAATTAATAATGCAGTCAGACATAATGTAGTGACAATGGTAAAGAGAGAAGAATAAGTCTCTCCCCACTCCATCCTACATTTTCCTATGGTGCAGGTCTGATCATGTCACACCTCCCCGCTGCAAATTCCAATGACTCCCTAATTGCTTCCTAAATCAAATACGAAGTCCTCTGTTTGAAATTCAAAGTCCTTAATCACCTAGCTGTTCCCTCCCACCTTTCCAGGCTTCTTACACAGATTACTCCCCTTATTTCTTACTCCCTGCCACAAATTCTTTTATCCAGTGACACTGGTCTCCTGACTGTTCTACAAATGAGACACTTGCCTTTCAGCTCCAGGCATTTCCTCTGGCTGTCTCATTTGCCTGGAATCCTTGCCATCTCTGGCTTCCTTGGTTCCAAATAAAATTCCACCTTCTATAGGAAGTCTTCCTAATGCTTCTTAATTCTAATCCCTTTGTTAATTATATATTATTTATTATATACCATTTATCTTGTATATATTTGTTTGCATATGTTTATTTGCTTGTTGTCTCGCTAGCCACTGGTTGGTGATGCAATGGATAGAACACTATCCTGGAGTCAGGAAGACCTGAGCTCAAATATGACCTTGAAGGATGCTTATTAGCTGTCTGACTCTGGGCAAGTCATCTAACTTCAATTTTCTCAAATATAAAATGAAGTGATGATAGCACCTACCTTACAGGGCTATTGCAAGGATCAAATGATTTGTCTTTGTCACATAGTAGGTGCTTGTAAATGCTTTTTCCTTCCCTGTTTTTTATATTATAGATCTTAGTACAGTGTCTGGCACTTAGTAGGCATTTAATAAGTGCTTATTGATGTTGTTCAATCATTTCAGACTCTTTGTGACCCTGTTTGGGGTTTTCTTGGCAAAGATACTGGAGTAGATTGCCACTTCCTTCGTGTTTGAGGTCAGACTTGAACTCTGGTCTTTCTGACTCCAGGCCTGGCACTTTATCCACTGAGTCACCTAGCTGCCTGTATTGGCTGATTAACAACATATGATAAATCATAAGAGCTCTGTTCCTTAATAGATAAGTGATCAAAGGCTATGAACAGTTTTCAAAAGGATTTCATAGTATAAATGACCGTTGGAAAACATACTTTAAGTCACTAACAGAGAAATACAAATTAAAGCAACTCTGAGGTTTTACCTTACACCATATAATTGGCAAAGATGATCAAAAATAGGAACAGTTAATGTTGGAACAGTTGTGGGAAGACAGGCACATTAACACACTGTTGGTAGAACCATCCATCTGTCCAAATGGATATTTGGATATCCATCTGGATGTTGATTTGAAATTGGGAAAAGAAAAATGATAAAACTCTCCACACCTATTGACTTTTTGATCCTACCACCAGGCTGATACTCCAAGCCGTTCAAATGTAGAAACAAAGGTCCGATGTATACCAAAATATTGGTAGCAGCATGCTTTGTAGGTAGAAAAGAACTAGGAACAAAATGGATGTCCATCTATAGAGAAATAGCTGGGAAAAAACTACAGGATACTGATTTAATGGAATATTATTGCATAGTAAGAAATGATGAATATGTGGAATTCAGGGAAATATGAACAGTTCTGAACTGATACAGAGTGAAATCGTCAGAAACACAAGATCAACATACATTGACAAAGATTACTAGCAGTAAATTGAACTCTGAACAAAGAGAAAACCACTGATGGACCAGGAGACTAGATGGTAAAACGTGCTTCCTCCCTCAAAGGGTAGGGGAGGCAAGAGGGAGGGAAGGAGGATTCTACCAGGGCAGGATGTTGTAGAAATTGCCAGGTGCAACCACCAAACTAAATATTTCTGCTTAACTATTTTATTAGTAAAGATGATTCAGTTGGAGGTGGAAGCTTTTTCATTTTTTTCTCTAAAATAATTTGATTATTGAAGGCATTAATAAGACAATTTTTTTCCCTTAAAGAGGAACAGAAAAATATAAGAGCTCTTTGAAAGTAATGGTTGACTAATTGGTATAGGGAACAAATAAAAGAAATGAAAGATAACTCCAAGGTTCCAAGATAAATAACTGAGAATGAAGGAGCTACTGGAAGAAATATAGATATATCCAAGACAATAAAGGATACAAGAATGAAGGTACAGATGACAGTGTTTCAAATATAGATGTTAATTTATGCTATATGAAGAGATGGGCTCTATCCTAAAAGAACAACTATTAGAGAAAATGGCAGATTAATTAAGTCTGAGCCTTGTGGAAACACAGTTGACAGGACAAAGAAAGAGTCAATCAGTCAAACATTAAGCACCTATGGTAAGTCAGGCACTATGCTAAATACTAAGGATACAAAGAAAGGCAAAAAACAGCCCTTTCCCTCAAAGAATTCTCCGTCTAATGGGGAGACAACATGCAAACAACTTATGTACAAACAATATATGCAGGATAAATTTGAGATAATCTCAAGAGGCACCAGCATTAAGGAGCATAGGAAAAGGCTTCTTGACAATAGTAGGATCTTAGGTAGAACTTGAAGGAAGCCAGGAGACAGTGATTTGAGGAGAAAGAATTTTAGGAAAGAGGGATATCCAACAGGAAAAGAATGAGATAGGCCCAAGAAAGGGGGAACAGAGTAATAAATAGGACTTTGTCCCATGACACCAACCAGTAGAGGGTCTCAGTGCCTTCCTTTGAACACCATGAGGTTCTCCACTGATCTTCAGCCCTACTCCTATCACTGTGGGGTCCCTCTGTCAGGTCTGCCTTCCCTTAACAGTCTCCTACAAAATAGAGCTGGATTCTGGGATTCTGGTCACCCCTTTTCCAGTGAGGTTGACTTTTTTGCTCCCCTCCTCTGCCTCCCTCTCAGACTGTTCTATGTGTTGCTGGCCCCACCATTGATCCTCCTTGCCCTGACACACTGGGGCAAATGAGTTTTGGCCCAGGATTTCTTGTTTCAGTTCTGAGAAGTTAAACAGTCACAGAAGCCAAGGAGTCATAGAATTTCAGGGGAAAGTAGGTTGTTGAGAGTGTAACATGCAGCATAGTGGTTGGAAAGAGGAGAAGGGGGCAGGCAGAGAGAAATCTACTCTAGTTGACCTAAAGTGGTTGAACATAGGATGAAAGCCTGACAGCAAGAGGTCAAAAAGAAGTAGCAGGTATTGACTGATCTTCCTTTCATATGATGTTTGAGCACAAAATGTTATGCCAAGTCTTGCATGGTGATGGGCCAGGGGGCAGAAGAGGGACAGGGACTGGAGTTTGACCCCAAAGGAGGGGCATCTGGCAAGCCATTCTGAATTAAGCAGGTCAGGAAGCAAATTCAAAGAAATCACCAGACTGGAAGAAGCAGTCAAGTAGAGCTAAGCATGGATAAAGAACTCAGGCGAGTAAACCAGTAAAAACAAAAGGTCACCTCCCCAAGGCAGAAGGTCGGGGCTGCAAGATGGGGAGGGGGCCCCAGAAAGTCTGGAGCTTGAGATGGTGTGAGGTAAAGCCCTCCTGAATCTGCTCCTTACCTACTCAGAGCTGAGCCCCTCCTACATCTGGAAGGCACTCAGCTGATGTTGAGACTAAATGAGTGAAGGCATGAATGATTTTCTGCCCAGGGCCAGAATAAGTCTCTGAATGTAAGCAGGTCTGAGTCCCCAGGTTGTGGCAAACAGCTATAACAAGTCGGGTAGCTAGGTAATGCAGTAGATAGTGTACAGGGTTCGGAACCAGGAAGGCTCAACTTCCCGAGTTTAAATCTGGCCTCAGACACTAACTTAATGGTGTGACTTTCGGCAAGTTACTTAACCTTTTTTTCCTCTGTCAAGAAAATCTCAAATGGAGTCATGAAGAGTCAAGACCCAACAAACAACAGCTAGGAAAAGGTCACAAAGGATGGTAGCCTGGCTGGATGGACCTACCACATCAGGTGAATGGTTTTCAATGTTATGAAGAATTGGATAGAAAGGAAGGAGCTGGTGGAAGAGAAGTCAGTGATGTTATGGAGAGAGGGAATGAATGAGATATTAGGAAGGGCTGAGGTCCACATGCTGAGGATCTGATTTTGAAAGGAGAAGATAGTTAAAAGGAGGAAATGCTTGTCCAAGGGTAGGGAAAAACCCACAGAGAATGGAAGAAGTTCTGCAGGAATAGAGAGAAAGGCACATGGAGTTCCAGTTTCCAAAAAATGGGAAGAGAATGGCACCTGCAAAATATAGGCCACTTTACCTTTGATTTCAGGCAAAACTATAGATGGCATTTTATGAAAAGAAAGAAAAGAATGGTGAGTGAAAATGGAGAGGTGGTCACAAAGACTGAGAGGTAGCTTTATCAAGCAGGACCTATACCAGATCACCATCATTTCCTTTTTTGACAGGGTCTTTGGACTGCAAGATTAGAGGAATGAAAGCTGTAGGTACCATTTAATTGAATTTTAGCAAACCACTTGACAACATCTTCCATGTTACTGTGGGTAAAATGGAGCAATGAGGGATTAATCAGGGGTGGGGAACCTGTAGCCTTGGGGTCATATGTGGCCTTACAGGTCCTCAAGTGCAGCCCTTTCATGGAATTCAAACTTCACAGAAAAAAATACCCTTAATAAAAGGATTTGTTCTTGAAAATTTGGAATCAGTCAAAAGGCCACACCAGAGGACCTAGAAGGCCACATGTGACCTCACGTTTCCCAACTCTGGGTTAGATGATGGTACAGTCAAGTAGATTCTTAGAAGAAGGTCTCTAGTGGAGGTTCATGAAGATTCATTCTTGATACTACGAGGTTTAACCTTTTTTTTCATTGACTTAGATAAAAATATAGATGGCATGCTTATCAAATTTGCAAGTGACATGAAGCTGGGAGAGAAAGTTAACACACTGGATAACAGGATCCAAAAACATCTCAAGGAGCTAGAACATGGGACCAAATTTAACAAGATAAAACTTAATAGGGATAATTGAGACATCTTGCACATGGATTCCCCCACGCCCTCCTCACCTCCCTTCTCTTCCAGCGTCACTTCCTTCAAGCTCAAGCATCCCTTCCTTCTACACAGTCTTTTCTAATGACCCTAGCTGCTAGTGTTTCCTCCCTCCAAAACTGCACAGACCCATAAATGTGTGTGTTGTCTCTCTCAACAGAACAAAAGCTTCTTGAAAGCAGAAATTGTTTCATTTTTGGCTTTGTGCCCCAACACAGTGCCTGATACAGAGTAGTTGATGATAAAGTCTTGCTGATTGAATGACTGATTCAAAAAATCAATGTTATAACTGAGAAATTATGATTAGATAGTCGTAGACCTGAGAAAGAATTGGAGGTTTTAATCATAATCACTGGTGTTTAACGGCTGCAAAGTTATATAATCAAGGGTGGGGAACCTGCGACCTTGAGGCCACATGTGACCTTCTAGGTCCTTGGGTTTATAGAACAAATCCTTTTATTAAAGGGATTTGTTCTGTGAAATTTAGATTTAGTCAAAGGGCCACACTTGAGGACCTGGAGGGCCACATGGGAGGCCACAGGTTCCCTACTCCTGAATACATCATCTCAGTTGATTCTCTCCACCACTGGTGGGGTAAAGTATTTTTATTCCCATTTTACAGATGAGGACAACTGAGGGTCAGAGAAATTAAGTTGACTTGTCCAGGGTCACATAGCCAGTCAGTTTCAAGGTAAGATTTAAATCTAGGCTCTCCTGCTGTCAAGTCCAGAACTCTACCTACTGCATTTAGTATAAAATAGTGGTAAAATGGGGGTGGGAGTTGGGGGAAGGCTAATACAATCTTGGGCCACATTAAGAGAGGCCTAGCATCCAGTAGATGCTAGCCATATTGTATACTGACCTGGTCAGACATCTGAAGTCTTGGGGTCATTTCTGGTGATCCACATTTTAAGAAAGATACAGATAAGCTTGAAAGCATCCTGGGGAGGTTAACCAGGATAATGAAGGCAGGGGTGTGCTCAAACAATTCTTAGGAGTTCTGAGAGCCAATTGTTAAATTTTCAGTGTGAGCATTTATGCCTGAGAAATCAGCAAATGGTGCAAATCAGGGTTTGATTTAATGCTTTGTTGTCTGTCTAGACTTAAGAAAGTAATGAAGAAAATGTTTAAAAGGCAGGTTAAACTTAATAGTGTATAGTATATACATATTTTTTTTCTTATTGGGTGGTAGAGTCAGTTGTTAAATATTTATTTAGCCCCTCAAATTCATGGCATATAAATGGAACAAGGGATGTTTAGTCTGGATAACTCAGCATACCTATATTGTATTTCATTATTGTTCCCCTAAATCCACCTCTCTTCCTAGCTTGACATTTGTCAAGCACATCACCATTCTTCCCAGAACACAGGTTCCCAACCTTGGAGTTATCCTTGACCCACTGCTCTTCATTACCAGCCCCCCATCCCCTACCCCCCCATATCTAATCGATTTCCAAGTCTTATACAATTAGCCTCTAGATACAGGGATGAGAAACCTTCGGACTCAAGGTCACATGTGGCCCTCTAGGTCCTCAAGTTCAGACCTTTGACTGAATCCAAACTTCACAGAACAAATCCTTTTATTAAGGGATTCTAGGCTAGAACATCTCTCAACATTTGACCTCTTCTCTCTACTCATAGATAACCACTGCCCTAGTTTAAATAGTCATTAGCCTTAACTAACTTCCCTATTGTTCTCTATACTTTGTTAAGGTGTTTTTTCTTCTCTCTAACCCATCCTCCCCATAGCTACCAAACTGATAATCCTAAAATAAAAGTATGTCCCCTGCTCATGAATCTTCAGTAGCTGCCTCTTTCCTCTAAGGTAAAATACAAACCACTTTGGTACTTAAAACCTTTCACAATCTTACTACTCCCTTTCAGGTACTCTAAAGTTAGTCAAATAAGTCTTCTTGCTGTGTTCCTTACAGGAGCAGTGGGTTCCAGCAGAGGCCCCAGGCAGGAAGGAAGTCTCCAATTCATACCTTTGCACAGACTGACACCCATCCATACCTGCAATGTTATTCCTCCTCATCTCCCTCTCTTGAGAATCTCTAGCTCCCTTCAAGGTTCAGCTTACATGTTACTTCCGACATGAAGCCTTTCTCAGTCTCTCCCCAGGGCCCTATCACCACCTGTCCCTTGTGAAGCTCCAGTCCTGGATTGTTCCCACCATCTGCCTCCTCCACGCCTATCCATGTGCTGCTGAATAGACCCAAGAAAGTCACACAACCTAGCTGGCGCTAAGAATACATATTATCGAGCCCCACTGGGGCTTCACTGCAGCAAGACAATCCTTTTGTTCTCCCCTAACCGATCCCCTATCCCACTCTCCACCAAAGCTAGGTCCAATCTTTTCTTCTCTCCCCAAGCTTCTCGTATTTCCTGCTCTTCATCTTCTCAACTGAGGATTTCACCTCTTAAAATATCAAAGTCATTTACTGTGAGCTTCCCTTCTTAGCCCTTCTCCTCGCCTCAAAACGCCTTGATATCATGTCTCACCCTCTGCTCCGTCTGATAGCGAGGCAGGCTTTATTAAGGCCACTCAACTCGGTGGTGCTGTGGGTAGGGTTTGTATCTGGGGACAGGAACACTGGAGTCAGCCATCCTGCCTCAGACTCTTGCTAGCTGTGTGATCCTGGGCCAGACACTTGCCCTCTGTTTACTGCCTCAGTTTCCTCACCTGTAAAATGGGGATGATAACAGTACTTACCTCCCCGAGTTGTGAGGATCAAATGAGATGCCACATGTAAAGTGCTTTGAAAACACTATAAATGCCAGCTACTGCTACCAACTTGTACATGACCCCTTTCCTAAGTCCCCCCAGTTGCTAATGCCCTTTGTGTTTGCTTTATGTTTGTTCTGTGTCCTTATTGTCTCCCCCACAAGGATGTAAGTTCCTTGAGAAGGAAGGATTGCTTCATTCTTTGTATTTGTACCCCCAGCACCACTTCTGGCACGTAATAGGCACTTAATAAATACTTGTTAATAATAATAGCTTGACAGCCGGGAAATGGCTGAACAAGTTGTAGTATATGAATGCAATGGAATACTATTGTACTATAAGAAATGATGAACAGGAAGACTTCGGAGAGGCCTGGGAAGACTTATATGAACTGATGCTGAGTGAAAGGAGCAGAACCAGGAGAACTTTGTACACAGCAACAACCACAGTGTGTGAGGAATTTTTCTGGTAGACTTATTACTTCATTGAAATGCACGGACTTAAAAAATTTCCAATGGACTCTTGAGGCAAAATGCCTTCCACATCCATAGAAAGAACTGTAGAACTGGATCACAGATAGAAGCAGACCACTTTTTTTGTATGACGTTTTGTTTTGTTGTATGGTGTCTCCCATTCATTTTAATTCTTCTAGGCAACATGCATTTAAGAGGAATGTATGTGTAGAACCTATATAAGATGGTGCGCCCATTTCAGGGAAGGAGTGGGGAGGGAGGGGGACTGAGGGCAAGAGAGTGGAAAAAATCTAAGATGTATGGAAGTGATTGTGGAACACTGAAAACAAAATAATTCAATTAAAAATTGTTTCTACTTAAAACTGACAGTAATGATAATAGCTTGACTTATAGAGAACTTTGAGGTCTGAAAAGAGAAGACAACCTGTGCTGTCTCACTGGATCCTCACAGTAAGGTGGATGCTGTTATTATGCCCATTATACAGATGAGGAAACTGAAGCGACTCACAGAGGGGGGCAAGATTCACACTCAGGTCCTCCCAACTCTAAATCCAACACTCTCTCCACTTTGCCATTTAATTGTCTTGTTAATTAATTGTTGGTAGTTTCTCCTCCACCCTCCTCACCAACGTGAAGATGAGAGCTGTCTTATGAACTTCTGGGGTGCTTTAGTCTGGGAGATAGCTAAGGCCCACAACAACTTAAACAATACAAATATATTTCTGTGATGTTCATGGGTAAGGAAGAGTCACCAAGATAGATATCACAGGGAGAGATACAGGAAATACACCAGGATCCAGCACTGGGAATCAATTGAGTTAATCCTAGGTGCCCCAAAGCAAGCTGGGAGGAGCCAAAGCCCTTTTCACATGCCTTGGATAGTTTTGGGTCCCCACATCTCAGGGGCCCAGGAAGACAGGTTACTTTGGGGAGTTATTTAAGAACATTACTGATTACCACAGGGCATCAGGTTACACTGAATGATGGACCTCGGGAAAATAAGTACAATTCAGGAAACAGTAGAGACGGTCACATGTTGTGCAGATCATTTTGTGGACAGTATGCACATGCTTGTATAATATTTGTGATGTTTAAAAAGTTTGAGGGACAATTTCTGGGCAATCATTTTATTAATAATGATAGCATGTTACCAATAAAATGGGTCAGTGATATTCTTATATGCCAAAGACAGTCATGGTGATCTAAGCCCTTGGAAGAGTGGGTGTTCCTGAGGATGGTAATCAACTCTGATTGGTCAACAATTAATGAGGAGAATGAATATTACAATGAGAGGTGAATCTATTCTAATGAGGGACTGGGGGATATGACTTTGATTTACTTCTAAATTGTCCAGTCTTGACCAATCTAATTAAAGAATTTATCCCACTCAAACCTGAGTAGAGAAGCAATGGGCTTCCCCACTATGAACAAGGTGGAGGACAAAGTCAGTTCATTGTCATTAGCAACAATGTCCTTTAGAGACTAAACAACCTTCTGAAAAAATTCTGGTCCTAATTCAATAATTGATTAATATGAGAGAGAAATAATCATTTCTTTTATATCTTACGTGTATATATATATATACTGTCAGTAAATAAACATCTATTAAGCACCTACCATGTGCCAAGCACCATGCTAAGCACTAGGGATACAAAGGCAAAAGACAACCCCTGCCCTCAAGGAGCTAATGTTCTAATGGAAAAGATCACAAAGAAAAGGAAGCTGAAGAGGTATGGATGGGGGCGGGTCAGGGTGGGAAAAAGGCATAGCAAGGAGACCTGAATGCCATGTCTGGCACATAGTAGACACATTTTACCAAGTGCTTGTTAACAATAATAGTTGGCGTTTTATATAGCACTTCAAGGTTTGCAAAGATAAAAACCTGTGTTATCTCGGGTGCTAAAATCTCCAAAGGGGTGTAAGGGCAAGGGAAATAAAGAGATGGCTGGCCTGGGCACCCTACAGTAAGAGGAAGGGGCTCCAAGGACAAGAAGGTACCAATGAGGTAGGAAGTAGAGTTTGGGACTGAAGTGGTTTTCCAGGCTGAAGAGGTCCCTGACATGTATGGAGAACCCCAGAGGAGCCCAGCCTGGTGAGAAATTTGTCACAAGATGACAGATTTAAAGCCAAAAGGGACTTTGGAGGTCACTGGATTCCCCTCCAGGTTCTCCCTCTGCCAAGTCCAGCACTTTTTCCATTTCCTTTATTACATGTTACTTCTTGATTGGATTGGACTGGATCTGGGGAATTCAGCAGCAGCACTTTCAATGATCCCAAGCTATTCCCAAAACCCGTCCTCCAGACATCCATATTCTTCCAGCCATGCTATGTGACTGTGAATCATGAAACACCATGCTCACAGACACTTCAAAATAGCAGATGACCTAAAGAAATGGAAAAGCACAGAGTGTGGGTAGGCTGCGCCATATTGTCAAAAATGGGCCTGCCCTTGATGTTGTCTTTTATGTCACTTCTCAAGGGCACCCATGACACAGAAAAGGAGATGTGCCTGTCACTCATTTAGAGCAAGGGAAAACAGATGGACAGCCAGAGTACTGCATTCATTTCCATATTCAAGGAACCAGAAGAAGGTCTCCAGTGGGCAACTCTTCAATGGAGGAATTCATGGAAGACCCAGACAAGAGTTACATGGGATGAGAAAGAAGGAAGGTGTTGCTATCTCCACTATGTCAAGAGGGATCTTCCCCACTCCCCAACCCCCACTCTTGGAATCCCTTGTTTCTTTTGAGACTGAGCTCAGGCACATCTACTACAAGGAAGTCTTTCTGGATACCCCCTCCAAACACCCACACACACCCAGCTTCTAGAGTCTATCCTCCCTAAATTAACTTGTGTTTACTTTGTGTATATTCTCTACTTGTTTATTGTTGCATGTTTTCTTCTCTCCCCACCCCCAACCCCCATAAAATGTAAGATTCTTGAGGGCAGGACCCCTTGAATCTGTCTTCACTTGTTTTCAGCTCCTTGTGTAGTGCCAGGCACATGCTAAACACTTAATAAGGGATTATTGATTGACTTACAGTACTAGTATCCACATGACTTCAGTAGAGATACTTGAAACATCAAAATTACACAAAATTACACTACACAAAATATAGACTAGGTAAATAAGGCACACATAAACGGAGAATATGCCCCACACCTCTTACATATAACAGATGTTCAATGAATATTTTTTGTAATGAATAATTAAATCTAACACTTCTTTCAAAGTTCAAGCCTTAGTTTATCTCTTAGTCCACAGTGAACTTTCCTTCCCTTAAATTTCAGAACTAAACACTTAGTAAAGTGTTGTATATATGTATATATGATGGGCTGCTAAGTGGTACAGTGGCTAGAACCTGGGGCCTCGAGGCCACTTGTGGCCACTTGTGGCCTTCTAGGTCCTTGACTATGGCCTTTTTACTGAGTCCTAGTTTGACAGAACAAATGTTCTGTGATTCAGAACAAAGGGCCACACTTGAGGATCTAGAAGTCACAGGTTCCCTACCCCTGGTCTGGAGTCAGGAAGACCTACCCGAGCTCTAAATCTCACCTTAGATACTTAACTAGCTGTGCAACCCTGGGAAAGTTGCTAATTTCTGTCTGCTTCAGTTTTCCTCACCTGTAAAATGGGGATAACAATAGCATTTACCTCCCAGGATTGGTATGAGGATCAAATAAAATGAAAATTGTAATACATCTGGTACATAGTAAGAAAAATATAAATATTAACTTATTATTAGCCTGAAGTTGATTATTTATTGTCTCGGGTGTAATCCGGTTTTGAGCATATATGTCTCATCTCTATATTCTGAATTCCTTAAGGATGGAGACCAAATCTCAGAGTCACATAATATTAGTGGCAGAAGGAGGTTTAGAGATCCTCCAGTTCAAGTGATGAAGAGTGGAGTGACTCCCCAAATACTTGAGAACACAGTGTTGTCCTTGGAGTTGGGAGACATAGGAAGAAGGCAGAGCATCTTAATGATGTGCCTTGTGGGCTTACTTGAGAAAAATGAAAAAAAAGCACAATCCTACAGAGGAATGCTGAGAAAGACCTATTCGCAAAGGTAAGTACATCCCTGTAAAGTACAGGTATGTCACTTACCAACGTTACCAGTGAAGACTGGACGTTGCTTCAAAGTAAAGCTCACGCTTACTTTGATGGGTCATCACACATGGAGATGCCCCTGTATTCTCCAGCTCCGTGGGTCTTACTAAGCTGGAAAAGCTTTGAGAGCATGGCTTCCAGCATCTGACTATGGTCCAAGGACCAACCTAGCTGCGTTCATCACCAAATAATACGAGTGTTTTGTTTTGTTTTGTTTTTAGCCACAACAGTTCATTAAAGTAACTAGAAATGTGTGGAAAGGCTGTGATCTGTGATATGAATGGTATGCTGATGAATTATACTGAAGACTATAGTTGCTTGAATTTTTCTGTTTTCTTTTAAAATACTTAATGATATTCTTTTGCTTGTCTTTTTTTAAAAAAAGTTTTTAATCCCCATTGCTTCCCCCCATATTGGGGGCAGCTAGGTATCACAGTGCATAGAGTGCTGAGCCTGGAGTCAGGAAGACTAATCTTCCTGAGTTCAAATCTGACCTCAGATAATTATTAGCTGTGTGACCCTGGACAAGTCACTTAACACTGTTTGCCTCCATTTCCACCTCTGTAAAATGAACTGAAGAAGGAAATGGCAAACCACTGCAGTATCTTCACCAAGAAAACTCCATATGGGGTCACAGAGAGTCCAACATGAATGAAAGGATTGAACAATACTTCCCAATGACTCTTTACCTTAGGGGTAGGGAATTTGTGGCCTCAGGGTCCTCTAGGTCCTCAAGTGTGGCCCTTTGACTAAATCCAAACTTCCCCAAACAAATTTCCTTAATAAAAGGATTTGTTCTGTAAAACTTGGATTCAATTGAAAGGCCATACCTGAGGACCTTTAGAAGGCCACATGTGGCCTTGAAACCCCAGGTTCCCCACCCCTGCTCTACCCCACCATATGACCCTTCTTTGTAACAAAATAAGTTCAGACAAGCAAAATGTATCAACATGTTGACCACCTCTGAAAACATATGCCTCATTCCACACCAATGGTCCACTACTTTCCTGTGGAGAACTGTGTAAGGGAGAGGAGGAAGGGAGTTGACCCTGGCTAAATCTTAAAATTCATTATCAGAAATCATTGGTTCCTTTATCTTGGGGCTCAGAGAACAAAGCAATAACATGTTAATACCAGAGTAGTCTCTATCCTCCTACACCTACTCTATTAATATACATAGTTATTAATGTGTCAGATTCCTACACTTTGTCCTGTCTATCCAGTTTTTCCTTCTAACAGGAGGAATTCCCTTTAGTAAAGTCAGATTATTTCATCCTGTCACAAACTGGAAATGTACACTGGACATTCTTAAAGTTTGTCACAGATACTTTCACCTTCACAACAGCCAGCAGACCTGTCCCATGAAAGGTGTGACGAGGCAGAAACCATTGTTAATGAGTCCCTAGGTCTCACTTGCACTAAGCTCCTCCTCCATGCTACCAATGCCAGCTCCTTGGGCATGCTGGGATAACCACCCATCCTGGCCTCTATTCTAGGTCCAAAGTCTACCTTAAGCCTAGGTAGGCACTAAGAACAAGTGGAAGCTTCACAACACCGAGCTCCATTGCCCCTCTCAGGTACTGAGGTCCACCATCTTTGACACTAGAATGGAGTCCAAGCTGGGGCAAGAACCAAGTATCAAGTTGGGGGTGAGGGTTGGGGAGGGAGGTTGATGACTCCCATGTGAAAGCTGAGGGCTATACAGGTAAGTGCAACAAGAATGATGGTTTGGGTGTGCTGAGCAGGGTAAAAGATAGGACAGGAATTTGAGAAAGGGCAGGAAAGTGCAGATAACTGCAGACCATGGGAAGCAGAATATCTGAGAAACCAAGGACCCCTGGCAACTGACATAAAAGTGGGGCAAAGCTACAGAAGACTAAGGCCAGAGACAAAAGCTTGAGTATGAGTGCTGTAGGAGGGAGGAACTGGGAAGGCTCAAAGGTTGACAAGGACAAAATGCCCACCCTTTCTCATTCTCAGGGGATTGGGACCCATCTGAAGTCCTAAGATCAATGGCAAACAGAGAGGATGAACTACGGAGTTGCGCTGTATGTGGGGACAGGGCCACTGGCTATCACTTCCATGCCCTGACCTGTGAGGGCTGCAAAGGGTTCTTCAGGTGAGGATACCCACAGGAATGAGCCTTCATGCAGGTGATCACTCTGCCCCTACTCCTCAAGAGAACATAGGTTTGACTGTATCATATGGGGTCATTGGGCTCCATTTTCATGTTCTGCAGCCCATGACCCAAAGCCAGCCCTCACAGTCCTGCCAACCTCAACATTATACAAACAAGTAGAAGGCAAAGATAGAACCCTGAACTTTTGTCTCAGATTTACTGCCAACTTATCTACTCCTAGCAGTAAACATTTACCATGTGCCAAAAAACACTATATTACTAAACTTGATATGAAAAAGACTAAAGTCATTGATTGTATAGAGTATCATGACTTGATTACATAGAGTCATATAGAAAACCTTTAGAGAAATTGGGATCAAAGTCCCTAGGTCTCTAGACCTCTCTCAAGTGGGCTTGGAGGTAATTTATTCCTAATTGGCTATGACAATAAGTCACTTTCTGAAAAGCACCAAATGATCTGAGTTTTTCCTTTCCTGACTTGGTCTCCTTACATGCTTCAGATTGGCTCATGCCATCCACTTCACACACTTTCTCCTAAAGACATTCCTCAGACCAGGCCACACAAACTTTAATTCTTCTTTGGACCTTTCCTACATCTTGTTAGTCCTCAACCACCTCTCTGTGTCTCCCAGGAGGACTGTCAAGAAGGGCATGGGACTCACCTGTCCTTTTGAACAATGCTGCGAGGTCAGCAAAAACCAGCGGCGCCACTGCCCAGCGTGTAGGCTGCAGAAATGCTTTGATGCAGGCATGAGGAAGGACAGTGAGTCAGCTCCAACCTATCCACTGCAAAGGGTGGTATAGTGGGGAGAACACTGGACTTGCTAGGCTTGGGTTCAAATTCTGCCACTACTCCATACTGGTCATGTAACTCCAAAAGCCATCTTACTTTCCCCGACCCAAACTTCATTTCCTTTCTCTAAGTATTAAGACCCTGAGGCCATGAATTGTCTTTCTCCCTTGCACCTCCATACCTGTGGGTCCTACCCTGTCACATCACTTTACATCCATAGAACTGACTTTCTCCTTTTACCAGAGCTTGTGTGAGAGGCCTTGGCATCACAGACCTTCCCAACACTCTCCCACTCTAAGCTGTTCCCTAGTGCAGCAACCTACACATTCTATGAAAATAGGCTAGAGACCCCTGCAAGCTGTTCTGACCCTGTGGAACCTTGAAAACCTTTGGGGCTCCTGAAACCATTGAGGAAAACCTTGGGCACCTTTCTAGCCTTGGCAGAGCTCGGTTTGGGGCCTGGAGGAGCTCCTGAGGCCAGGACTGATATAGTCAGACTCCACTTCTCTCAGCATCTCTTCTGTCTCTTCTGGAGCACAGTGATCCTGTCAGCAGAAGTCCTGGCACAGAGGCGGGCAAAACAGGCCCAAAAGAGGGCAGAACAGGAACCTGTGCAGATGAGTCAGAAGCAGGAGTCGTTAGTCCAGGTGTTACTGAGGGCTCATGCCCGCCATGTGGGCACCATATTATTTGACCAGTTTGTGCAATTCCGGGTGAGTACCTGCTGGGGTCAAGATTCGAGGAGCTCCAGAAGAGGGGAGGGAGGGAGACTAGAGCCAAAACACTAGGGAAGATTGACCCATGGAACAGGCTTGAAGGGGTGCCAACTCTGAGAGACATAACTACTTAATAGCTGCAGAATGACCATTAGCTCCTTTAGCCAAGGCCCCCTCCCTGGGAGAGGTGAAAGCATCAAGAAGATGTTTGAGTCAAGGCCTCTGACTGTCCATTCTTCTAGCCCCCAGCCCATCTGTTCATCCACAACCAGCCTGCAGCCTCCCTGTCACCTGTCCTGCCGTTGCTCATACACCTAGCAGACATCAGCACCTTCATGGTACAGCAAGTAATCAAGTTCACCAAGGATCTGCCCCATTTCCGGTCAGTGAGTCCTACTACCTTTGAGTAATCTGGGAAAGGACCCTTTCCTATGCCCTCTAATGTCTCCATGGCAAATGTTCCTGCTCCCAGCCTTGTTGTGCCCCATCTTCACTAGGGCCTTTGACTACTTTGCTTTTTAATAGTCTCGGCAATCCAGCTCAGCTCCTCCATTGTTCTCCTACCCTGCAGGTCTCTGCCTATGGAAGATCAGATATCCTTATTGAAAGGTGCAGCCCTGGAAATCTGTCATATCGAGCTCAACACCACTTTCTGCCCCCACAGTCAAACTTTCCTGTGTGGGCCTCTCCGCTATACCTACCAGGATGCGGCTCATGGTGAGGGGGCACAGCTCCCATGCACTCCCCTGATAGAAGGTGGCAGGGAGGGCTTGGGAAGTAGCTCAGCAAGCTGTGGTCTTGCCCTTGAACCCACTGTGTCCTTCAGTGGGGTTCCAGGAGCAGTTTCTGGATTTGATGTTTCGTTTCCACGGGACACTGAGACGACTACAACTGCAGGAGCCTGAGTATGCGCTCATGGCAGCCTTGGCCCTCTTCTCTCCAGGTGAGAAACCAAGTCCCCAAAGCTCTCCTGCAATTCAGCCCTTTGGGGGTCCATCAATGTCCACCTCCCACCCCTCAGGTAGACCTGAGACAACTCTGCCATCTCCATTTCTCTGTTCTGTCCCCCCCAGACCGACCTGGTGTGACCCAACGGGAGCAGATTGACCAGCTACAGGAGGAGATGGCACTGACACTTCAGAGCTATATCAGAGGCCAGCAAGCTCAACCCAAACGCCGGTAGGAACAAGCTCCTAATTACATTCTCTGAGTAAGGGAGCTCTCCTCCTGTTTTTACTGAGAAAATAGAGGCCACCCATTCTGAACTTCCTCTCCTGTTCTACTCTCATACCACCTTGTATCATGTCCCAGCCACTCCTTTGCCCCAGTCTCTGAAGAAGAGATGGTCCTTCTTTATGCCAAGGCATACCTTTCTACTTACGCTGTTGATCCCATCCTTGTTTCCACCAAATCTCTTTTTTTCTCTCATCTTCAGCCTCTTCTTGACCACCAGCTCCTTCTCTTTTTGGAACAATCTTAAAAAGCTTCAATTGATCCTGCCATCAACTCACACTATCCAGAACCACAGATTTTGAGAGTTGGGAGGGATCTCAGGGGCTTTCTAGTCTATTCTCCTAGAGTTCTTCTCCCTTTCCTAACTAAACTTCAAGAAAAAAGTCATCTACACTCTCCATCCTCACTTAACATTCACTTTTCAACTCCTAACAATTTGACTTCTCACCCCCATCAATCATCTAAAAGGACTTTGCACAAAATTAATAAGGATGTCAATTACCAAATCCAATGGCCTTTTCTCAAGCCTCACTTTGATCCCTGCAACCTTGAATACAGTCAACCATCCTCTCCCTTGAATGATTCTCTGCTCTTTTGGCTTACAATTACATGAAGTTTTCTTCTTTTGACCATTTCTCAGTTTATCATCCATTTCTTGCCTCTTTAGCACCGCTTTCTTGTGATATCAGCTCCCATGAGTTCAATCATCACTTTTGCACAGCAATTCTAAATCTACATATTTAGTTCTAACCTCTCTCTGGAACTCTAGGTCTACATTGCCAAATGCCTGCTAGACATCTCCACCTAGATGGCCCATTCGTATCTCACTCAAAATGGTCCAGAGTTCACTTTCCCCTCAACCCATCCCCCCTTCAGACTTCTTTATTACTGTTGAGAGCACTGCTACCTTCCCAGTCATCTTGGTTTACAACCTTGGAATTCTCATGACTCTTCCATCTCCCACATGAAATTGGTGGCCAAGTCTTGTTGATCTCATCCTCAATATATCTCTGGCACCCACTCATCCTTTGTATTTGTGTCCCTAGCCGCTATCACAGAGCCTGACACGTAGTAGGCACTTTAGTTGACTGATTGACATTCCCACTCTCCACCTCCAATTCAGATCCTCATCACCTCTAACTCCGACTCTGGCAGTAGAATCCTAATTGGCTTCCCTGTTTCCAATCTCTCTCCACCCTCCTCCTTCCCATCTTTCAGAGCTACCAAATTATCACTCTACAGGTCTAACCATTCCTCTGCTAAAAAATTCTTCAGTAACATCAACATCCTGTTCCTTGTAGAATAAATCACAAACTCCTCAGCCTCGAGTTGAAGGACCTTAGTTTACCCCCCACCTCCAGCCTTTCTCTCCAGACATATTTCATGTTACTAATATTTTAGTCTCTCCATCCCCAGGCCTTTGCACAGAACATCCATTCAAGCCTGGAGTACATTCTCTCCTTACTCCCCTTAGAATCTCTACCCTCAAGAGGAAATGTGAGGTAACAGAGAACAGTGACTGGGTTTGGAGTCAGTAAAATCCAAGTTCAAATCCTGCCTTGAACCCTTTCCTGTTAACCCAGGGTAATACCTCCCTTTCTGAATGTTTTCCATCTGGAAAAGAGGGGTTCACATCTGTCTAGTACCTTGCTCCCAGGGCTTTTCTGAGAATTAAATGAAAGGCTACAAGCCCTAGGGGAATGTTATTCTTTCAAACCTTAGCTTTGGGACGATCTCCTGTGCTTGGCCTTTCTTGAATCCCCTTTGTGAGTGCTATCTCCTCTCCTGGAATTACTTTGCATTTACTTGTCTAAGTATTTGCTTTCTCTCCACAATAAAATGTAAACTCTTTGAGGCTTGGAACTGTTTCTTTAAAAAAACATCGGTATCTCCAGGCCAAGCATTGCACCTTCCATAGGGTAGGAGCCTAACGTTTGCTAACTTGGACTGAGACTTAATGTTCAGGCTCAGGCTGAATGCCTTTCAATATCCCTTTCCTTTTGTGGATTAGGTTCTCCAGAGGTCACCTGGACAAAAATGGTCCTTATACCTCACATGTCTCATAGCTAAATCCCTCCTGCTGCAATTTAATTCTATTTCTTTCCTAGTTCTTTATTCATTAGTGATAGAAAATAGCTGAACCCTGTGTTCTATATTATGGTTCTTCAAGGCTTAAAATAACCAACCCTGCCATTCAACAATCCCAATCTTTGTTTCTTTAAAGAAATCTAACCCCTTTCACTTTTCTTCCTTATATTCTCTTTTTTTCCAGTCCTCTCCCACTCTATTCATTAACTTTCCCTGATCCTCATTTCCTTTTGAATTTGAGGATGAAAACTGGCCCTATGACCCATACCTGACCAAAGGTCAGTCATTCTTAATTTATCCCTCCCCAATCTTAGGGGTTCCCCTACTTGCTCTTCCTGTTCTCTGTAGAACCACCTTAAACAAAGGTCAGAACTGACCATGACTTGCTTTCCTTCTCCTACCAAACAGCATGAGCTCTTAGAACCTATTTTCAACCCAGTCTTAAATAATTGCACTAAAGGCCTAGCCTCTTTAAAAAGATTTGCCATTACTTTAACAGCCCTGCCCCTTCTCCCATCTTCAGTCTTCACACAATGCAGTGTTTAGATACATCCTGCTCCTGTCAATAGCACACACTATGTGTACGTAGACCAAGAGAAGGAGTTGGACACTGACAGGCCGCCAAGCCATTGTATTTTGGGCCCATTGGCTGCTTATAGGCCTGGGATTCATTTTTCACACCTGCTCAGTGGAGATGACTTGGCTAGGGGTGGAGGGGCCCCAGAGTCAAACCTTCAACTATATGAGACTTTGGCCTACTTTTCTTTGCTTTTTCTTCCCCAGGGAGGATGAGGGGGCCCCTAGAAGTTCAGAAGAGGTGACCCAGTCAGTGATTTTCAACCCTGCAGGTTTTTGTATGCAAAGATGCTTGGGCTACTGGCAGAACTTCGAAGTCTCAACATGGAGTATGGGCGCCAGCTGCAACACATTCATGAGCTGTTTGCCATGATGCCTCTGCTACAGGAAATCTATAGCTGAGCCAATGCCTGCCCCCATCCCCCAGCACGTCCTTACCTAACAATCTGTCCCTACCCACCCACCTGGGAGATTCCCCATAATCTACTCTAGTTCTCCTAAACCACAGCAGGAGCTAGCCCTGCCCTTCACCTCTGCAGGGTTCCTACAGGGCCATGAGAAGGATTTGTGTCCAGATCTGAAGTCAAGACCAGTAGTAAGAAAGAGGTCCAGGGGCCACACACCCCACCCGAGGTGAACAATGAACGACTAAGGCAACACCATGTCTTCATGCTGCTGTTGAGGAAGGGCCATATATTCATTCATTCATTCATTCATTCTCTAGTCTGCACAGGGAAAGGGTCAGAGCTGGTTTCACAACTGAAGCAGTACCCACTGGGTACAGGCTGAAGCAGCCACAGCCCTGTTCTCTACTCCAGCACTAGGCCCAGAGCTGATAAGTGGGAGGGATTTGTACCCACCAAGGTTTCTTAGCTCTGTTGATGGTCAGAGTGGAGAGGGATTGGCTTTAATACACAGGGATGGAAGAAAGCAATCAGACATAATCACAGCCCTCCCCCTCAGTCCATAGCCTGCCAGACTCAAGGACTTGGAGAGGAAAGCAGTCAGGCTAGAGTTCTGGGGGAAAGACAGGAGAGCCTCCCATCCTGCCCATTTTAATAGCTCCAGTTAGCAGGGGGGCTCTGTCCAGGCCCTCACTCGTCCAATGGAGTCAAACTGAGCAAACTGATCTCTGGGGAGAGACCCAGACCCTGGCGTTCTCTCTCTCTCTGATGACTTCAAGTGCTCAGGGGAGCCATCTCTAGTTTTCTCATCCCACAGTGATGCTGAAGCCACAGTGAAATCTGTTACGCCAGTGATTGAGGAAGGCTCCAAGTGCCAGGGTGACAGGCAGAGGGGGCATCTTCTTCTCTAACACAGCAGCAACACACCAGTTGCTATCCACAAGACCTGGAAAAAGTAACATAAATTATCCGAGGGGGGAGCCAACACCACAACTTGGAGTGGGGGGTAGGGGAAGAGCACAATAGATCAAGCATCCTGCAGTCAGTCAATAAATACATATCACGTGCCCGCTGTGTGCCAGGCACTGTACTAAGTGATGTCCTTCTGGTCATGACTCTGCTCCAACAGGATCCTCTGCCCAACCCCTATATACCCCTCACCTCTGAACACCATGTTGGCCTGGGGCAAGGTCAAGTGGTATCCGAAGGAGAAGGTGGTGTCCTGCAACCGAGTATTGGCCTCAAACTCCACTCCAACCTGAACCTAAGCCCGCAAGGGCAGGGATGAAAGGATAAATAGGGTTGATGAGGTCCATCAAGAATATCAAAGGGTCAGCTGGGTTTAGAGTGAGGATCAAGCATATCAGGGGCAAGCAGATTCGATGGAAAGAGTCTGAGTCTGACTTGGGAGGAAGCCTCACCTGCTCATTTGCCCTATGGTAATAACTGGCATGGGCCCCACCTGACCCCACATTCAATGTAGCCACCCAGTGCAGAGCTGTAAGAACCAAAAAGGAGTGGTGGTCACTAATGCTCATTAACAGAACACAGGCCACAGACCCCAGAGCAGACCAGCATCATCCCATCCTCCTCCCCATCCTGTCTCATTTCATACCAGAGTACTTCCCAGCCAGCGTCAGGATAGCCCCCTCCTCTCCTGGGCGCCGGTGATATACCAGCTCTCCCCCCAGCACCAGACGTTGAGTAAGGCTCTGCAGGAAGTGAGCGACCATGATCACTGTGTGGGGGGGAGGTAGGAGGTGGGGAAACATGGGGTCAGGGAATAATCAAGGAACCTCCTTTGCCCAGGACCAATACCCCACCAGGAACTTCCCAAACTACACATTCCTCAAAGCATTATTGTAAGTGTATACATAGTATACACACACACACACACACACAAACATATACACACAGTAAGAAGTTTCCCACTTAACTCCACCCTTAAAGCATATAGACAAAAATGCAACAGGAAAGGAAAAGCAATTCACAACACTGGGCAGCTGAGGTGAGATCCTGGTCCCTCACCTGATTCCCCAATCAGGTCAGGGTTCCCCAGTGTCAGAGTGGCAGTGCAGTCATCCCCCCGATACTCCCCATCAAACTGCCATGTCAGGAACTTGGCCTGTTGGGTCTAGATGGAAAAGAAGTGAGCCTTGACCTCTCCAACCCCCTGCCAACCCCCCAGTAAATTCACAACCCTTTTCACATTTGCAGATGCTGACACCTTGCTACCCCAAATTTCACTCCTCTCCATGTCTTTAGAATGGGGATACCCTTGGTTAGAGGAAGGCAGTGTGCTATGGGGGTCAGTCAATACTGGTGGGTCACCTGGAAGACTGCCTTGGCTCGGAGTCGCTCTGCCACGAGAAGCAAGACCTGGGCATTGAGGCTCCCACTGCTGTCCATATCCCCCATAACAGTAGGGAACACCTGTTGAAGAAGATGGCTTGATAAGAGGCACTCAGCAGGTACCAATATCCCACTTCAAAAGCCAATGGCAGGACTTTCACAATTGTATCCAGCGCCCTCTGGTGGATCCATAGGGATGAACACAATCCACAAGGGAAAATGGGGCCAGTCTTTTCTGCCTACCCAGACACAGGAAAGTTACAAATGCCTTCCTAGAAATGTCTTGTAAGAAACACATCTGTGAAGACAGGCACAGACATATCTATTAAGACACTGTTGGTGGAACCATGAAATGGTCCAACCATTCCATTAAGCAACTGGAAATTATGTTTAAAAAAGTGATTTAAAATGTCCATATACCCTTTTACAGATCTCAGTACTAGACTTCTACCTCAAGGAGGTCAAAGACAGAAAGGTCCTATACATTCCAAAATATTCACAGTTGTACTTTTTGTGATGACAAGAAACCAAAAACAAAACAGGGCAACAGCTAAACAAGTTACACTATATAGCTGTAATAAAATATTAATAGGCTATAAGAAATAATGAATATGAAGAATTCAGAAAAGCATGGGAAAACTTATATGAACTGTGGCAAGAAGTGAGTAGAACCAGTAAAATAATGTATACAGTAATGACAACAATGTAAACTGGCAGAAAAAAATTTGAATCCTATGTACTAGACTATAAACTCCTTGAGAGCAGGGACTATTTTTTACCTCTTTTTGTAAGCACTTAGCACAGTGCTTGGCACATGGTAGGCATTTAAGAAATGTTTTTTGATTGACTGATTGATAATTCAGGTGGAGGGACTTAGTGGGATGGAGAGAGAATGATTACTCCCTAAGAAATGCCCCATAGCCTGCATCAGACCTTTACAGATTCAGGTCCTATAAGAAGAAAACCTTTTCAACCTCATCTTCACAGCATTCACTTAGATTTCTGGTGGGAAAAACCAACTTTTGATCCCCTTACCTCAGTAGAGCTGAGCTGCTGGTCACCCACAAAAGCAGCATGGAGGTGATAGCCTGACAGGCCCAGGGCACTCATGTGCACAGTGTGGGTTACCTGAGGAAGAAAGGGTTATAGGAGGATAGGTTAGCAAGGAGCTCCTCTCTTTCTTGCCACTCAAGGAACTCCTTAACATAACACATATGTGAGGGCCACCCTGATATGCAATCCTAGTCATTCTCCATCCCCTATTCCCTCCTCACTGGACTGAGAAGTAAAAGGATACGGGAGGTGCAAGTTTTCTTCCTCCCATTTTGAGTCATACAGTCCAGCTAGAGGTTTCAAACAATAGATGGAAGGATGGAGGGGTTCAGGAATAGGTCAGAATAAAGGAGTGGTGGTCTGGGTGGGAGGAATCAGGCCCAGGGGATTTCTACTGGAAAATGAGAACACCTGGAAATGGCTGCTCAGAACCTTGTTGACAATGAATTTCACTCCTTCCATCTGTACCGGGAACACATCTAAAATACAGGAACAAAAGAAAGGCTCAGTCTAGACAGAGGCCCTCTAATCACAAGGAAACCTCCTCCCCCAAAGAGAAAGGATTGATTCCTGAAGGGAATTACCCATTCCTTAAGCCTTGTAATTCAGATACTCTCATCTAACCATGATCTACTACCTCTGGGACTTGTCACCAAGACCTTGGGAAACTATCTTATCAATTTTACCTCTGTTCACATCTGTCCACTCCTCCATTCCTCATAGGGGTCTCTCACTATGATTCATCCACACTACCATCATAGCTTCCTAACAGATGTTTCCTACTTATAGTCTCTCTTCCACTCCAATATATCCTTCATGCCACAACCAGAATATTCTTCCATATGTTCTTCTTCTAAACCCTTTCTATGACACCCTATTGCCTAAATAAAGGACTGAATAATTTCCTGTCATTTAAAGCTTTCCACAAACTAGTGCCATTTTGTTTCATGCCAATCCCCTTCATGTAGTCTAGACTCTAACCAAACTGGAACACTCTGTCCCCAGAATACACCCTAACCTTCCTAACCTCCATGTCCATCGTCATGCTGTTCCATGTAACTTTATCCTTAAAAGCCCTAACTCAAATTCCACCTACAGGAAGCTTCTCCTTTCCGCCAGCTATCCTTTCCCCTTTAGACCTCATATACATTTACACCTCTCTAATGTATTTAACAGATAATATTGCGTATTATAGTTTTCATACACTTTACATCTCTTCACAAACTCTACAGTCCAGCTACGAGAGGCTATTTGCTTTCTCTTACCCAAGAGATTCCATCTCTCTCCTGCTTCCCCCATGCCTAGAATACTCTCCCTCCTCACCTCCAAGTTTCAACTCGATTCCCCTCCAGTAGATACTTCCCCTCCCCCCTTCCCTTCCTTCCAAGAGTACCTTCCATTTACATTGTACATGTTGTATGCTACATAGTTGTTCGCACGTTGTTGACACAATTACAATGTTAGCTCACTGAAGTCAAGGACTGTGTTTGCCTTTCTTTGAATTCCCAGCACTTCGCCCCGTGCCGCGAATATTGTAAGAGGTGACTTAACAAGTTACCTGGGTAGGTCCCTCATTCCCCAACTAGACAGTCATTTCTGGTACCCCTCCCGGTCAAAAAGTGAAAAACAATTCGTGCTCAATCAAAGACGCACGGAGTTCCGAGCCTTAGGTTCTCTGACAGGATCCCCACCTTTGCAGAGCCGGTGCAACTCATCGAAACTCCCCGGGTTGGGTAGCGGCTCCTCCCGGCGGGCGCCTCGGCGGGGCAGAGCTCCCGGAGGAGCCAGGCCCAGCATGTTCCCCATCTCAGCCTGGGGGAGGGTGGGGGTGGGGTCCAGGAGAGGGGTCGCTACTGACCTCCCCAGCCCCCGCCGACCCCACCCCCCGCTACCCAGCACCCCAACCCAGGGTGCCTCCACATGCTCGGACCCTGCAGCTGGAACGGAGGAGGGGAGTGGAGGAAGAGAGAGATATCAGTGGGACACACGGGCAACTCACCCCTTCCCTACCCCACCTGTCGCCCCAAAGCCATATCCAGCCCCATCCCGATCCTCCATCATCGCCTCCGCCCGTCGCCCCCCGGACCCTGCAGCTTAAAGTCCACTCCTCCATCCTCCTTTGCTCTCTCCGCTGCGTCCAGACGACACCAAGTCCACTCTGGCTCTGCGGTCCTTACCTGCTCAGACCACCGCGCCACCCTTCTATCCCCGGCACACCCCGGTCATCTTGATGGGGGCGGCCATCTTGAGTGAGGGCACAGCCGCGGCTTCACAGCAACCTCCTAGCTCGGTCGCGGGTGCCATCTTGGATCCTGGCAGCAAGGGAAGGAAAAAAACCCACCCCTAGGCACCTGGACATCAGGTACCGCCCCCTGTCTCTATCTCACCAATGATGAAGGAGATCTCTGTGTTTCAGAGGCCAATGAGAAGAAAGTTAATCGTGGCGTGGAGGGCTGAGGGGCTGGAGATTCCTGTACAGGGACCGGGAATTGGCTCCCTCTGAAGCCCAGGGGCTTTATTCCTTCAAAGCTGCAGGGAGAATCCCAAGGATGCCAGCCCATTAAGCGGAAACTTCAGGAAAGGCCACTGCCTCTCCTTCTACACCACTCCCACAGTGCAGAATGTGCCATGGTTCTTCAGGAATTTGCATGTGTCAGAGGGGCATCATTCCCTCTTTTGTTTTTTAAAGGAGGGTTGTGATTTTTTGGGTGCATTGAATTCCCGATGTCGAAACAATTTTCTCCTTTGCATATTGGCAACTCCTCTCTAAATTAGAATTGCCCAGGCTCTGAGAGATTGGGATGATTTGACCGTGGCTGTGCTCCAGGGCAGCACTGGAACCTGCATCTTCCCGACTCTGATAGAACCCTTTATCCAAACCCCATAGATACCACCAATTCAAGACGACTTTCGACTTCACACACTATAGACCTGTAACAAGTATTTATTAAGCGGGTACTATGTGCCAGTTAAGCATACCAAGAAAAGGGAGTGGGCAGAGGGGAGAAACAGGTCTCTGGAGCTTACAGTCTTGTGGGGGAGACAGGGAGACAACATGCAAACAATTATGCACTATATATATGTGTGTGTGTGTGTGTTTGTGTATGTATATATGTGTATGTGTGTGTATATATGTGTATATAAGCTAATTGGAAATAATCAATAAGGGAAGCACACATTAAGGGATAGCAGGAAAGACTTTTTGCAAAAGGTGCCAGTTTAGTTGGGACTTAAAGAAAACCAGGAGATGGAGATGAGGAGGGAGAGAATTCCAAGCATGTGGGACAGTCAGTGAAGATCGGAGAAGCTGGGAGTTTTCTTGTACAAATGGTAACAGCATCAGTTCCTACTCAAGGGCTCAAGTGGATAGCTGTTGCTGTTCAGTCATTTTCAGTCCTGTCAGACTCTTCCTGACCCCATTTGAGGTTTTCTTGGCAAAAGTATTGGAGAGGTTTGCCGTCCTTCTCCAGCTCAGATGAGGAAACTGAGAAAAACAGGGATAGGGGACTTGCCTAGGGTCACAGCTAGTACAGGACAGGGCTATTTCCAGAATCCATAAAAATCAACTTATTTCTCTTTTTTGTGTGGAATTGGGTTAGATGTAAAAGGAATATAGGAGTGGTTAGAAAACTATAGGATTATATGCTGAGATCAGAACAAGAGCCTCTACCTCCCCACCAAAAAAACCCAATTCTGATCCCTAGGCAGCTTCAAGACCCCAGGCCCTAAGCACAATCTTTCACCCTATGTTCAATTGTTTGAAACCTGCTGACTCAAACTCTGCTGACCAGCTACAATTTGCAACGGATTAGATAAAGTGACAGGAAGACCTTTAACCTTTATAGCGCTCAGCAGTCTTTCTCCCAGTCTCTCCCTTCACAGCCATTCGCTTGGTGGGGGTGAGTATGGCAACCCTAATTATTTGGGTTGGGAGGTGTTCGAGTCATTGATTATCCAACCCCTAGAAGGACACACATTCTGGCCTTCCAAATTCCATTACATATTAACCCGAGGAAAAGACAAAAACAACGTCTATCCTCTGACCTCAAAGCTCAGATACCTACCGAAGTCTCCTCCAGTCCTCATTTCTGTGCTTCAGTCTATAGATCCCCTCTCTAACCTCCACCCCCACGATCTTTAAAGATTTTCCCCAAAGTACAGTTTAGAGGAGATGGAGAAAGGGTTCCCTTAGCAAGAGATGACAAAACTGAGACCCAGAGACTTGGTGGGACATATGAAAGGCTTTCCAGAGGAGGATTCAGAAGTTTTGAATCCTTTCTACCTTTCCTATCTTCTTACATTGCACTGTGCTCTAAATACTCTGATACCTTCGCACTGACTTGCTCCCCATGCCTGGAACCCTCTCCTTCCCTGTGCTGGACTCCTAGAATCCCGGCTCCTTATAAGATTCACTTCATTGCCTCTAGGAGGCCTTTCTTATTTCTAGCATCTGCTAATACTGTCCTTTCAGGTCACACACACACACACACACACACACACACACAGGACACAGACACACACACGACACAAGACAGACACACAGACGCACACAGACGCACATAGACATACACACAGACACACACACACACACACACACACACACACAATCTCCCCATTAGAATGTGAATAATGTGTATTCCTTGAGAACAGGGACTGTTTTTCTTTCTTCTTTTCTTTCTTTGTTTCTTCCTTCCTCCCTTTCTTTGTTTCTTTCTTTCTTCCTTCATATCCTCAACTCTTACCACAGTGCCCCTGTAACATGGCAAAAGTAAGTACTTAATAAATTCATATTGATTGATTGATTAATTTTGGTCTCCTGTGTCTCTTTGCCAGGACCCCTAACTCCCTTGAGGATAGATCCAAATCAATCTCTTTACCATCCCTTTGAGCTCCTGCTTCTCCCTCCTCACCTCTCCTATCAGTGTGGTCTGTTTACACTAACCGTGATCCCTGACCCATTGGGTCTTGCCTCAAACTTGGTCACCTGATGGGGGGAGGGTAGTAGGTAGGTATATAACCCTTTATCTCCCTGGGGCAGATTCACACAGCCAATAACCTGACCTATACAAGGTAGGGTGAAATCTGGGAGGCAGTATCTATGGGGGCATTTGGGCTATGATCCTGGGAAAGTAAGGGAATGAAATGGGCTGGAGGGCTGGAGAGAGTTTTGGAAAGAGACCCGAGAGTAGTCACCTAGGAGCTATAGCTGCCTATTCCCATTCAATTTCTTCCTGAACTCTTTTGTCCCTAGACGTTCAACACTGACTTGCCATCATCATGAAGCTGCTCACCGTGACTATGCTGATCCTGACCATCTGCCATCTGGAAGGTATGTGATGGGGATGAAGGCAAAACGGTCCTGAAGGGGCAGACCACCCAGTGGCCTGTTCTTCCATACAGATGGCCAGTTACAGGGTCCAAGGAGGGAGGTTCCTTGGATCCTTCCCCCTTCACCCAACCCAGAAACCTGGTTCTTTAAAGAAGCAAGGAACCAAATGTCTGGATTTTGGCTAAGTTTATGGGGAGGAAGACTTTGGGTTGAGACTGAACTTGATATATGTCTCTCCAGGAGCTCTAGTTAGAAGACAGGCAGAAGAGTCAGAGGTATTTAAGAACGTCTTCTATGAGTACTTCCAGAAACTGACTGATTTCACCAAGAATCTAGCAGTGAACGTTAAAGCCCCAGAGGTGCGGTCCCAAGTCCAGTAAGTATGGGAAAAGAAATGGGTATTGGGGAACAGGTAGGGATGGAAGACCTTAGAGTGGGGATTATGGGGCTAAGATTGAGGGACCTGCAAACCTAGGGGAGGGAGTGTCCTTTAGTAACTTCCATTGCCATCCAGCACCTCTTGACCACAGGGAAACACGGTAACAAGAAAGACCCTGGAGTTCATTGTGTTTCTGAAAGGGTTCCCTCTCTTTCCTCTTCCCCTAGCCAAAATAGACTGGAGTTTGGTGACCTAGTTCCATCTGCCCTGACATATTCATACATTTCTCCCTCACTGACCCTTCTCCCCCCACCCAGTTTCTATCTCCCATCCATACTGACTTCAGTCTTCTCCTCTTCCTAGGGCTTATTTGGAGAAGTCACAAGAACAAGTGATGCCACTGGCCAGGAAGGCCTTAACAGACACGATGACCTTTCTCAGTTCTCTTGTGGAGTCAGGCAAGAAGCCTGCTAGCCAATAGGATTTTCCCCTATCTCCAGCTTGCCTTCAAACATATATATTACAGAATTTTAGCCCACCCTCCCCAAACCCCTTTCAGACCAGTTTTCAAGCTGACCTTTCCTTACCACTCCCTGAACATCCCCTGTTTTTTACAATAAATGCCACATGAACCATGCTGTGTGTCTGATGCATTTCTGAGATCTCAGATGAGCAGGGGGCCATGCAATGGTTGAGGGAAGCTCGTCAAAAGGTCAAAGCAGGTAGGAGTACTTTCAAAGAACAATGGAGCATTGGTGTTTGATGTTTAGGGTCAAGGGTTGTTTTTCCATTTAACTAATGATTTGAGTTGGGAGGAGGTAGGGAGATACCTAATCTAAGGAGGGTTGTTAAGGGATAAAAGAACAAGGTGGGAAGACAAAATTAGGGAGTCCAAACACAAGAAATCTCTCTGCAAGATGGAGTGTAAAAGTCATAGTGAGGAACTGGAGCTCACTTGGGGGCCTCAGTAAGAATAGGTATTTGAGGAGCTCTCTAGAATGGAGGTAGGGGGAGACACTCAAATTACCCATGAATAAATGTCAAAGTAATGGTTCCAAAAGGTCCCAGAAGCTATACAACCTCCAGCATTTCCCTATCTCCAGCTTGCCACAAAATAATACAAAAAACCCCTGATATTTCCTCTTCATGCTTCCTCCCTACCTACCCATCCATCCATCCTTACCCAGTTCTTCAATCCTTCATTCAGATTCACCACCTCCTCCTAACCCTTTCCCAGGGAAAGTCAAAACACCCCATTACTATCCATTGTATGCCATTGGTGGCAGCTACCTTGGTTCCTAACAAAGAGTTGATGAGATTTAAAATCCTGGGATGTTGGACAGGAGAGAATGAAGTGTCATTTTTTTCCCCTAGAAACAATCCCAATTTACCTTTAAAACAAATATTTCCACTAGCTTACATTTTTATCTAATAACCTTGACTCCTCTGCTCAGAAATCTTACTATCTCCCTGATAACAAGGCTCAACCTCCTCTATGTGATCTTCATGACCCTTCACCAACTAAGTTCACCCTTTTGCCCATGTCTTATCAGAGGAAGGGGAAGATATGAAAAAAACAGGAATCTGGGTGCCTGGGTAGGTGCCCTGTATTCTCATTCTGAATCTATCAGAAACTGCGTGACTTTAGGGGAAATCATTTGACCTCTTTGTCAAGAGAAGTTCATTGCTTCATACTTCAGCTTCCTCATTTACAAAATTAAGATACTTACCATCCATACCTCATGGTACGGAATGGGAGTTCACTGAAGTTGTAAGTAGGAGTGTGTATTTGACATACAGTATTGTAGTAAGCACAAGAAGCATGAAAGAGTCAAGGAGCTCTAGGTGGCTTTGTAGATAGAATGCTGGGCCTGGAGTCAGGAAGACCTGAGTTCAAATCTAGCCTTAGATACGAACTGTCTGACCCTGGATAAGTTTTATATATCTATACATATATAGATACATGTATATATACACACACACACACACACACACACATGTATATATATATATATATATATATATATATATATATATATATATATACAGGTATCTACGTATCAAATATACATATAATAGACAGATAGTATGTGTATATATACATACACATATGTGTATACGTATAACCTGTATTTTATATATAGTATTTATATGGCATCTCACCTACTGTGGGTTAGGCACCATGTAAATTGCTTTGCAAATATTATCTCATCTGATCTTACAATAACCCTGGGAGGTAGGTGTCATCATTATTCTCATTTGCAGTTAAGGAAACTGAGGCAAATCAAAGTTAAGTGACTTGCCCAATGTTGCACAGCCAGTAAGTATCTGAGACTGAATTTGAACTCTAGTTTTCCTTGCAACAAACTGGTGAGAAAGCAATGAATTTTTATACTCCTTTTACAGATGAGGAAACTGAGGCATGGAGAGGTTAAGCTACTTATTCAGGAACACACAACTAATTAGGGTCAGTCAGAAACAGAATCCAGATTTTCTGCCTCTATGTCCTGTACTCTTTTCACTACACCCTGCTTCCTCTTATAGATACCTAAACACTGAGTGTGGTTGCCAGGGGGAGTAACCAAGTCTTTTAGAAACCCATTGCCCAGGCCCCTGACAGAGACAGAATGCTGTGGGTGATGAATGGATCATGGGACTGACTCAGGATGATATTTATGTCTCCTAAATGACCTAATATCATACTACCCAACTCCGCAGCCCTACTGCCCAATAAGGTTTATGGTTCGATGATAGACTCTGTAGATCTTGGTCAAGATCAGTATTCAACATCCAGCAGAACAGAAAATTCCAGTCAATGGCAACTTGATTGAGGGATGAGTCCCACCCTTCAAAACCCACAATCAACAGGGGAATGGTGGGGCAAGGATGGGCAAGGTGTAGGAGACCTTTAATAACATAGGATGGTCAAGGTATGTGAATGGTAAGGAGGGTCAATGACTTGTCTTTGCATATTAGTTAAGGACAGGGATATTAAAATGAGCAGGTGGGATTCTGTGTTAATAAAGGGGCATAGCCAGTTGATTATCAGAGAAGTTCCATCATATCAATAAGGATGATAGGGACACCTCATGTGTTGATTTCAATGGGCAGTGGGTAGGGACGAAGAAGGGTGCTCCGGTGGTAGAGGGGGCTGGGACTGAGAGAGTGGTGACCATGGAGGCTGTCTCCTTAGTTCCTCTTCTACTGTGGTTGTTTTTCATATTTCAGTGTCTCATACGTCTCCTGGGTCCGGGTACTCAGGCCCTAGGACAACAAATTAGGGGTTCATCTGGGGACCAAGATCATCATCCCAACCCAAGGTGAGCTTCCCACTCCCCAGTCCCCCTACCTCCATAATGACCCTAATCCTCCCAATCACCCTCCAGACAGGCACCTTTAACCACACCCTTCCCCAGCTCTTCTTTCTTGATCAACTTCAACTCTCAATTTCTTAAAGAATTGAGCTCTTCAACCCATTCCTATGGTAAACAATAATGGCATAGACCACGAAGTATCACTTACTGTGTAGACTTCCTCAGATTTCTGTGAAAAGAAGGAATATAGAGCATAAGGGATCTGGAATCCTAGAAATCTCCCCACTACCCATTCCCACCCTTTTATGGCCCATGGATAAATCTGAGATCTTGGGATGGAGGATTCTCCAGCTCACAGTGAGCTCCCAAACTACTTTTACTCAGGTGATGACCAGAACAGGTAGCAACTAGGTGGCACAGTAGATAAGCGTTGGGCCTGGAGACAGGAAGATTTGAACTCACAAATCAAATCTGACCTAAGACACATACTTATCTGTGTGACCCTGGGCAAATCATTTAACCCTGTTTGCCTCAGTTTCCTCATCTGTAAAATGAGCTAGAGAAGGGAAATGGCAAACCACTCTAGTATCTTGCCAAGAAACCCCAAATGAGTTCATGAAGAGTTGGCCATGACTGAAAAAAGACTTAAGAGTTCAGCATACACAGACCTCACTTTGTGATTGGGAAGAATTCAAAGATCAGAGCTACAGGGGATCCACCCTTGGGTAGAGGACATGGGTCTGCTTAGCAAATGCCTAGCACTTAATCGCATTGAGATCCATGAGGACAACCTGTTCAAACAAGTACAACCACCTCCACCTTATGTTCATTTGCCACATCTGATCGCTGGTCTTGAGAATGTCAGGAGCTGCTGTGATATTGGGGTCCCAGTATCTATGGATGCTGTTTTTCTAACAGGATTTTAAGCATTCCCCCTTTTGAGTCTTCCAACTCTGAGGCTTCCAGTTTCTCTGGAACTAAGTAACGGTTAGCAAAGCCAACATTGGCTCCTGGGAACTGAGGGGTGGAGGATTGTGGAGTTGGTCCATACCTCAAATCTAGCAGACGCCTTTCGTACCTGGATCTGAGGGAAGGGGAGAAAAGAAAGCCATCAGTGTGGGAAAACAATGCCTTCCTTCATGTAGCTGCCTAACTTCCCCATGGGCAAAACTGATTTTTCTTCCCTTTTCCCATACAGGACCCCAACCCACATCGGTACTCCCACCCCTTTCTGTGTGCCCCCAGTACCTTGAGCCGGCAGTAGAGCAGAGTGAGGACGATGCCATAGGTGAACAGCACGGCGTCCAGAATGTAACAGAGCTGGGGCTCAGACAGAGCCACTGAAAAGGGAAAGTCCAAAAGTCAGAGAGTTTCAGGAGTCAGAGGGAAGGTAGCGGGGGTCTTGAAGGAAGGAGCAGAGGGAAGGGAAAGGAAGAGAGGCTTTTTCCTCTAACAGTGCACAGTCCCCACTATCAGTTTTTCCGAGTCCTCAGGATGGGTTGGGAAGTGGGGAGGAGAGTGAGTCTTCAACATGGTCTTCTGTTCTTGACTTTGTGAAAGACTGCTTCTCCTGTCTAAATACTCCTTCCGTAATGCATCATCCTCCTCTCATACCCTAAGTGTGGATGCTTCCTCAGGTTTCTGGGCTATTTTGTGCTTAGTAGGCTATGTAAATGCTCATTAGCATTCTCGTTACTATTATTTCTTCCTTTCTCTTTACATTTGTTCAGTTGCGTCCTATTCTTCATGACTCTGTGAACCATAGAACACCAGTACCGTCCACAGGGTTTTCTTGGCAAAGGTACTGTAGTGGGTTGCCATTTCCTTCTCCTGTTCATTTCACAGACTGAGGCAAACAGGGTTAAATGACTTGCTCAGGATCACACAGCTAGTAAGGGTCTGAGGTTGAGTTCACACTCAAGTCTTCCTGCCTTCAGACCCAGCACTCTCTGTGCTATCTAGCTGCCTTTCTTGTTTGGCAGTCTCATTCATTCCCACGGTTTACTTTTATAAAAAATTTTTGGAAGATGTTTATGTCTTTTCTACAATTATTTCCCAATATAATAGCCACTCCCACTCCCAACAAAGAAAATAAACAATTAAGCAAGACCAATTAAACAGAAAGAGTGATGGCTTTGGGCCTAAATTCAAATCCTAGCTCTGACTTTTAATACTTCTGAGATCTTTGGCAAATTACTTAACTGCTCTGGGTTTCAGTTTCCTCTTTTGTAAAATAAGGAGGTCTTCTAGATGACTTCTGGGGCCTCTTCCAGATCTAAATCTGTGGTTTGGTTTGACAGACAGGATGTGTAATATCCTATATTCTGAGAGGAGTCATAAGATGTTCTATATGATCTCCACCTCAAGATTAGTGAGCTCTAATTAAAAAATTAGAGTTCACTATCTCTGTCGTTGTGTATATTGTTCCTTTGGTTTACTTTCTTTCCTCTGACTCAGTTCATATTTGTCTTCCTGTATTTCTCTGAATTCCTTATATTCCTGTCTTCCATTACATTCGTGGACTACCCCTTGTTCAGATGTCTCCAACTGATGGATACCCCCTTTTGTTTCTAAGTTGGGGTTTTTATTTGCGCTACCTCAAAAAGGGCAACTACAAATGTGTGTGCGTGTGTTTTTTTTCTGACTGAACTCTTTAGTGTATGAACCTTGACTTCTTCTATCACTGCTACTGAGATGACTCCCATATCTAAATGGGCATACAACTGATTGGAACAACATTTTAGTTATCATAATAGATATCTGTTGCATTATTCTATGAGAACTTCTTTCACTTTAAAATATTAAAAGCTCATTTTCTTTTATTCTAGGTGATTTTTAACAAGTCATGTATGTGTGTGAGGACTCTCTTCTGTATAAGTCTGAGTTATGTTTTGAAGATAATTGTGTATCTTTAAAGCAGCTTGAGTGCTGTAAAGAGGCCAGCGTATGAAGAGGTTGAAAAGACAGAATTTGAATTGGTTCTTCATTTTGAGAACACCTGCTTAAGTTGCTGCTTTCAAACTATATACCAATCCCCAATTTCTCTCTTGAATTCTAATTTTACTTTTCTAAGATAATGGTGGATGTCTCTATATGAATGTACTTCTAGTGATTCAAATTCAACATGTCCAAAACTGAACTCGTTGCCTTCTTCCCCCAAATTTGCCCTCCCTCCTAACTTCCCTATTTCTGCTAATGACATCATTACCCTTCCCGTCAATCAGACTCAAAACCTGAGTCATCCTTAAATCTTCTTTCTCCCTTCTAGGTGTTCTCTAAGCTCCTTCCAGCTCTAAATCTATGAACTTAGGGACACCATCTCTCATAGATAATCAGTTACCAAATGTTATTGACTCTCTTTCCATAATATGTCTTCCATGAGGGTAGGGTCACAATGATAACCCACTGAGCTCTGGCATATTTGTTGGGTCAATACACACTTACTAGGTGTGATGAGTAACTTGGTTATGTCCTCTTGGGACTATTTAAAGCCATTTAGTTAGTGGAAAATGAAGGTTTAGGTGAAAATAGAGAAAAGAGAGAGTACTTGTTTCTACTAGATATTTCCCCTTTCGTATGTGAACATTTTGGTTCCTGAAAGGAGCAGATGACATTTGTGCAGGAATTCAACTTGAGAAGAAAGTGGTTTCAAAGTTTTTTTCTAAATAGAAATCTATTTTCATTTCCTCCTACCTCCTTCCCTCCCAATGAGAAAAACAAAATCCTTGTAACAAATAGGTATAGTCAAACAGAGGAAACTGGTACATTGGCCCTGCCCTCCAGGTATGTTTCTGTACCGCTCTTAGGCAAAATGTACTGAAAGGACCTGTTTGAAGGCAGAGCACTATCTGAGGAAACAATGACCCCTGGGCACTGTGGTCTATCAGCTCACTATCATGAGTTTGTTTTCAGAGCCTTGAACAATGAAGCTGATAAATTATAAATCAAATAACTGTCTGGGGACTACAAGAAGATTATATATGGATGGTTGACAAAAAGAGGAAAGTTTTTGAGAATTCAAATTATAACTTAGAACAGTCTCTGCTTTTGAGGCAACGCTGCTTTGAGGCATTAGAAGACAAGAAGAGCAGGTCAAAAGAGTAGGACATGACTGGTTGAAGAAAGAAGAAAGGGAGGACCTTGACCATAAGAATAGTCTGGGATGGAAGGCATAGCTGGCAATGAGAGGAGCTGCTTAGGAACTGATTAAAACTGACAGGAGCCAGAAACCATCCTAATTAGAAAAGTAGCATTATTTGCTTTCCTAACTGACTGGAGGAAGAAAAAACTGTCCACTAGCATCATTTACAGCCCAACAGAGTGTAAACTTCTCAAGGTTTTGCCTGTGTTGCCCTTTATTGCTTTTTCTGTCTTGAATAGGAAAACCAGAAGGGAAAAGACAGGTTTTACATCTGCTTTATTATGAGAAGAGGCATGATTTTATCAAGGTCTAATTGGACAAAACACAATACCCTGCTATTTGAAGAGCTGGTTGGGGTAAAAGACTGCATGCTTCTATCGTTATCTATAGTTTGAGAGTTTGAGAACCCCAGATCTAAGAGAAGTGTGGCAATTCTCTATCTTAAGAGAACTAACGACTTATTCCTGAAAGAGCCTAATGATTTCTTTGCATCCTGCCAAGGATGGCTATTTCCTAAAAGTGCTGCTTGCTACTTCAGCAACTTCACAGTAGGAAAGAAATCGTTTTGCTCATTCTCTATTTCCTATGTGCTATTCCAGAAACTTTGGGAACTTTTTCCTTAGTTGAGATCTAGGACCCTCTTTCTTGGTTGAGCTGAGTTACCTAGGTTCCAGTGGGAGAGCTCATTCACTTTATGTTGTCTGGTATGTATGCCTGCTCTTATTTCCAGTCTGCTAAGATTTGGATAAATGCATTTCTTTGTCATTTGTTCATTGTTTTTTGTGGAACTGGTATTGGGTGGGGAAGGAGTCAGTCCTTGGATATAGAGCTTGGGCTCTCTCCTTCCCCACAAAATGACAAAGCGATGAAGAGTTAGCTTAAACTGGATCACATCTCTTAGACAAATAATATTTAAGGGAGCAGATAGATATATTTCTAGTCTGGTATCCCCCTCTCTGAAGAGAGCAGAGTGCTGGTCTTTGGCCCCAACTTCCTGCTTTCCCTCCTAACAGCAATGACAATCTCTCTTGGAGAAGAGGCTAGAGATGTCTCTTCTGCCTCCCTTTGAGCCACATACAAGCGTCTGCTCCCCTCTTCATTCTGCTGCACTGCTTTTGCTTTCTATTGAGTATATAGTATCATTACCCTTTACCTTCTGTTGTGTAAATGTTATGACTTTTCCTGTTCTTGCTTTTTCCTACTTCTATCTTTATCAAGTCATCTACTCCTTCAATATTTTGCCCTTCTTCTTGTCTTCTAATTCCTCAAAGGAGGCCTCCTCATGAGCTGTGATCTTCTCTAACTTATCGCACAAAATGCAGAAAGTCCACCTTTCTGTCAGGCAAGAGCTCAACAAAAATTTTCCCATAGTCTTCAAACAGTTATTTGATGTATAGTCTGTTAGCTACAGCCTTTGAGACTCGGGAAACAATTATATGCAAAGACGCTGAAGGAGCATAAGGACCTGCCATCTTATTTCCTCAGTCTAGGATCTACCTTTAAACAGATCTTCTCAGTGCATTTATCTGAAGGACAGTTCTTTCTCAGGTCTTCTCTTCAGAATGGCATGAGGGGACCCAAGACAGTGGATTAGGGGCAGCCACCTAGCAAACTCTCCATTCCCC
Source organism: Potorous gilbertii (assembly GCA_028658325.1). Classification (NCBI taxonomy): domain Eukaryota; kingdom Metazoa; phylum Chordata; class Mammalia; order Diprotodontia; family Potoroidae; genus Potorous; species Potorous gilbertii. The sequence goes on along the minus strand of JAQQSK010002941.1, from coordinate 63,806 downwards.
TTCAAGCAACTCCAAAATAACACCTCAAATAAAATGTTGGAGTGGCACAACCAGCAAAAGGTGGAATTGAGAGATTGTTCCAGCCTAAGAAAATTGAAGATTTTGGCAAGAGAAGTCTGTGACATTGGGATGGAGGCCTGTCCAGAACCCACACAAGTGGTGGTGGTAGCAGCAGCAGCAGCAGCTTCAGGAGAACTGAGCTCAGATGGTAAGGGGTGTGGACAACTGGTCAGTAAGAGATTACAGGAACCCTTTGTGGTATTGGGTACAGCTGGTGCTGACTGGCAACTCTTGCTCATGCACAGTTCTGATTTGCAAGTTCTAGGACAGAGAGGCATGCTAGGTGTTGGTCAAGAAGGAGCAGAGGCCCTGGTCACAGTTCCAAAGCAAAGAGGAAGATTAGCACCTGTGGCTGCTGGGGACCAGGGGCTCTTTCTGGGTAAAGAGCATTGACCGAACATCTTCTAGGATCACACCACTTTGGAAGCACCCGAAAAATTCCAAACCCCCAGCTCTAACTCTGAAAATAGTAGCATACAAAAGCCTGAAGCTTTTCTCAATGCTTCTCCACTCCCCAAAGTCAAGAAATAGGCTGAAAAGATGAGCAAACAAAAACAATAAAAAAAAAGAATTTGACCATCAAAAACTATGATGGTGACAGGGAAGACCAAAACATAAATGCAAAAGAAGAAAATATGAAAACAGCTATTAAAAAAAACCCTCTGGCAGGTGAAAGATGAAATGACTGAGAAAACAAAGGTTTGATCTTCTGAGCATATAAATTTATTAAGCAAGACAGGCCTATTGCCTAATAAAGTGGGACCAGACTCCCTCTGTTTAGGTCTGAAATGAAATACAAGGGAAGATAGATTTATATATGTTAAAAACAATCAAATAAGTCCAATTAATTAAAAGGAAACAATATAATATTAGATAATAGATTTCTAATTGGATGAAAGATTAGGAACTTTCCAAGTTGGAAGGGGGAGAACAGACAGGTGCAATTCCTTGCATTCAGATTTTAAAAAGTGTCTGTAAACAATCAAAGAAACAGAAATAATAACCGATCAATTGCTTGAGATGTACAGCTGTGAGAAAATATTTTGAATCAATCTTTGGATCTGGTCAGTCTTCTGGTCAGCCTAACCTAGGTCCTCAGCCAAGGGTCTCTAAATAGCAGATGGAGGTAGTCTCATTTTCCAACCACTCAGGGGTAAGTTCAAACAATGCAATAAAGATTTCTCTAAATTCCCACAACTGAATAATGTTTTCTCACAAGTCAGAATTTGGACTAGACCTATAACAGAATAGAAAGAGAACTGAACTAGTTCCGGAATAAGGTCACAGGATGAAGTCAGTTTGATTCATTTAATTCCCACACTTAACCACTTACTGTCCTAATCCCCTCAGCTCCTTCAGTTTTAGCTCACCCAGTGTGGAAATGCAAGGGGAAGGGAATTAGGAAAAGGAGAGGGAAAATAAAAGGGAGGACAGATTTAGGGAGGTAGTGGTCAGAAGGAAAATTGACTTTTGAGGAGAGACAAGATAAAAGAGAGAAAGTGGAAGAAAATGAAGAAAGTGAGTTGGAGGGAAAATACAGAGTAATCACAACCGTGAATGTGAATGGGACAAATTCACCCATAAAATGGAAGCAGATAGCAGAATGGATTAGAAACCAGAATCCAATAACATATTGGTTAGAAGAGATACCCATGAAAGAGAAAGACACCACAGAGTTAAAATAAAGGGCTGGAACAGAATCTAATACGCTTCAGACAAAGCAAAAGCAAAGGTGGGCCTAATTAAAAGAGATAATGAGGTAATGTAAGGGAATTGCCAACCCCCAGCCTCTTGGACAGCATTCATGGGTCACGACTCAGATAAACTGAAGGGAGACTGGTAAGGCATGAACAAGGTGGTGCTGGGAGGAAGGGTTCCACCCCTGTTTTGCTCAAGGCTATTTTCCCCAGACTTTTCAGAGAACAAAGAAGCCCAAAAATGTTTTTCTTTCTAGGGGCTATGTGTCCATCCTGGGCAGTCCTGGTTTAAGGTAAATTGCTTCCTTATAAGGGCAAACTAATTGCTGATAGGCTCACTTAGGGCACTGGTGTCAGAAAAGAGATAAAAGCACTGCTCACTTGTCTCCCGCCTCAATCATTGCTTACAGCTAAACTCCACCAGGGCCTACAGGCCTCTGCTGGTCAGATAAGCCTGTGGGCCCCAGAGATCAGGCCCAGACTCCTGGGGTCCCTAACAAGGTAAACCATATTTTACTAAATAATGCCATTGACAATGAAGTTATATCAAAAATTTTTAAAGCAAGTTTCTCTGATAAAGGCCTAGTTTCTCAAATATACCCTGAATATAGAACTGAACCAAATTTCTAAAAATAAGAGCCATTTCCCAATGGATAAATGGTCAAAGGATATAAAGACAGTTCTCAAAAGAAGGAATCAAAGCTATCCTTAGCTTTGACAAATGCTGGAAGGAAGGAGGGAAAAATACATACATTAATGAATTGTTGGTGGAGTAGTGAATTGGTCCAGCCATTCTGGAGAATAATTTAGAACTAGGCCCAAAGGACTAACAAACTATGCATACCCTTTAATCCAATAATACCCCTACTAAGTCTGTATCCCAAAGAAACCAAAGGAAAAGGAAAAGAGGACCTATACATACAAAAACATTTATAGTAGCTCTTTATGGGGTGGCAAAGAATTAGAAAATGAGGGGATGCTAATCCTAAGGGGAATGGCTGAATAAGTTGTAGTCTATGATTTTGATGGAGTGCTATTGTGCTGTAAGAAATGACAAGGCAGGGTGGTTTCAGAAATACATGGCAAGACATATAGGAACTGATTCAAACTGAAATGAGAAGAACCAGGAGATCACTGTGTACACTGATGTACAGCAATGTAATGATGATCAACTGTAAAAGACTTGGTTACTCTGATCAATACAATGATATTAGACAATTCCAAAAGACTCATGGTGAAAAAATGCTGCCTCCCTCTAGAGAGAGAACTGATAAACTCTGAGTGTAAATCGAAATATACTTTTCTCTTTTTTTAATTTTTCTTGTTTTAAAAAAATAGCTACTATGGAAATATGTTTTGCATAATTTCACTTGTATGATTGATAGGAGATGGCTTGCCTTCTCAGTTGGTAAGAGGGAAAGAATTTAGAATTCAAAATTTTCAAAGAAAAGAATGTTAAAAATAAATTAATCATATACATTTTTTAAAAGAACACCAATGTTCATGTAAAAATGTGTGCCTCATTATGCATTTTGAGTCCATCATGTCTGTCAGGAAGTGGGTAGCATGTTTCCTCATGGGTTAATCAATCAACAAACATTTATTAAGCTCCTACTATGTGCTAGTCACTGTGGTAAACACTGGGTATACAAAAAGGCAAAAGATAGTTCTTATCCCAAAGAACTTACACTCCATACAGAGTGAGCTATACGTAGGATAAGTAGGAAATAATTAAAAGAGATGACACTGGAATTAAGAGGCTTCCTCCAGAAAGTGAGATTTTAGTTAGGATTTAAAGGAGGCCATTGAGGTCAACAGTCGGAGATGAGGAGAATGATCATTGCAGGCATTCAGGACAGCCAAAGAATATGCCCCTGAGTCAAGAGATGGAGTGTCTAATTATTAGGACAGCTAGGAGACCAGGGTCACTGAATCAAAGAGTATGAACTGGGAAGTAAGTGTAAGAAAACTGGAAAGGTAGGAGGGGGCTCGGTTATGAAAAGTTTTGAATGTCAAGTAGAGTATTTTATATTTATTCCTGGGGGCAACAGGAAGACCCTGGAGTTTATTGAGTAGGAAGATGAGATGATTAGACCTGAATTTAAGGAAATTAGGAATTTAGGAAAAATCACTGCATTGGCTGAATGGAGGATGGATTGCAGTTGGGAAACACTTGAGGCAGGCTGACCCACAGTAGGCTATTGCAATAATCAAGGCATGAGGTGATAAGGGCCTGTACTAGAGGAACTGTGCCAAAAAAGCACAACAAAACCATCTGTTCTTTCCTCAGTATTTTATCTGAGAGGCCATGCTTCTCCTCAACTTGATTTGATCCATTTTCCTCACAAACTCCTCTTTATATGCCTCTTTCAACATCAAAACATCCACATACAGAAGGAAGATTACCTTCAGTAGTCATTTTCTCCATTTCAATTTTCCCATTGCTACGTTCTTTCGAGCCAAGCTTTCATTACCTCTCCCCTTTGCTATGTGAGTGGTCTCCTTTTCTCTGTGCTTTCCTGTTCCCAGTCCATTTTTCACAAATGTGCCAAAATAATCTTTTGAATATTTTACATCAGATATATTACTCTTCTTTTTCAAAAGCTCCAGATGTCCTTTTAGCCCTTTCAGTAAAATGTAAGTCTGACATTTGAGGACTTCCATAACCTGACTCCAACCTGACTATCCAGCCTTATTTCAAATACTTCCTTCACTCTGTTATTGTACCCTTTTCCCTCTGTGTATTTCATTCACGTCCTGATGCCAACAACCTCCCTTTAAAAGTTTACAAAGCACTGTACATACATCATCTCATTTGCTCCTCACATCAGTCTTTATAAGTTAGAAGCTACAGGTATTATCTCCATTTTACAGAAGAAGAAACTGAAATGTAAAAGATTAAGTGGCTTGCCTCTAGGTCATACAACAAATAGGTATCAGAGACAGGTTTCACGCATAATTTGAAGCTTCTTCTGACTTTAAAAATTAAATGCTATACCTCTCTGCCTTTCTATCAAAATCTGTCTTCATGGTTCAATTTAAGTGTTACCTTTAAAATAATGGAAGCCCTCTTTAATCTTCCCTGATGACAGTTATCTCTAATCCTCCTTTAAATTCACTTAGAATCTTTTCTGTTCCTTTCTTTTGGCCATGTAGAGGATGCTCTGCCTTTTCTAACCCCTGCTTTAAAAGATTTCCCTCTAGAGTTTGTGGAGATTGTTGTTTTCTCTTTGAGAATACAGAAGCAAATGCAATGTCCAGAAAAAAGGCAGGCAGATTAGCAGATGAAAGTGCCAGCGGAGAAGTGGTTGCTTGTGAATCTGGCCTCTATATGGAGTCAGAGAGATATGTGTTTACCTGTAGTCCCTGAGGACCTTAACAGTGTTTGTTCTGTGGGAGTCAGAGAGATGGTGTGTGAGGTTTTTGTTTTTAACTTTTTATCTAGAAGGATCTCCTTGATAAACTGTGGAGAGATTATGAAGACAGCAGTTAGAGAAATGTTTCTTGTTATTGCTTGAGTGAAGTTGAGGAAAATACATCCAGGAAGAAAGGCATGAAGAGATCTTTATATGAAGAAGCAGTTTAAAAGCAAGAGGATTTAAGAGAAGAAACTTTACTTAATACATATCTCAAGAAACCCTGAGTAAAGCAGTATTAAGTTCCCAGAGAAGGGGAGTCAACTACTGATATTTTGAGCATTTGAAGTGACTCTCTAGAGCATATATATGTTAATATAATATATAATTTTATAATTTATAATATATATAAATATATTTATAATATATAATAATATAATATAATTTATATATAATATAATATAATTTATAATAATTTTAAATTTTATAATTTATAATAATATAATATGTTATAATAATATAAATAGAATGGATTATATATTAATAAAATACATTAACATATTATTTTACTTCTATTAGTACAATATATGGTATATATTATAATATGCCATATATAAATATATAATACATACTGTTGTATGTTATCTTTTATGTGTATTGTTAAATAAGGAATATAATTATTGTTTTAATTATGTAATTATTTTATTTATTACTTAGGTATATTATAGATTCTATGTATGTATATTATAAAATATAGGTAATGTGTCTATATGAACCCACGTATACATACAAACATGTGTCCACACATGCATGCATGTGTGTAGCTGCATGTTAACCTATGTATATGTTGTGTGTATGTATTTGTACATACCTATATATGTAGTTGTGTATAATTATACATGTGCCTTTATGCTTATTATCAGTTCCATTCCTCAATAAATTATATATTTAGCTATTTTAATGTATATTTAAATATATGATTGAAAGTATATATGGATGAAATGGATGAAAATATATTTTTTGTATATAAACATGTGAATGAATAAGCATAATTACTCAGGGAAAGAATGTTTCTTTAGTTCATTGAATAATTAATATTTAATGAACTGGAGTGTGGGGCTCAAACTAATTAAATTAACTAAGTAGTGAAAGATTTCAAATTTATTAAAGAGAAGTAAATTAGCCAACAAATCTAATGATCATTAGATTTATATACAGCTCAGGATTAATAAATTAAATAGATAGCAATGAGTAAAACTGCAGGATGGGGTTGAATGTGTGCGTACGGTCAGACACCAGGCATCTACAGCCTGCTCTTAACATTAATCATCATTATTATCAGTTATTATCAACATAATCTCAACCCTAGAATAGAGATGTATACCTTATTTAAAGAAATAGGATTATTATGGGGGCAACGGAAGAATGAGATAAAATTATATGCTAATTACATATACTCATGAGCAAACTCAAGAACCAGAAATGGGAAACATGATTCAGAATATTTGGGTAAAGGTCAAGGGACAGAGAAACACAAATGATGTCACTGAAGTATGCTACACATCCCTTAGAAGGAGGAAATAAAGAATTGGGAAAAACAGATTGCAAGCCAGGTTGAGAGGCATGAGATGGTAGTGATGGGGGACTTCAATTTTCCAAATTAAGTAGATGAGGGGAATGCTGTTTCCCTAGATTTTAGCAAAGTTTTTGATGAAGTATCTCATACTACCCTTTTGAAGAAGATGGAGAGATATGGATAGGTGATAACATGATCAGTTGGATTCACACCTGGTTGGGTAATAGAACTAAAAATGTGGTTATTAATTATTCCACATCCACATTACAAGAGGTATCCAGTGGTGCTCCCCAGGGATTCATGCTTGACCCTGCTCTGTTTAACGTTTTTATCAACGATGTGGATAACAGCATAGAGCGTTCAGCAAATTTGCAGGTGACACAAACATGGGAGGGAGAGCTAACTCACTGATCTACATAGAGTTGGTATTCAGAAAGAATCTTGATAGGCCCAAGCATTGCGCTGGATTTAACAAGATGAAATTCAATTGGGATAAATGTAAAGTCCTGCAATTTGGTTACCAAAAAACAACCTCACAAGTATAAGATGCAAGAAGACTTGAGATCTTAAGGTTTTAGTGGACTGCAGTTTAATATGAATCAGTAATGGGACAAGGCAGTTAAAAAAAGTCAATGTGACATGGTGCTGCATTCAGAAACTTCCAGCTTCCTCTTCCAGAGAACACTACGATAGTTTCACTGTGCTCTGCCTTCATTGAACTTCCTATGGCATGTGGTGTTCAGTTATGAGCACTGGAGAGGGTTCAGAATGTAGCCACAAAGAACCTTGAATAAGTGACATCTGGTGAAGGAACTGGGCATGTTAACCTTGAGAGAAGACTCGAGGGAACAAGATAGCTATCTTCAAGAATTTGAAGAGTTGCCTTGTAGGCTTTATTAGTGAAAGCAGAGGCAGGAGCAATGGATCTAAGTTACAAAGAAGCTCATTTAGATTTGATATGAGGAAATACTTAACAATTAGAGTTGTGCAAAAATGGAATGATCTTTCTTAAGAGGTGAGGAGTTCCCCTGCCTTGATGGTCTTCCAGCAGAGGGTTGGGGGGTATTTCATAATTGGAGTTTCTTTTGGGGGTTGAGGTGGGCTAGACAGACTGCTATGATTCTTCCCAACTCTCAAACTCTGTGATTATATCAATGTATACATTAAACTTCTGGGCATACTGCATGATGTCATATCATTTATCATTGTTAACATACTTTGCTTTCACATACATCATGCTTTGAATTATTTCAAGGCATTTTGACATACCATCATCTAAGGTAGGTAGAACAGGGATTTATATTTTATTTTTGCTAGGACTTGTGATTTTTATCAATGTGGAAAACTTTTCTCAACAACATGTCAGTAATTCCTTTGTAACATATGGTCTTAAGGGAGTTTCCTGGATCACTAAAAAGTTGACTTGCCTGTGGTCACAAAGCTAGGATATGCCAAAGGCTGGCTTCTAAGCCCAGCTGCTTCTGAATCATGCCCATTTTAAAAAATTGTCTTTTATTCTGAACTTGAACTCCAAATAAAATGAGCATTTCCATTTATTCAGTTCTCATCTATTTCCCGAGCTTCAATTCCATATTGCTAACTGCTTATTAAACATTTCCAACTGGATGTCCTGTAGGCATTTCAAACTTACCATATCTAAAGCTGAACTTAAGATTTTCCCACAAACTACACCTTTTTTTTATTTCTGTTAAGTGCACTATCCTTTCAGTCACCTATGTGTACATCCTTAGCATCATCTTTGACTTTTTCACTCTCACTCTGAATACCCAGTCTGTGTCAATCTTATGTCCACCATCACCACATTTCTCATTCCTTTCTATTAACACAATTTAGGTCCTTATCACCTCAACTTACAATGACTTCCTAATTGGGTTCCCCGTTTCAGGTCTCCCCACTCCAATCTATCCTCTACACAGACACTAAACAGACTTTCCTAAAGTGTGGACTGACCATGTCACTCCCATCTCAATACATCCCCGAGGCTCCTAGTTATATCCAGGATTAAATTTGAACCCCTCTGTTTGCCATTTAAAGTCTTTCACAATCTGCCTCCAACCTTCTTCTAGCCTTCTTATATATTATGCCCCTTCTCATACTCTTTGTTCCAGCCAAATTAGGTTTTTAACGTTTCCTCATGCATGACTAGTCCATCTTCCATTTCCATGCCTTGGCACTGGGCTGTTCTCATTTCCAGTAATGCACTCATCACTTCCGCTTCTTGGAATCCCTGGTTTTCCTTCAAGATTCATCTCAAATGAGACCATCTACGTGAAGCCTTTCCTGATTCCCAACCCTCCCTTACCCCCACAGATGCTAGGGCCTTCCCCTCAAAAGCCTGCCTGGTAAATTTTGCAAATGAATTTATGTTTTCTGATAGAATGCAAGCTACTGAGGACAGAGATTGTTTCATTTTATACACAGTACTTAGCACATACAGGTCTTTAATAAATGCCTGTTGCTTGATTACCAGGTTGGGTGGTTTGGGAACCTCAGTCATGGCTTTGGAAATATACTCCCTCTGCCTCCTGCTTGTGGGTTGTTATCAGTATTTTATAGCCATTTTACTTTCTAAATTTATTTCCCCATTACCCACTGGGGGAAAAAATAAGTTTAAAACCATTTCTGTCAAATTTGATAATATAAGTAATTTATAGAGGGAGGGGGAACTAAAGTTCCATCCTGAATCCCCAGGCTTTCCCCCTGGATCTTTTCCTTCTTACAAATGGTGAAATTCTAAGGCATCATTGAGCACAATTCTCCCCAAGAGACTCATCAGCGTTCACTGGGCTGAGACCCAAAACCTCAGCTGAGAAGGGTAGGGCAAGACAGAAGCAGCAACGACTTCAGCTTAGAAACCACAGGAGTGTTTCTTACCAAGTCCTGTGACCTGTGGCTGATGTGGCTGGACAGGAAGGATATGTATATTGGGGCTAGGGAGGGAGAAATTCGTCTATTATTGTTCATCTCCTAGCCTTGGCCCCAACACTTCCCTCTAAATACAGATCATAACTAGGAACAAAAAACAATTTCCTGATTTTCTAATCCCTGGGACTCCCCGAATCTCTCAATACTAGAACAGATGGAACATGGGATGAGATAGCACTCAGAGAAACATGTAATTCTAATAAAAACTGATGTTTTATAGTCTTAAAGTGTGTAAAATTATGGCATACACTATTAGTTTGAACCTCAAAACCAGCATGTGAGGTAAGTACTATGGCTATGTTATACCCATTTTACAGATAAGGAAGCAGGTTGAGAATACGTGATTTGCCCAGGCTCACAGATCCTCAGGATTTTAACCCATCTTCCTGACTTTAAGTGCAATACTCTGTCCTCTATGCTGCAATGTCCTCAGCAGCTCAGTTATACAGTATGTTACTTTGCAGAGCGATAGACGATACCACATCTAAAACTTCCATTTTCCCAGTTGCTCTGGCCTCTACTGACCCTCAGAGAGGGTGAGTTAGACCAGATACCTGTTGACCACCTGCTGGCACAAGCCAGGCTATAGTAATAGTCTGGACTTCATCCTTACTGCTCCCATCATTCTCGATTCCCCTCAGCGTATTCATCTAGGCTTTGTGGATTCCTCACCAAAGCCAAGGATGGTGGGTTTACTTGCCTGTAATTCCCTGCCCCTTCCCCTGCCTACCACTATCACCCTAATATTTCCCACCATAGAAGTCTTAATAATAGTTAAGACATTACAAAAGACATTCAAGGTTCCTGAGCTGGGAAAGTCTCAAGTCTGAGAGATCTTGCTAAAGTTACTCCCCACCCTAGCTTCCCCACAGACATTGAACAACTTTCAGTAAGATGTAATGGACTCTTGACTCTGCCCCTCAGCCTTACCCCATGGTTATCACCATACTGACATGAGAACTAGTGGCTACAGGAGTTAACAATCACTTTTTGACTCAATGCTAAGTACAAGGTCATGGACCCCTCACCTCCCTAACTACACCAGTAATTCTCCATCACACATACCAGGGTAGCTAGCTGTCTCCTGTAAGACCTTAAGACAGAAGCAAAGAAGGCAGGGCAGTATTATTTTTGGTCCCTTTTTAGTCTCATGAAACCCAGATGTACGAATGGGACTGAAAAGGGAGGGGAGAGGAAGAAGACACTGAGAGGTCTATCTGTCATAGGAACCACAGATTAGGATTTGAAATGGAACAAGAGCAAGGTGGAACCAAAAAACCTGCACCAGGCATTCCTCCGTGAAGATCACATCCATTTGTTTGTCCTATGCCAATACACTCTCTGTGAATCAAGCCATTTTCCGTGGGCTTCAAAGGCCCATGCCCTTTCCCCCCACCATTCCCTACAAGCCTTCAACTCACCTGCTTCTTGAATCAGAAGCAGCAACAGTAAGACCACCACTGGGATCATCTCAGGCAGGGGTTCGAGGACCAGAGGCTGAGATCCGGACGCTCAGTTGGTTAGCTGGCTCAAGTTGTGCTCAACAGCTCCCTGACCACAGTTTCCCCCCTTCCTGCCCCGCCTCCCCCACCAGCTTCGGCCCCTTCCCCTTCCTGTAGCATAGGCTGGGCAGCTCCCGGAAGGGCCAAAACAGACAGAAACGAGCGTGGTCCATTTGTAGGCCTAACATCTAAGAAGCCAAACTCTCTAATCCGAAGGCAGTGAGCCCCCCAACCACTGAGAAAAGGCCAGCTTCAACTGTCCACTCTAGCACAGCAGAGGAATTCTGTCCTGGATAGGCAGGGACAGCCCTTGGACTGGAGGTGATCCCCAGTGTCTACCACATTCCTTCTCCCTGCAGTTTCCTGCTTCTGCCCAAGGTTTAGGGTATAGGGGTTACAAGAACAAGAATTAAGAGCGTGAGGCCAAAGCAGCTCTGCAAGGATGGGGGAAACAGGGGAGAAAAGGGGAAGAACGTAGGAAATAAGGAAAGGAGAAGTAGAAAGAGCATGTGGGAGTGGCAAGGGTGGTAGAAGAACTACAGAGATCTGAGTCTGGTGATAGGGAAGCGAGGGGTGTTTCAGCTGTCCCTCCCTCTGCCCTTCCTATCTAGGATCCTGGAAAAACCCTTCCATTTCATAGGCAAGTAAAGTAATGGGAAGGATGAACAGAAGCAAAGAAAGGGAAGCTGAACACAGGGACCGCAGAGCGGCTAATTTATTATTTCCTTTCTTAGCAGAAGCACAGCCTACTTGGTGTGCATGCGCACACGTATACACATGCACACACATACACACACACACACATTCTCTCTCTCTCTCTCTCTCTTTCTTTCCCTCCCACTTCCCTTAGAAGATGGTAATCAGTGAGGAGATAGCAGGGATAAGGGGCTGTTCTCCCATTCACCGATCTACCTCTCCAAACACAATGTCCTGGGTACCTGGAGGAGAGAAGAAAGAAGTAAGTGTGCGCAGGGGCCATATGAGTTATTGTCATTCCCTATGCTTGATCTCAGTCCTCAAGCCCATGCAAGACATTATACCTACCCACCCAAAGGCACCCATACCTATGATTGCCACCACATCCGCCAACATGTGCCCCTTAGACATCTTGTCCAAACCAGCCTGGGGATGTGAGAAAGCAAGAGAATACCAGAAAATCAATACTGGAGGTGGAATAAGGAAGGAGAGGAAGAGCACTAAGGGTTTGTAGGCCTTGGGATTTGGGAATAACTGGAGTTTGTTGTTCTCACCAAGTGGGCGAAGCCAGGTGCTTTGATCTTGCATCGATAGGGGCGGCTGCTGCCATCAGAAACCAGGTATACTCCAAACTCTCCCTGTGCAAGTGGGTACAAAGTAGATGTCACATCCCTGATTCCCCAAAACAGAAGCCAATTCCTGCCTGTTTCTATAATTTCTGTCAATCCTCAAGTTTCTTTTCAAAATAATCAACGTTCATCTATCAAATGACTACTAGGTACACATTACTATGTCTATTCCTACTGTGGCCATCCCTCACCTTTGGTGCCTCGATGGCAGTGTATGTAGCACCAGGTGGAACTTGGTAACCCTCAGTATAGAGCTTGAAGTGATGGATTAGTGACTCCATGGATGTCTAGAGAAGGAAGAAGAAAGAGCAGTGAAAAACTCAGTAAATCACAATCAAAACCTGAGAGAGATCTAGTGAAAGAAAGTAGTCATACCACATGCCCTAACAGGAAAATCAATACTCATATGAAATCAACATACAAGTGTAAATATAGATAATAAAGTTTACAAAGCAGATATAAACAAAGAGGACAAAAGAGCATTAGCCTCACAAAGACAATCCTTGCAGGGACTGAAGTTCAGCTCTGACCACTTTCCCCTTTCCTATCTTTTCTCTGTCCTCAGTTCCTTTCCTAGACCATTCCCCATCCCCAACCTTCATCTCTGCCCGTTTTGGTGGAGACACTTTGGCATCATCAACTTTGATCTCCCCAGGAGGCATCTTGTTAAGACACTGCAGAATGATTCGGAGAGCCTGACGCATTTCTTCTACCCGACACAGATACCTAGAAAGTGGTCAAATAGAGAGACAAGGAAAGTCAGAGTTAGGGCCCTGCCCTTCCCAGGTCCAGTGGGGCAAACTCCACCCACTGGCTACTCTGAACTGCATATACCAGACCTCTTTACCTCAGGTATGCCTGCCTCACTTGAGCCCCCCACATTCCAATAAACCTGTAAGACCCCTCCCCTCTTTGTTTCTTTTGGTAATGCCCCAGGATGTTGTTCCTCCCACTCTATCAAAAAAATGACACATATTGGGGCCACCTCCAGTCATCCTAATCTGTATCTTGCCACTGGACCCAGATGGCTTTGGAGGAGTGAGGCTGGTGACTTTGCATAGCCCTGCCTCACTTAAATTCAATTCCCTTGTAAGTCATGATATCATCTTCCAAACGTCATGGTCCCCTTCAAAGAATGAAGGACAAATAAGAAAGACAACTACAACAACACTTATATAGTACTTTACGTATATTATCTCATGTAATCCTCATACAACTACTGGAGGGAGGCGCTGCTATGAAGCCTATTTTCTACATGAGAAAACTGAGGCAAAGGGAGGTGAAATGTCTTGGCCTGGACCTGCAGTAACTAAGTATCTCAGGGCAGACTCACACTCAGACCTCTGGACTCCACATTCAGTATGATGAATTATCTATGTTACGTCAATGGCATGTAAGCTTCCTGGAGGCAGGGACAAAGTAAGCACCTGCTGAATCTCCCTAGAGCCACCTAAGGGCCCTCTCAGAGGATACTAAGAGCATTTAGCTCCATTTTGGCAGAAGACAAAACAGGGTTAGAAGGTTGGGAGACTGCACACAGACCCAAGACCTCCTTGATTCTCTGGCTAGCACTCTACCCAATGGTCCTTTCTACAATGGAGAAAGGCAATGGCAACCAAATGGGACTGTACGACGGAGGAGGAAAAAGATGGAACTAAGAGACAGCAGAAGTGGCCTTTGTAACACAGATCCCTCTAACTTTGGTAACTCTGGGAAAGCCACAACTTCGCTGGGTCTATTTCCTCATTTGTAAAATGAAGACTTACCCTGACTACCTTTCAGAAAATGAATATTCATATGAGAGTACTCTGGAAACTAAAGATCAGTGGGCTAGGAGTAAAAAAAACTAGACTCTTGTCCTTGCTTTGTTACCATTGACATAACCTTGAGAAAGGCAACCAAATCTATTCATTAGTTTTCTCAAATGTAAAATAAATTTCCACCAGCCAGACCTACCTACATTTCACAAGGTCATCATGAAGGTAAAATAATAAAGGAAGTGTTACATGGTAAATAAGAGTGCTATGTTTAAAGTCAGACCTGGATTCCAATCCCAACTCGGAAACTTACTGGTTGACTCCAGGCAAGTCACAACTTCTATGTGCCTTAAACAATGACCTAGTATTTATCTAAATCAGGGACAGTTTTATAAGCTGCACAGGTAGAGAGATCTCCCATATCAAGATTTCCTCCCTCTGATGAAATCAAAGATCCTCTGAATCAAATGAGAATGCCTATGTAAAATCACTACAGAGAGCACAAAATTCTGTACAAACAGCAGTTACCGCAGGTGCAGACGGGGGAAGATGGGAGTGGAAAGTGGCTCCATGCTACCTGTCATAGCAATCGCCTCTGGACCCAATAGGGACATCAAACTCTACTTGGTCATAAGCATCATAGGGCTGACTCTTCCGTAGGTCCCACTGGATCCCGGAGCCTCGAAGCATCACCCCACTATTAGAAAGGAGAGAGGAGCTTACATTTTTGTACAATCAAGAAAGACACCCTGCTCTCTTTCATGCTCCCTCTGGGCAGATTCAAGTCCAGAATGAAGGGAAGGGGGGCCAGAAGAGGGAAAATACCAAAATGCTAAGACCAGGAAGATGTACTGGTCTCCCATCCAAAAGGACTAGTTTCTTCATTTCTGCCCACGCAGACTCATCCCTGTCCTGCCCCATGTTGCCCAGCTACTGACCTGAAGCCATAGTTAAGGGCCTCTTCTGCAGTTACTACTCCAATGTCAACTGTTCGATTTCGCCAAATCCGATTATTGGTCAGCATCTGTCACTCCAAGGAAAGAAGTGTCAGTATACCACCTTGTACTATGGCAGTTCCTCTTCTTTTAGACTCAAAGACTAGTACCTCCCCACTCCATCTTGAGCAATTCCTGGGAGTACCCAGGCAGGTTTCCTCATTCCCCTTTATCTTACTTCTTCAAGCTCATCAATTCGAATGGAGAAGTTCTTGGCAAATTCATAGATGTCATCCATGAGCCCAAGGGGCAGGTCCTGAGGAGCCAGGTGAGGCAAGTTAGGGAAAAGACACAAGCACATTGAGAAACAAAGTCCCAAACTTTTCCATCTCTAACCCTGTGGAATACTGGAACTACATCTAACTTCCCATTTTCCCCACTTAGGGAATCCTAAAATACTGTAGTCAGAGAGAACAGAGGTGAAGCATGAAGGGACAGGAGGATGGAAGGAACTGTGGAAGAGGTTCTTCTTACCTGATGCACCCCTCCTGGACGTATGTATGCTGCATGCATGCGTGCCCCTGACACTCGTTCATAAAACTCAAACATCTAGAGGAGACACACTAAAAATCAGAGTAAAGCCCTTAACCCCCCAAGAATAACAGAGAACACTCTCAGTATCACCAATCTATAGCACTGCGTCACCAAAAAAGAATCAAGGTAACTTTCAGGAAGTTGATTCCCTCATCATTACTCCATGTGTCAACTATGTTCTCCCAACCTCACACTCAGAGTCCTTTAATACCTCCCTTTTCTGTACTTTCTCCAAAATTCTTCTAATCCCTGTGCCTAATCATACCTTCTCCCTTTCTTCAAACATCCAGAAGAAAGGAGTCATAGCCCCAATGTCCAGGGCATGTGTGGTCAGTGCCATAATGTGGTTCAGCAGCCGAGTGATTTCTCCAAATAGCACTGTGGAGAGTGAGGAAAGATGAAGCAAAAAAATATTTGAGAACCAGGGAGTCAGAACTATCTCAGAAAAGCCAATCAGGTCTACTCTAGTCTGAGATGTCTGGGAACAATGAGCGTCCGAAAGGAAGGGCTGGAGTCCCTCTCTCATTCACGGCTCTCCAGGAGAGGTAGGGAAACAGGCCTCAGATACACCACACCTAGAGTGGGACCCAAGGAGACTGAGACATACCTCGAATCCACTGTGCTCGAGGAGGAGGCTGGATGTTAAGTAGCTTCTCTACAGCCAAGGAATAGCACTGTTCATTACACATCATGGACACATAATCCAGCCGGTCAAAGTATGGAAGGGCCTACAGAAGGACGACAGACACTAAGAGAAATCGTGCCATATCTTGTACTCTAGTATAGATTTCCTGTCTGACTGGAACAAATGTTCTAAACTGGTTCCAAGAGGCAGGACCACACTCATTTGCCAAATCCTTGGCCTGCTAATAAAATTTAAGATATTCCAACAGTCTCCCAGACAAGGAGACAATTGCACGATATCTTTAACTTCCAAATCACTGTTTCTTCCCCAAAGCTAACAGAAGAAATTAAAGAAGCTGGAAGTGGGACTGGGAAGATGGGTCATGAGAATTGTCAAGGATGAGGGTCTAAAGGGAATAGGGCCCTTTGGAACTGAGAAGAGCAGGATTTGTTCCTGATTAGAGTAGCCCTTGACCTAAGGTTCTCATCAGGTTCACACTAAGTCTCCAACGTCCAAGCTGTAGCTTCCAGGAAAGAGGTGGGGCTTGGGCTGATCCCATTGGGACAGTCTGTTCTTTTTTGGCGATTACTGTGACGTGGAGCTGGAGCCAGGCTGAAGAGTTTTTAACTCCATGGACCCAAAAGCCAAAAACCATCATTCTCAGGTCTCTTGGGGAATCTCACAGTCACTATGCTTGACCCCTTTACTGGGCCACTAAGTTTTAGTTTCACAACCTTTCACTTTAGGACTCTTTCCTCAATCCCTTCTCATAGGCTATAAATAAATAAAAAACTGACTTCTGCCTCAAACACAAACTCTGACAATGCTGCAATCCTGTTTCTCACCACTTGATTGTCATAGTTCCCACTCACCCCCTCCTCTATCCCACAAGACAGCAGCAGCCATAACCTCTCTATCCCAGTCATTCTGACTCACTGAACATTTCAAAAGGAAACACAAGCAGCTGGAAGATACAGGGATGTCCAAACAAAAAAAAGATGACGTCTCTCACTCTGTCCCCTGCCCTGGGAAACAATCTGTGACGCACAGGCTGGACTGGATGTGACATCAGAGAAACTGAGGCACAGGATAAAGAGGGGCAGCCAAAAGTTGATCAAGAAAATTATAGGAGACTTAGAAAGGAAAGCCAGAAGACATGGCTTCTACTGCTGAATCCAAGCCCAATCAACCATGGCAGAGCTTTCCACTATCCCCAACCCTTCTCATCTGTCCCAGAACTGCCTTATAACAGGGAAAAGGTATAAAGAATAGCCATCACGCTTCCCCACTGCCCCTATAGCCTCTCAGAGTCCTGGTAATGGCCAAAATGACAAATCTCAGAGCTGAGACTATCCCACATCTCTATCTCTTATTCATTCCCCACACCTGCAAGTAAGTCTTGTATTCGATGAGCTTCTCAGTGCCCCGGTGAAGCAGGCCAATATGAGGATCACACTTTCGCACCATTTCTCCACTTAGTTCCATCACCAGTCGAAGGACTCCATGAGCCGCTGGGTGCTGGGGCCCAAAGTTTAGGGTCACATTGGCCACCTTTGTGTCTTTTGGAGGGTCCACATCTGGGGATGGGGGAGGAGGAAGAAGAGGAGGCTTAGGGCTAGATGTTGACTCCTCTTGGATTCTCCCAAAGATTAAAAGGGTTAACCTATTACTGGGAGATCCTATCCCATATTAATCCTTTAGCCAATTTTACTGCCTTCCTCCTCCTATACTCTTAAAATAGTTTAGGGTTAAAGGAAAGGAGAAGTGTGCAAGACTATCTGAGTTCCTTGAGGGCAGAGACCTCAAATCTTATTTTTCCTAATTCCTCATACAGTCTAAGGCAATGTTGAGCACATAATACCTGCTCAAATTTTACAATCTAGAGACATCAGAAATATTACCCTGAAAATGAGTAACACACAGAAATATTTAAGTGACAAATGAATGCTAAAGGAAATCAAATGAGGGAGAGATCATTGTAGGCTAAAGTGTCAAATGAGGCTTCATAGAAGAGATAATTTTTTAACTGGGCTTTGAAGGTTGGGAAGGCTTTAGATAGGGTCTTTGGCAGAGGAAAGGCAAGGACATCAGGGAACAGAGAGAATCAGAACATACAATACCATGGAGCTGAAAACATGAAAGGTGGTTTGGAGTACATTAAACATGGTGGCTTGATTGGAACAGAAGTCATGTAAGTGAATGGTAGAAGACTAAGTTAGAAAGGAGGGTTGGGTTCAGTTTGTGAAGAGCTTTGAATGAGAGGCTGGACTTTGCCTCATGGGCAATGGTGAACCTCTAAAGGTTTTTGAGTAGTAGTGGCACAGTAAAGATGGTATTTTTAGAAGATCAACACAGTGCCAATGAGTGAGATAGGTTCAAGGAAATACAGATTCAAGGAAGGTAGGCCAGTTAGAAGGCTACTGCAAACATGATGTGATCAGAACCTAAATTAGGCTAGTAGTAGTAGGAATGGAAGTAGGCGAGCTAAATGTGAGGTAGGGGGACTTAGTTTTCTAGACAGGGAGAGAGAGGGCTCAAAGGTTTGAACCTGAATGACTTAGAAGGGCTTTACTACTAACAGAAAGCAGAAAAATGGGAAGTCTGTCAGGGTTGGTAGGATGAAAATAAACTGAATCTGATGACAGAAGGACATGCTATTAGAAGTACCAACTAGGCAGCTGGACTTGTAGGACTGGAGCTCAAGAGGGAGGTTTCTATTAAAGATAAAGTTTTAAGAGGCATTCAATCAACACACCAGAGCTAGATGACACTATGGAAATAGACAAAATCTCTGAGAGGGAATACATAAAGAGCAGGGGGCTGAAATATGCTTAAGAGGAGGACTGGACAGCTCAAATGAGACTAACATCATTAATGAGATGTCAAAAGAGGCACAAACACAAGGGAAGTAGTTCTGGGTCAGTGACAAAGTTGGTGGGACTAGAGGCCTATGGATCCTCAGACTCACCATTCCAGGGTGCGGGCTTCCAGAGGGCTGTTTCTTTATTGGGGTACATGACAGCGCCCCCAAACTGTTCTGCCCATTCCACATCTGGCTGCCACTGACGAGCCCCTCTGGGGATCAGAAAGCAGGGACAAAAGGGTCAAACTGCATGGTCTCTGAGGGCAGGGACAGCTTCATTTTTTTATTCTCTATCACTGTGTGTCCCTAGTCCTCGCACATCGATTATTCATAAGGGCTTGCAGAACTGGACTGGATGAGCCTGCTGAGGGATGGCCCGGTGGTTTGCAGGGGGAAGGGTATTCTTACTCCCTCCCTTCCTCCCACCCCCACGTCAATGACAAGAGATCAGCATGGCCTCCTTCTAACAATATTAATAACAGTAACCGAGCGCTCCGAGGTTTGCAAAGGCAGGGGTATTATGCACTCCCCTGATCCTGATTAAAAGTTAATTTCTCCGGACAGCTCGCACGTGACTCCTGGGTCAGGGCAGGTTAAGAAGAGCCCGGCTGCGCTCCTCCGCGAGAAGCTGCCCAAGGTCATTCGGGGACCGAGCCAAGAACAGACCCGGAGCTCCGGGTTGAGCAGGGGGGGCATCCCGGCCAGAGGGGATGGGAGACCCCGACCCTGCCTTCCCCACGGGGATAACGATGCCGCTGCCCCCCCAGGCTACCCCACGGAGATTGGGGGGCGGGGGCACCTCAAGTCCACAGATGAAAGGGGGCAAGGAACCGGAAAGTCCGCTCAAGACACTGAGGGAACCCCCTCACCGGCACCCGAAAATTGGGGGAAATCACCCAGCCCAGAGGCTTATGGGAGACTGGGGGGGAGGAGCGGGGCGAGGCGAGGTCATAAGGCTGGGTCACTCGCTTGTGGAGGGTCAAAGGGCCTAGGGTAATGTTCCCGGCCTCCGGGGGCTGTGGGGCGGGGGGAGCAGGGCCAAGGCTTCCCGCAGCCTCCTCACCTGCTGGGCTGAAGCGTCAGCCGGACCCCGGGGCCGGGCCGTAGCACAGGGGCCACGAGGGTCCGGAGCTTCCCCAGAGCCCTCAGCGTCGCCATCTTGCTGCCGGGGCAGGCCTGTGGGAAGGAGAACCGGGCGGAAGCGGACGCTACGCGTCACTCCCTTGGCTTCTGGTTACGGCTGGATACGACGAGGACGCCATCTTGAAAGCTGGCAAAGGCTTCGGCGCGTGGCCAGGCGACATCCGGGTCCGTAGGCTTGGCTTCATTGCTTGAGTCCGCCACGGGCACCTTCCATCTTAACTATGGGCAAGAGTCTTGGGTCTTTGCTGAAATGCGCCCCCTGGTGTTCGAGCGAGTGCGCGCTCTCTAGAAGTCCTGACAACGAGGGTGGGAGTGGGGAGCATCTTTAGCTTATAGGTACCGTAGCGTAGCGTAGACGTGGATGCCGGAGGAGTCCTCCTCGGCTTCTAGGCCACAGCTGCCGGGGAGGCGGAGCCCCATCCCGGACGGCTGTCAAAAGTTTCCCCCGCCCAGGCTCTTCTCTGGCTGCTTTCCCTGCTGAGGGCCTGCCGCCCAAATGTGTTTGCGCCCTCGCACATCTGGGCCCCATTGGGGGGAGCCCTGGGCACTCCCCGTCCCTTCCCCCATCGCGGGGCCGGAGGCAGCGGGAGCCTGGGAAGCTCCCTCCCCAGCCCGATTCCCAGACGTTTGAATAGGGATGGGGGAACCCAGATGGGGAGGGGCCGGGGGCTCCGGCCAAACGCAAATCAAATCAGTCATGCGAGCCAAGGCCACCAGCACTGGGGGGAAAGGGGGAACCTGGGGCTACACCCAGCCTGGGAAAGGGGAGGCCGGGGGAGGGTGGGCATCCTCCTAATTGACCCTCCACGGCCCCCACTGCCGACGCTAGCCCGGGTCCCGTCTTGTGCTTCTGGCCTCGCAGCTGCCGCGCCACGGCCTCACTTCTCCGGCGCGTTTCTAACCCTGATCCTGGTTCTGAAGAAAAAGAGACACACCCGTCTAGGCCACCCTTGGAGGCCACGCCCAGGCCCTCGCCCTCCAAGCCCCCCAGCTAGAGCTGGGCCACCCCTAAAGTCTGGAACTCCGGCCCCACCACTCGGAGAGAGACGAGGTCTTCCCGGGGCTGGGACCCTGAGACGGAGCCCACCGGCAGTGCAGAACCCCTGGGGTGGGAAGTGGGAGAAACCGAGGCAGCCGGAGTGGCCAAAAGGGACCCGTGGGAGGGGAAGGCTCAGCGTAGGGGGTCAGGGTATTGTCGGGTAGCCACCAAGCCCCAGGGCTGTGAGATGGGGAGGAAAGGGTGGACGCCCAGGAGAGGCCAGACTGCTATTGCCTGGGAACTGACCTAATAGGAAATGTTCCAAAGGGTGGGGCCAGAGCCTGTGGCTATGGGAAATGGCCTAGGCTTGGAGCGGAGCTGGGAGCAGAGGCGAGCTGCACCATGTCTGTAGCGCAGGGACCATCTCTGAGACCCCCCAGCACCTTCCAGAGGAAACTGTTCTTTAAAATAAGAGGGATGAGCGCAGGATGGGGGGCGGGGGAAAGCGAAAAATAAAGAGATTGTTCTGTCCCTTGTCCTTCTCAGCCTCAGGAGAGATGGGGGTTAGTGAGCATCTGTGCTCACTAGCCCCGGAGGGTGGATTGAGCTCAGGCGGGGGCAGGGTTCCTAGGGGGGCTGTCCGGGACACTGAATCTTTTGTGCCCTACCCGGGCTGCCACCACCCGCCCCCCCTGGCCATTCTGAGGACCTTTTGTCTTCAGCTGCTTTGTCACCCCCCTTTGTCCTCCTCTCTATTAAGGGGGGGGTGGGGGCGCCCTCTGGGGATAGCTCCTCTTGCTCCAGCCCCTTCCTGCCTCAGACCCTAGCCTTGTCCCAACCCAGGCTCCTTCCTTGTCCCTGCTTTTGCCCCAGAGAGTCTCACATTCCCAGTATCATCAGGGTTTGGTGTATTAGGTAAAGAGAGGAAAATATGGCTCAGCAGTGATGCAGGGCTGGGTGGTGCTGGAGGTGGTAGGCATAATAGGCAGGTACTGCTGGCCCCTAGGGTGGAAGGGGAAAAGGATAAAGGAAATGGCAGGGCAGGATGTGAGGTGGGGAGCGGGAGATGACTGGGAAGAGTGAATTAGAGGGGTGAATGGGAGTGAGAAGGTTGACTTGCTCCTGGGAAGGGGGAGGGATCGGTTGGCAACTTAGTCCTTCCTGGGGATTTCCTGGGGAAAGGAGTGGCTATGGGGTGGAGGTGAGAGCAGGAATTGCCCCAAACTTCTACCGACCCTGCTCGGATGTCAGAAGTAGCCTTCTCCTGTGCTTGTCCCCTCCCCCAAGCCCTCCATCCCCTTACTACCACCACTACACACACAAAGTTCCTGTCTTTCCTGTGTGTCAGTTTTCCCATATGTACAATGGAGATGTCCGCTGGAGAATAAGAAAGAAGCCGATGATGATCGTGAGGCCATGAGTTCCCAGGGTAAGGGTGGGAGAATGGAAATGTTAGAAGCGGAATCTTACTGACTTGAGGATATATGAAAATAGAGACCTCTTGAGGGATAGCTGAGAAAGGCAATATGGAAAGACCATTGGTCATGTTAGACTCAGGTTGGGTTGGAGTCCCTGCTCTGACACTTAGCAGCTGTGTGACCTTAGGTAAATCACATCCTCTCAAGGCCTTAGCTTGTGGTCTTTGAGGTCCTGATGGACTCTAATTGTTAGGAGAGAGGCAGAGAGTGATCAGACTTGATCACAGAGAGGGAGAGAAAGATGAGAAAGTCTCTGGGGGAGGGTAGGACAGGGACCCATGCTTCTGGGAGAGAGTAGGAGTGAGGCCAGGAGCCCCAGGGTAATTGACTGGGAGCTGGGCCAAGAAAAGGGGGAGCCAGGAAGTAGGGGGGAGGACGTGAATTGAGGAGGGGGAGCCCTGGGGGAGAACGGAGGCGGAATGGCTGTTCCGGGTATGTGTTGAGGGGAGGAGGGAAGCTAAGGAAAGGGGAGCCTGAGGGAGGGGGGGATGGTAAGGGAGAGGAGGTGGTTTCTGGCACAGGAACCCCTGCCCTGGCCCAGGCTGGATCCTCCTTGTACAAAAGGAAAAGTCATTAACTCCTCTTGTACGGCCTTCTATCCCAACCCTTGCTTCAAGCAGAATTGCCCTACCTTCAAATTAAAAACTACCTTGTCTTGTCCCATCCCGTCCCGTCCCGTCCCCACCTCCACTCTCATCCCATTCATCCTCTCCACTGTCCTGGGTGGACCATTCAGCAACCCTAAACGTAAAAATTCCTTGCCCTAAACTCCCTGTGTCTTCCTCCCTGAGCTATTTCTTTTGTTCCTCTTTCTTCAATCATCCATCTCCCTCAGCTCCGAGACCCAGCTCCTGAGGAAGAGGGGTCATCTTTAGGGAGTCCTCCATCCCCTCCAGGGTTAGGAATAAGAGTTTTAGATGGGGAGGGGGGGAGGAGTAGTTCTTCTCTTGGCCTTAGTTGTTATTTTGTTCACACTAGAGCTGGGGGTGGTGTTATCCCCCAACTTCACTTCCCCCCACCCCAAGCCAGGGCTGTGATAAACTCCCAGAAAAGGAAAGAAACAGCTGAGAGTTGGAGTCAAATTTAGGAAAAGAGCTGTGTCATCAGCTGGCCAAGTGCCTGGGATCTGACTGCTGGGGATTCCCCTCCCCCCACCCCACCCCCAATTTCCTTTGAAAACCTGAATTTTTGGAAGTAATGAGACACCCCATCTGCCTTCCCACCAAAGACCTCAAGCTCTAGTCTGAGTGGCTCAGCCGGCTTAGCCAATCCCTGCTCTTCACTGTACTTAAAGGCGCTGGCGGGGAGAGCCCGATGAGGAGAATCCAACTGGGAGAGGGCTGGGGAGACACACAGAGAGATAGAGACAGAGACACGGATACAGACACAGAATCGAAGAGAGACACAGAAAGAGACAAAGACCTAGAGAGAGGTATAGGGAGATAGGGAGATCCACACAGTCAGAAAGTACTGCAGAAAGTCAGACAGAGGAAGAGAGGACAGAAAAAGGACAGAAACAAAAGAGACAGAGACACTCAGGGAATCAGAGGCATACAGACATAGGGTAGAGCAGAGGGAGACTGAAGAAGCCTGAACAGGGGACACCTCAGAGGAGGGTGGGGAGGGGTGTTTGTGGAGGTGACTCTCAGACTTATCTCTCTGCTCTGGGGGGATATTTTATTTCTTTGGAAGCTCCCTGGTCCCTGTGCCAACACTGCATCCTCCTCTGGCACAGGTCAGAACCCACAGGGGATTCCTGCTGAGAGAATCCTCCAAGAACCAGGCAGGGGGAGTAACTGGAGCCTCAAACATCCCACTTCCTACTAGCTACTGCTGCTGTGCCATGTCCCAAGCAGACATAGGTCCCAGGAGGGACTTAGGGGGACCTCAGACCAGCCCTCTCCTTCCAACTCCATCCCAGCCACTTCCAGGTCTTCTACTTCTGATGTTGCTGCTACTAGATTCCTGCTTGTCTCTTGCCCAGCTGGTGGGCCTCCCCACTCAGGAGGAGGAGATCGTGTTTCCTGAGAGACTCAATGGCAGCATCTTTCCTGGCCCCGGCTCCCAGGGGCTCCTGTTGTATCGGTTGCCAGCCTTTGGAGAAATGCTGCTTCTGGAGCTGGAGCAGGACCCCGGTGTCCGAGTTGAGGGATTGACTGTGCAGTATCTGGGCCAGGCACCTTCGATGCTAGGTGGGGCTGAAGTGGGCACGTACCTGACGGGCACCATCAACGGGGATCCTGAGTCTGTGGCATCTCTACATTGGGATGGGGGAGCCCTGCTGGGCGTCCTACAGTACCGGGGGACAGAACTCCACCTTCAGCCCCTAGAAGAGGGTGCTCCTAATTCTGTTGGGGGGAAAGGGGCCCACATCCTACGCCGAAAGAGCCCTACCAGAGACCAGGGCCCCATGTGCAACGTTGGGGCCCCACTTGGGAGCCCGAGTCCCAGTCCTCGAAGAGCCAAGGTAGGCAGTTTCCGAGTCCCTGCTGCATCCACTCCACCATATCTGTCCCACTGACCTCCATTCATCCTTTCCCCACCCACCCCCAGCCCTGCCTGCTCCATTTTCTCCTCTCCCTTCCTTCTTTTCTACTTCTACTCACATCTCTCTTCAGGATCACTAGTCATTCACTTTGCCAGCTGGACCCTGGGTGAGGACCCTTGGTGTTCTTTTCATGTCAATCTGCTGACTTGCCTCCCTTCCAAACCACCCCAGCCTCTTTCTTGACTAGAAGAAGGCTGAGTCCAGCTGGTGAATTTGCAGCAGTCATGGAAACTAGTGCTGGAAAGTGACCACACCTCCCTATAACTGGCCCTCAGGGCCCCTCTCTCCAGCACAGGGAGTCCCAAATGGAGTGCTTTGAGCAGAGGCAGTCACACTTCAGTCCCCCATCCCTGTCCCAGCACTTTGCAGTTTCTTTGCTTATACTGCAGAAGATGGCTCTGAGACTGGTTCTTCAGTCCAAACCCCACTTTGGAAGCTGGAAGGACATCCACAATCTCTCTTTAGGTTGTCCCCTTCTCAAGCTGGTAGACAATTGATCTGCCTTTCTTTTCCTTCTTCCCTTCTTTTCTTCCTAACTACCCTTTTCCCTCCCTCTTCTCCTTCCTTCCCTCCCTCCCTCTCTTTCTCCTTCTAATCCAGACCAGACGCTCCCTCTAAACCCAGCCACCTCCGGATATCAGGCCCCAGCCCTGGCTGCTGACAGACGTGTTCCCCCACCACCACATAGCACAGACACATTGCAACTCAACCTTCTACTCCACTGTTTTCAGGCCCCTCTCACAAACAGGGGGAGTCCCCCCATCTCTTTTCTCAGGCACTCTCAGCTGTTCTTTCCCCCTGAGGCCCACGTGGCAGGGGACGTGGCACCCCCTTCCCCTCCCCTTCCCTAAACCGACAGCTGATGTCTCTGAGTAACCACAGGAGCCCCTTGGAGTGGGACAAAGAAGGGAGGAAGGAGATAACCAAGATAAGAGCAGGAACCCAGTGGGGTCATACAGGTCCCTATCTGGCTCTGCTAAACTTCAATCCCTAGAGGAAAAGGGGTATGGATGAGATGAGGGGACAGAAGAAGCATGGGTGTCTCAGGATTAAACCCTACTTTGCTTTGGTCTTCCTCCCAGCGCTTTGCCTCAGTAAGTCGCTTTGTGGAGACCCTCGTAGTGGCAGATGACAAGATGGCAGCATTTCACGGGGCTGGACTGAAGAGATACCTTCTGACTGTTATGGCAGCTGCCGCTAAGGCTTTCCGCCACCCAAGTCTTCGTAACCCAGTCAGCCTAGTGGTAACCCGGCTGGTTGTGCTTGGCCCTGGTGAAGAGGGACCTCAGGTGGGCCCCAGTGCTGCTCAGACGCTGCGCAGCTTCTGTACCTGGCAGCAGGGACTCAACGTTCCTGAGGACAGCCACCCTGACCACTTTGATACAGCCATTCTGTTTACCAGACAGGTGAGGCCCCAACCAACTTCCCATATCCCCAAACCCTCCTATACTGTTATCTAGGCCTCTTATACCCCTAAGCCTCCAGCACCCAGGTCCCTTAATGTTCTAGAGTGCCCAGCTGTATGGAGCTTGGCTTCCTGGCTCCAAACGCATCTTCTGTACTCGCCTAGGACCTGTGTGGTGTCTCTACGTGTGACACACTTGGCATGGCTGATGTGGGCACAGTATGTGACCCAGCCAGAAGTTGTGCCATTGTGGAAGATGATGGACTCCAGTCGGCCTTCACTGCTGCTCATGAACTGGGTAAGAGACACTTTGGAGACACTTCCTATGGGTACATCCTCTTAGACTCTGACTTGGACCCTCTCCTCCTTTCCTTTCCGTACTTGTCAGTTCTCATAGATTCAGTTATCACCAAGCAGCTAAATCCCTGATGCTCTCCTTCCTGAGCTCCATTCTAACATCACCAACTTGTCTAGTGGATATTTCAAACTATACCATAGGTTTCTCAAGTGCAGCATGTTGAAAACAACTTTAACCTCCTAAACCCACTCCTCTTTCAAACCTGCTTGTCACTGTCCAGGTGTGTCCAGTCACCCAGGTTTGCAACCTTAGTAGCATCTCCTTTGCCAACTGTGAATCCAGTCAGTTGCCAAATCTCACTTGCCCGTACCTTTGTCCCCTTCTCTTCTTTCATACAGCCGCTGCCCTGGTTCAGGTTCTTGCCTCCCCGGACCCTCTCACCTGAGCTATAGTATAATGACTTCTTGACTGGCCTCCCTGCCTCATCTCTCCCTCCTCCAATCCCTCTGCCACAAAATGATTTTCCCAAATTGCATAGCTAACTATTTCACTCCCTAACTCCATAAACTCCTGTTACCTCTAGGATCAAATATGAGCTCCTTCTGAGACTGTGTAAAGCTCTTCACAGCCTGATGCCTTCCTACACATTATTCCTTCCATACACTCTTCAATCCAGCAGTATTGACTTATTAGATATTCCTCACACGTGATCTCCTATTTCCCATCTCTGTGCCTTTGCACTGGTTGTTCCTCATGCCTGGAATGTACTCCCTTCTCACTACTCCCTTTTAGAATCCTTACTTCCTTTCAAAGTTCAACCCAAATGCCACTTGCTACGTGAATCCTTTCCTGAAGGTCTCTAGCTGCTAGTGCTTCCCTCCAAA
Organism: Potorous gilbertii; assembly: GCA_028658325.1. Lineage (NCBI taxonomy): Eukaryota > Metazoa > Chordata > Mammalia > Diprotodontia > Potoroidae > Potorous > Potorous gilbertii. The sequence goes on along the minus strand of JAQQSK010002941.1, from coordinate 35,835 downwards.
ACGATCACCTTGTTTTCATTTTGTATATAATTGGGTGTGTATACATGTTGTATCCCCTGATAGAATGCAAGAAACTGTTTCTTTTATATCTTTAAGTCACCTACACAGTGCATGGCACATAAGTGACTAATAAATACTTATTGATTGATTGATTTATAAAATGAGGGGGTTTCATTAGATCAGCAGCTCTCAAGGGTTTTGGTCCCAGGACCTCTTAACTCCTTACCTCTAAGAATTTTATGTGGGTTATGGGTGTGGATATTTACTATTTTAGAAATATAAAGATCTTAGTATTATGAAAACAGTTTTGACATCAAAGAATTCCAGAGACATTCAGGGATCACAGACCACACTTAGAATCCGCTGGCCTAAGTGACCACCAAGACCCCTTCCAGTACGAAATCTATGATCTTACCCTTGAAGAAACTGAGGTCCTGCAAGGTGGAATAATTTATCCAAAGTCACCTGGGGAGTTAGAAAAGAGCCAAGATTGGGTCCTTGGTCCTCTGACTCTGAATTCTGTATACTTTTCAAATGCAACTCCATCAATTTTCAAAAGGATATGAATTGAAGACATAAGAGTTATAGGTAAAGGGGCCTTGTGTGTACGTGTGTGTGTGTGTGTGTGTGTGTGTGTGTGTGTGTGTGTGTATGTGTGTGTAGTAGCAAAGGTATACCCTAGAGGCACCGTAGGGCAACTTAGTGAGCTTAGAGAGTGATGGAGTCCAGTTTGCAAACTGATGGATGCTTCACTGTCATGGCATCAGTATCCAACCCAATGGGATGGATGGGGAAGGGGACAGATGGGACCAGGTCTCTAGCAGTATTTCTGCCCCACAGGCCATGTCTTTAACATGCTTCATGACAACTCCAAGCAATGTGTGAGTCTGAATGGTCCTGGGAGCTCCTCTCGTCATGTCATGGCACCAGTTATGGCACATGTGGACCCTGAGGAGCCCTGGTCCCCCTGCAGTGCCCGCTTCATCACAGATTTCCTCGACAATGGCCATGGTCAGAACCCTACAGTGAACCTTGACCTCCTTGGGTGAAAATTTGTGTCCCCTGCCTCCCTACCTCCTCTCAGCCCCTCCTACATTTAATCCTTGCTTCTTGGAAGACTCCTTTCCAGCTTTGCTCCCAAAAGAACCTTCTGTCTGAAAGGTGGGAAGGGAGCAGAAAGCACAACCATTCTTTCTTGCACTTGTCCTATTCAGCAGATTCTAAGAAGCTAGGATATCCCAACCTTCTAGTCCCAGGATCAGGACCCACCCTTCTTGCCCCTGATAATTTTCTCCTTCCTCTTCTTTCCCTAGGACACTGTCTCTTAGATAAGCCCTCAGCTCCTTTGCGCCTGCCTGTGACCTTCCCTGGCAGGGACTATGATGCTGACCGCCAATGCCAGCTGACCTTTGGGCCTGACTCAAGACACTGTCCTCAGCTTCCCCCACCCTGTGCTGCCCTCTGGTGCTCTGGCCGCCTCAATGGCCATGCCATGTGCCAAACTAAGCACTCTCCCTGGGCTGATGGCACCCCCTGTGGACCCAACCAGGCCTGCATGAGTGGCCGCTGCCTCCAGAGTGCTCAGCTCCAGGATTTCAATGTGAGGGTCAGGAGATGTGGGAGTGGGGTTGATGGTTAGGAGGATGATTTGGCCAGGGAAAGAAAGACTAGGAGGAAAAGGGATGGAGAGAGTGGGAATACAAAGTGAGGGATATGAGGCTGGTGCCGGAATGGGACAGTCTGAGGATATATGGTAAAAGAAGGTACGTTGATCCCTGTTTCTCTAATCTTATGCTTCTACAGACTCCACAGGCAGGAGGCTGGGGCTCTTGGGGGCCCTGGGGGGACTGCTCTCGGACCTGTGGAGGTGGTGTCCAGTTCTCTTCCCGTGACTGTACTAGTCCTGTTCCTCGGAATGGTGGCAAATACTGTGAGGGCCGCCGCACACGCTTCCGTTCCTGCCATACCCAGGATTGCCCCACAGGCACAGGTGAAGAGGGAGGGACAATGGAGAGGTGTGCCTGCCACTCAAAGAATTGTCCTGTGGGCTCTAGAGATTGGGGGATTGGGTCATTCTGTGGGCATTGGAAGTAGAACTACTGTACATAGGATTATCTCCTCCAGTGCTTCTGAGGGGAAAAGAAGAAAGTATACAGGATAGGGCCTCGTGGGGAAGAGGAAGCCCTAATGTCTATGCCTATGTTACCCTATGTCTATGGGTGCTGATGATGCTGATAGTAGAAGGCAATTGAGTGTCAAATTCTGACACAGTATGTCCCTGGCAGTTTATGCGTGGTGAAAGTCAGGGTGGGCTTGGAAATAGTGTTGGGAAAGCAGATGGTAGGTAGAGCTGGGGAAGTGGATAGAGACTGGGGATAGGGGTAGAACTCTGAGTTCTAATTATTTGTCCTGTGTCTTGGTATGCTACAGCTTTGACATTTCGTGAGGAGCAGTGTGCTGCCTACAACCTCCGCTCTGATCTCTTCAAGAACTTCCCAGGGCCCATGGATTGGGTCCCACGATACAGTGGTGTGGCTCCCCAGGACCAGTGCAAGCTCACTTGTCAGGCCCGGGCCCTTGGCTACTACTATGTCCTGGATCCTCGGGTGAGGACAAGGGCAGGGGTGGTGGGAAAAGGGTAGGGAGTCTCAAGACGTTGACCTCTCTCTCACACCATCCTGACAGATCCTATCCTACCCTATTTTCTGAAAGTTAAGAAATAAAAATCACTGTCATAGGCAGGTCATCTGTATGGAACTGTGCCATCTTAGCAGAAGTATCTGCTTATAGCTACTTGGAGAAATCAACCAAAAAGTGTTGAAAATTGCTGCTGTATCTGACCATGAGAATTTTTGTAGCTCCAGGATCTTGATCCAGGATGTCATCTTTCCTTTGTTTTGCTTTCTCTCTCCTAGCTCCTCCAACCAGATTCCACAACATAGACGGCTGGCCTCAGGGCTACCTTAGTATTGTTGGTACCAAGCAAAGTAGGAAACCCACTAAGCTTTACCCTACTTGCACCCCTAAAGCTCACTGTTATCCCAAAGATAACTAGGTAGCTCAGTGGATAGAGCACTGAACCAAGAGTCAGGAAGAAGCCCTGAAGTCAAATCTAGCCTTAGACAATTACTAGCTGTGCAATTGCAGGCAAATTACTTAACTGCTGTTTGCCTCAGCTTCCTCAACTGTAAAATGACAGCACCTACTTTCCAGGATTGTTGTGAAGCTCAAATGAGATAATATTTGTAACTCTCTAACACAGGCCTGGCACATGGTAGGTACTACATCAATGTAAGCTAGTATTGTTATCACTTTGTTGGCATGTTGCGCTCCTGCCCGAATTGCCAAGACCTCTTACCATTTTCTCCCTGAAGTTATGAGGCCCCTGTTCTCTTCCCATCCCCACAAGCCTCTGCTTCTGTCATCAGGGCTCGTTCCCCTCATTACATTTCTTCTCCTCAGGTGGTAGATGGGACCCCTTGCTCACTGGACAGCACCTCAGTCTGTGTTCAGGGCCGCTGTATCCATGCTGGCTGTGATCGGATTATTGGCTCCAAGAAAAAGTTTGACAAGTGCATGGAATGTGGCGGGGATGGTTCAGGCTGCAGCAAGCAGTCTGGCTCTTTCAAGAAGTTCAGGTATAGGAATATGCTTTCTCCAGCCCAGCCTCAGGGATAGACCTTATAATATAGAGGCGGGATGGGGCAACTGTAAAAGGGAGACCTCTTTTTCTTATCTTCCCCCTTCCCTAACTCTGTCCTCTTGCATCCTTCCCCAGGTATGGATACAATGATGTGGTCACCATCCCTTCAGGCGCTACCCACATTCTAGTGCGGCAACAGGGGGATTCTGGCCCTCACAGCATTTACCTGGCTCTGAAGTTTCAGGATGGCTCCTATGCCCTCAATGGTGACTACACGCTGCTCCCATCTGCAAGTGATGTGGTTCTGCCTGGAGGTGCCAGCCTTCGATACAGCGGTGCCACTGCAGCCTCAGAGACCCTAACAGGCCATGGGCCATTGTCCCAGCCCCTGACCTTGCAGGCCCTGGTAGTGGGTAACCCTCAGAATCCTCGCCTCCGCTATAGCTTCTTTGTACCTCGACCTGCCCCTCCAGCCCCTCGACCCACCCCAAAGGACTGGCTCCGACAGCGTGCACAAATCCTGGAGATTCTCCGGCGGCGCCATTGGGTGGGCAAAAAGTAACCTCACCTCCCAGGGGAGCAGCCCTGGGCACCGTGGGGGCACACAAATGACTTCGAGGAGTGGGCTCTGAGAAGCTGCCTCCTATAGGGCACAATAGGGAAGTGGTAATAAAGGCAGGACCTACCCCTTTCCCCCATCTTGCAGGCTGGCCCTGCCCTGGGCTGCCTGACTGAGAGAGGCAACCTGGCTACTATGTGACTGGGGGCTAGTAAACCTAAGATGGGGGAGAGTCCCTCAGTACCCACCCATTCCCTCTCCAAAGCTGGTCATAGGAGGTGAGGAATCGCACAGTGGGCCCCAGTTGTATTTATTTGATATTTATTCTTTGGTTTGTGAGGGATCAGCACCAAGGAAGGGTAGGGAGGGAAGGTAGAAATTGGTCCCTCTACACATAGAATTTGCCCTAGCCAGGGGATCAAGTGTTAGTGGTGAAAAGTGTGAGAGGTGTGTTTGTGTGTGTCTGTGTCTGTGTATGTTTGTGTGTGTACCTGAACCACAACCCCTGTCCCCTAAAGGGGATGACAGGAGTGTGTGGCATGAATTATCGTGTTTTCTAATAAATTTAACTTCATTATTTATTCACTGGGCACCAACTATGTGCTCCTTTTGGGAGTTGAGAGCTGCCACCTCTTCCCCTATTATGGAATGCATGGTCTCTGGGACTTAAGATTGGCTAAGTCTAGGCCACTGACCCCTTACTTGTCCCCCCTCCCAGGGGACTGCAGGGCCACTGGGTACTAGTGTTCAGCTAGTTATCACTAACTACCCCACCCCTGCTAGTGCTCTCCTCCATGCCCTGTCCTGGGTGCTGAGGGGGAATACAGAGGGAGCAGAATCTGCATACAGTCCTAAGGGACTCAATACATGGTGATTAACATAGTCGATGGGAAATGATCATTCAAACGTTATAAAAACTGACACCGATACAAAGATACACACAGGGCTTAGGAAAGATTTGACTCAGGGGATTTGGAAGAAAGTTTCCTCAGTAATTTATAAGCATAAAGAAAAGTCAGCACTCAAGAGGCAGTGAGGGGAATAGAGAGGAAAGGACGACATGGGGATGGGGGAAGAAATTGGCCGGGATGTGATAATGTTCAGAATGTGTAGAGTGAAAGAAATGGCTTAGTAGTACTCAGACTATGATTCTAGGGCAGGGATTCTTAACCTGGGATCTGTGAACTTGTTTTGTTTTTATTTTAATATTTTGATAACTGTATGTCAATATAACTGATTTCCTTTGTAACGTATGTATTTCATTTTGTACATTTTAAAAACATTATTCTGAGAAATCCACAAGGTTCCCCAGACTGCTGAAGGGGCCCATGATACACCAAAGGTTAAGACCTTTTGTCCCAGGGGAATAGAGGTAGTGCTGGTAATCTATGTTATCTTGTGGAGGTGAAGGTGGGAAAGTGTGATTTCAGAGGTTTCAGAAGGAAAAGGAAAAGAAAATTGTCTCATAGACAGCTAGGCAGAGTTAGCCCAGCCTAGTAGCGGGCTGTTGCCTTGTGTCAGCATTCAATCTTAGCATTAGCCATAACAGCTACCACTCCCTCTAGATGACTGGAAGTAGCTCTGGCCAGCCCATTTCAACCGGTCAATCAGTTCTACCTCGGTCCCTTCTCCCTGAACAACACCCCACCTTCTCCTACTCTCTGATACAAGTGGAGAAAGAAACACAGACAGAACCAGAACAGAAATATATGCAGTTTGAGACTCCTTGATGGTAGCGATACAGACTGGTTGAACATTATTGTGCAAGTGCTATAGCTGGAGTGGTGAAGAGAGAGAAAAGGAGAGGGAGAGGAGAAACAAAGAAATTATGAGACAGTTACTTTGTCCTAAGAAGGGGTGGGAAACCTTAGGCCTTAGGCCACATGTGACCTTCTAGGACCTTGGGTATGGTCTTGTTGTACAGAACAAATCCTTTTATTAAGGGGATTTGTTCTGTGAAGTTTGGCATCAGTCAAAGGGCTGCACTTGAGGACCTATGGAGAGGTGATATAATAATGTATGTATACAAAAAGAAAGACTAATATTGTGATAATCACAACTTACAGTATGAGGTTTGCTTTTCTTATGATCATACCACAAGCCAGTGCTGTGGGTAGTAGGGTCATGTCCCCCTCTTCTACTTCCTCCCCTCCACACACTCTAGAATCCAGACATGTCTCGGTGACTTTCCCCGCCTCTTCCACATGCCTGGAAAGCTCAGTCCCACCCCTGCCACCATCCCTGCCTCCATCCCCCTCTCCAACTCTTAGTTTGCCAAGTTTTGAGCCTCAGCCCAAAGTTCGCCTGCTGCAGGAGCCCTTTTCCATTGCTCCTAGCTGTTAACACCTTCCCTCTTCAGATTACCTTTCATCTACTCTCCATAGATAGTGTGCATACCTATTTACATGTTGTCTCTCCCGTGAGAATGTACACTCTCCAAAGGTAGGGACTATTTTTTTTTCCTTTCTTTGTATCCCTGGCACTTAGCCTGATGTCTGGTACATAGTAAGCACCCAAAAGCTTGACCATGGTCCAAATGACTCACTGCTACATCATGGATGATCCTGCTTTTCATAGCATTTTGCATGTCTCTCAATCACTGATCTCATGATACATTACATTATATTTGTGCACATGTTTTATCTGCTCTCCCACATCTATAAATTCCATGAAGGCAGAGACCATATCGTATTACTCTCATGCCTGCCACAGCATCCAACATGGTCCATTGCACACAGTAGATCCTCAATAAATGTGAATTAAATAAATATTAGAATTCAGAAAGCAGGGAGAGATCATTATAGGCTGCTGCAGTCAGGAAAAGCTTCTTGGAAGAAATAAACCTTGAACTTGCTTTGAAGATTGGAAGAATTTAAGGAGGAAAAAAAAGGGTATCCAGAACAGGAGATGAAGGCTGATCATGGAGACAACTTTGAGGAAAACGAGTTTCTTTGGATAGAATTCCAGAAGCAGCCAAGTGAAACAAGAGGACAAGGAAAGGATGTCAGGTCATGATGCTGGTACCCTATCAAGCAACAGTCATACAAGTTCTCCAAGGAAAGCAGGTCTCTCCTCTGGAAATATCTTCAGTCTTGTTTTCTATTCCTCTTCCTGGGCCAGAGTCAATGTAAAACTTGCCTGTAGCTGGAAGTCTAGTCAGGGCCTCTCTGCCCACAGCTAGGTCTAATCAGGATGACCCTAGGCTGAAACTCAGTGCTACTCACCTCTCAGACTCGGAGATGATGAACTCTCCTCCTCCCTGATTGACTCTAGTCTCACCTCAAACCCCAGCAGGGTGCCAGGCTTGTGAAGAAGCCTGAGGAAGGCAGTCAAAACACCAACAGCAAGGAGATGAGAGGACTAGGTGGTTCTAGTAATTCCATAACCATAGAGCCCCAGCTGAGAGGTGGAAAGATGGAAAGGATGGAGATTGTTGGGAGTAAACTGAAGTGGAACTCCAGAGGAATTTTGTCATCCAATTCAGGGGGCTGGAGGAGAGAAGTGGATAGATGAGAAGGAGTGACTTTATAGGGGATCATCAGGGAAGTTTCCACACCGTCTCTAGATCCACTCTCATCCCCCTTGGTTTAGATACAAATACAATCTCTTTTTTTTCTTCCCCCCTATAATACCAGTGTTGTCCATCATTGACATATAGGGTTCCCACTGGTCTGGAGAAAATCTCTAGGATGACATTTGACTGGCTCGGAAATGCTTCCAAACAGTTTTAGTCCTTCTTAGATGTGGTTGGAGAAAGGTCAAGACCTGAGGCAGGACAGGACAATGAGGAATAACCAGCTGAGAGGGCTTAGGGAAATGACTGTTACTAAAACAGACCAAAAAAAAAGATGAACAAACAGTACCGAACAACTTCCCAGAGAAGACCTTATATGGGGACCAGGGCAGAGAATTTAAGGGAGCTTAGAGAAGGAAGTAAGGATTAAGGAGGGCCTCTTGGCTCTATTGAAAACCAGTAACAGACCACACACCCATTGTGCAATATATACAACACTATGTACACGAATACCACCTCCTCACACATAGAGATACAACATGACATAGTGATGAAAACACTGGATTTGGGGATCAGAAGACCTATGTTACTGGATAAGTCCCAAGTATTCTCTTCTATAAAATTAAAAGGTTGGTTTAGATGAGAGGTTCTTAATTTGTGTGTGTGTCATGAACCCCATTAGTGATCTAGTGAAACTTGTGGGCCCCTTCTCAGAATAATTTTTTTTAAGAAAATTCATAATTAAAGGAAACACTATATTTCAGTCAGAAGTTACAGAAAATATACAATTGTTTTCCCCACACAAATTCATAGACCTTCTGAAATCTATCCATGGATCCCCTGGGAAATTTGTGGATGCACGTTAAGTACACCTAGATGACATGATAGATAAAGCACCTTCCTAAGACAGTTAGGTAGCACAATGGATAGAGTGCCAGGCCTGGAGTTAGGAAGACCTGACTTCAAATTAGACTTCAGACATTTACTAGTTGTGTGACCCTGAGCAAGTCACTTAACCCTGTTTGCCTCGGTTTCCTCATCTGTAAAGTGAGCTGGATAAGGTAATGGCAAAGCACTCTGGTATCTCTACCCAGAAAACCCTAAATGGGGTCACAAGGAGTCAGATATGACTGAATAACAATGCTCCTTCCAGATCCAAAACCTATGAGTCTTACATATTGGACACACACAATGAATCTGATGTTATTTAGATATGTAACTGATATTTAAACAGGGTGCCCAAACCAGACTCCCTAATATTTTCTGGATTGCCAGAGCCTGAGGAATGATGGCAGCTGGGAAACTGAGAGGACAGTGGGAAATTTCTGAATTGTCATTTTGTGTAATATGACCTGAAATGTAGAACTGCCCCCTAGTTCCTTCTCAGAGGTTGGGAGCAGTGAGTGCTTTTAAGAAGCAGGAGGTTGTGTGAGAGGACAAAGCAATGTTAAAGAAGTACATCGCATGCTGTGGTCATGCCTGCCCCTTCCTCCCATTTGCCTGGAGATGCCAGTTCTTCTTTCCTGAGCCATACATTGTATGGTAGCACTTGGCTATTACTGGGTGAAATCAGGGTAGCTGACTGCCAGGAACTGGCTTTCGAAATTGAAACTGCCAGCCTGAGTGGCCAATGCAACTGCTGACCCACACACTTCACAAGAAGCTATTTGGGAGGAGATGAGAAACTTTCAGGAGCTGAGATAGGGAAGGTCTCATCCATCAGGCATCTCGGGGTTCCCAGCATCCATATACCTCAACAATACAACTTCTTGGACCTGCCTTCTTAGAATGGCAGCAAGAGAGATAAATTCGACTGGGAGAATAGTCATTCAGATGACAAAACAATCATTTAGGGCACTGAGTCTGGACTGCATGGAGAACCAGAACAAATTTCAAAAATCTCAGATGCCAGTGATTAAAATGTTCCAGAGCAACTCCTTGTGCTTCTTAAGACCCAGTTGTTCCCCTTTTCTCTTGTTTTTTATTGTTCCATTTCAGGACCCAGTGAGGAGCTCTGGGGCCCAGCATTGACCTCCTTATTCCCTTTTCTGTGACTTAGAGCAGAGAAGGAAGTTCAAGAAGTATGCTAACATAGGCACCTTGAAACTCTTCTGTTTTTGATATGTTAAATAAATTCAATGGTCACTAAATATTTTTTTGCCTGAATCTTATAAATGGAGTTGCTGATCAATAAAGAGTAAGACATTTTCCAGAGACATGGTAGAGGGAAAGAGCCATTGATTCTATATTAATATCCAAAGTTTTTCAGATTCTAGCGGAAATTCAGAACCTGATCGGCACAAGTTTATCTTTGCCTAGCTCTTTAAAGGGACAGGTTGGCTAGATTGGATATGCCCGTTGTCATGGAGATACAATGGGGGTCTGACACATGACTAGACTACATAAGGTCATTCTCTTCCTATGAAGGACGATAGGGAGATGCTTCTGGGAGAATTGGATGGTGCATAAGGGACGTGCCTAGGGAAGACTGGAACCTGTGTAGATATTCTGTAACTAGTTCCAGTTGGCTAAGCAAGTATTAAAAAGCTCTTTAATTGGCTGTGGAGGTATTAAAAAAAACCCTATAAATTTTTCTTATGGTCTCTTTGCCTTCTTAATTCCTTCAAGATATAGCTGATTCCTTCACTCATGGAATCCGATGAATGCAATGAATTTAGGAACTTTAAAATATCAGGAGAACAAGCCTCAAGAAACTGGGGGTTCAAGTGAAGGCTGGGTTTCTCAGCCAGTGTAGCATCGATGCCCCAGGAACACAGAGCCATTATCAGGAATTAATTTCAGGATTCAAATCCAATGGAAGGACTCATCCAGGAGTCATGCTGCATCTGGACAAGAACTTGTTGGGACCAGATCAACAAGTAAACAAACATTTATTAAGAGCTTACTCTGTGCCAAGCACTGTGCTAAGTCCTGGAAATACAAATACAAGCTGAGAGAAAGATAGTCCCAGTCCCCAAGAAGTTTGTTCCAACGGGGATAGAAAATGTATCAAAGGAAATTGAAAAGGCAGGGAAGGACCAGTGCTTTGTAGTTTTGTGAAATAAGTTTTGAGCCCACTCCATAGAGGTTGTTTGTACATTCATTCTTTCTATAACCTCGAAGTAAATATTCCTTTGTAAAAGCGACCTGACGGTAAGTAGCTAAATGGAACTGAGAGTGCTGGTTACTGACCCTCTAGCAATGAAGGAGAGAAGAGTGAGTGTGGGTTCAAGGTAATGGCAATAAAAAAAAGCTTCCCTCAAACCCCTCATTGGACCCTCGAACCTTAAGTGCTCCAGGAGAGAGATAGAACACGCTTGCTACAGCAAGAATCTTCAGCATAGAGCCATCAATAGCTTATGTGCCGCATTCAGCCTTGTAACGATCCCAAGTGCAGCAGAAACAGATTAAAATGCAATTGAGAAATATTTAGGAAAACAAATAAAAATATAGAATAATAATATATAATATGATATAAACATATACAAAAACGCAATAAAAACATAGCTGACATTACATTTTAAAACTGTCAAGATGAGGCTTACAGGGATCCTTATGTCCAGTTTAGCTGTCCTATTAACTTAAACTCTATTTGAGTTTGACATCAAGGCTTTAGCACATGTGTCACAGGGACCTTGACAGAACAAGTGGGCTGGTGGAAGGAGTAGAGCACCACCTAATGAGCAAATTATAAACTACACTCCCTTGCAGACTCACTCTTGTAGTGTCTGAAGTATCATCCAGGACACTATCATACACACCCTGCCTGCATCTGCGTCACCAAAATAAATATTAAGGGCTGCTGATCCTCATCGAAGATTAGCCTAGAAATAGACTAATAGAACCTGAATTCAAATACAAACCCAAATACATATGTGACCCTGAGCAAGTCACTTAACCTCGATTGTCTCCCCTCTTTCACCCTCCCCCAAAAAGAAAAGACAAAGAACAAATGGAGAACAAATGAATAGAGAAAATTTTAGGCAAAAAGATATAACATGGTAGAGTAGAAGGAAAATCTAAGCTCCTTGGAGAGACTTCTCTTTTTTTGTCTTTATATGTCTAGATTCAAGCAGTCTTGTATTGTGCTTAATAAATGACTGTCAAATTGACTTGAATTATTGAAGTGAAAGAGCACTGAATTTAGTGCCAGAAACTGGGTTTAGGTCATGATTTTTCTGATTTTCTAATCTAATTAAGAAGGCTTTCCTCTGAAAATGCAGGTAGAGAGAATAAAGTGCCTACATATAATTTTTAATTGAAGGGATGAGATGTGTTCTGCTTGGTTCCAGAAGAGAAACTAGGAGATGTAAACTAGAAGAAGTAAAAAAGTTTTGGGGGGTGATGGGTGTCACAAAGTGTAGTTTAATTTGACAATGACTGGTAACAGCACTTATGTTGACTTCCATGTCAATTTTACTGGTTCATTCCTGGTCCCAGATGTGCAGAACTCATGACTCCTGACCTTTACAAGTGGTGTCTGGGACTTAAGATCCCTCAGAAGTAAAGCCAGAGGCCCTCTGCAATCAATTTCTTCATTCAAAATGGAGATTTTGATAGTAGTGCTCCTTAACTCATAGTAGTGCCCTTTGTAAGTTGTAAAATGTTATTTCAGTGTCAAATATCCAAAGAAAGAAGGTTAGGACATAGATAAAATCAGCATTTTTTTGTTATAGCAAAGAATTGGAATGTAAGATGAGGTAAGAAAATAATTGAGGAGTGGGTGAATGAAACATGGTATAGGAACGTAATGGAATGTTATTAATATGGCTTAGGGTTGCCAGGAACCCCGAAATGTCAAGGTATATGGCAGCATCTGCCTAGAATGAATTGGAGCATTGAAATGAAACCTTCCAGTCAAATGACAAGGTATATGGTAACACCAGTGAGTTATAATACCAACTGATACTTATATACAAAAAGCACAGTGAAAGATTCTGGATGGAATTGAGCAGTAGTAAGTAGTCTGGGGTAGGCCAGGTGCCACTGAGAAAGGACGATCGAACCGGCTAATTAGGTGATCTAGATGGAATTAAAGACTGCAGGCATTATGCCAGTAGTCAAGGGTAGGCCAAGAATGACAGTGAAAGGAATGTCAAATAAGCTAATTAGTTGATCTAGGTGGGCTGGGGTGGGTCCATTGCCGCAGGCGTAGGCACCTTGGATCTGTGCTGCTGAAATGCGTGCATTGCTTTCAAAGACATGGTCTTTTCCTTTTAGGGATCCGGGTTCCATCACCCCATCATTATGGAGCTGTAAGAGATTGTTCAGAGCAGACTTGTATGAGGTGATGCAGAGTGAAGTGAGTAGACTCACGAGAGCAATTTGTGTAGCAACCACATTATAAAGAAAAGCAGCTCTAAAATACCGAAGAATTCTTATCAGTGGAATGACCAGTTTTGACTCCAGAGGCCTGAAGATGAAGCACTATTCTCACTTTCTGACAGAGAGAAAATGGACCAGAAGTGGAGGATGCTGTACACATTTTCAGATATGGACACTGTGTAGATTTGTTTTATTTTATAATAATCTTTGTTAGAAGAATTTTAAAAACCAGGTGTGTGAGAATTGAGGGAAGGAGGGCTGATGATTCATTTTTTCATCTATTAATCAAGAATGATTAAAAAAAGAAAGGAGCAGAAAAGAAAGGAAGTTCAGGGGAGATATAGGCACAGGTTAACATGTTGGATTTATTAAATACTTTTTTAAAATCAAACTCTATGTAGTTGTGATTTGAGATTTTCTACACAGTCCTCTTTCTCTCTCCTCTGTACATGGAAACATTCATGTCTGTTGGTGTTTATCAAGCTCAGAATAACAAAAATGAAAATCTAAAAACAAATAAATCTGAATTACCACATATTCATGAACTTGCTTTCCTAATGAATATTAGCGACCTCTAGTGCTGATTTTGTAAATAGACAATGGTGTTGTAAACAAATCGGAAGACAGTAGACTCCTTAAATTGAGAATTTGGAGGTTAGCTAGTCTAATCCCTGGGCGCCATGAATAAATCCACACTAATCCATTCCTCTGCACAAACATTTCCAGTGATCCAGAACTCTTCAATTCTTCAAGAGGCAAGCCCATTCCTTTGGGGGATGCCTCTAGTTGTCAGAAGTTCTTAAATCTACTTCTCTGTAACTTCTACCATTGCTTCTAATTTTTCCCTCTGGGACTAAATGGAACAAGTCTACTGAACAGTTTTATCTGGGCAATTTAATCCCTCCTCCTGCATTTTCAATTGAAAGCCTGCTTAATCACATCAGTCAATCAATCAATAAGAATTTATTCAGCATTATTAATTAAGCATCATTTATTAATATTAAGAATATTATTATATATGTGTGTGAGAGGCAGGAGAGATACAAAGGCAAAGATGAACCAGACCCTGCTCTCGAGGAACTTATATTGTATAGGAGTAGATAAAAAAGTCTATACAAAAGATATACCAAAAGGATATTTAAAAGTATAGACAATATATATACAAAAAACATAAGGTAATTTTTAAGGGGGAAGCACTAATAGTTTAGGAGAGCCAGGAAAGGCCTCATGAGAAGGTAACATCTCAATCAAGTTTTGAAGGAGAAGTTTCCAGATGTAGGGGATCAATAAAGTGGCATGTGTGAGGAAGCTCAATTAAGTTAAGTTGACTGGACTATATAGAATATGTGAAGTATGTGAGCATGTATCTGGCTAGGCATGACTCAGATCAATGGTTCAGGCTCCAGATTAGAACAAAATGAGATAGTCCTAAGTCATATAACATTTAACAAAAGAATTTCATTAATAATAGTATGGATTCAGCAAAGACACAGCATTGATTGAGTTGGGCACAGCCTGCCCTCATCTCTTCATTTACCACAGTGGCATGTTGTCAAAAGGACCTGTGAAGTCTGAAGAGTTCTAAATTCTTAGCTGGCACTTGTCTTTTTCTCTTAAGGGACCAGAATTTCAAGTCCATGGTTCAAGATTTTGTTGCTTAGATCAATTAAATATTGAGAACAGTTTGCCTTTTAGGGGAAAACTAGCCAAGGCTCCATGGAGTAAATGTTGCTCCCATATCCTGGAATGGTAGGTCAGAGCTAGGTTGTGAAGTTTAAATGCAAAAAGAAGACAAATGAGACATTTTTGGTTCATATGGCTGCCTGAACAGAGGCAGACCACTCAATTATTATATACCTACTCCAGCAAAAACAAACAAAAAACCCTAAAATTCACTCTAATCACTAATCACTTATCACTAATGGTAAAAAAAAAAAAGAAGTTCGATAAGTGATTTCTTCCACTCCCAGAACTGCACAAAAGAAGTCAGCCAAAAGCCCACAGGCAATAGCAAACAAGATCTACAACAATATCAGGGCCAGCTGTTGGCTGGCAAATAGCTAGTAGCTGCCCAGCTCAACCAAAGACCAGCCAGAAACAAATGTAGCCTACAAAGGTATGTGTTTGGAGGCATCATCAGAAAAGAGACTTCCCACAAGAAAGTCCTAGCGAAATTGAAAACCAACTACTCTAAAGAATTACTATAGATCTAAGGAGGCTTAAAAAAAAAGTCCAACCTAGGAAAGAATATCAGCTTCAAGCAGATATTCAAAGGGGAAAAAAAATGTATTTTTCCACAGGGACTATTTGAGTACCTAGAAGAAATAAAGTAAGTGATAACAAATTAAATAAGGGATCTAGAGAAAAGAATTAAAAGAAGTCAAAAGTTGGCATTCTCATGTCAAATAAAAACAAAAAGCATCCAGAAAAGAGTTCAAAAAACCAAGAAGCCACAATCAGGCCCACACAAGACCTGGCAGCTTCCATTATGAATGTGAGGTGAGCTTACAGTACAACATTCCAAAATGCAAAAGAAGCAGGTATATGACTGAGAATAATTCACCCTGTAACTGAATATAGAGGAAATGAAAATAGGTAATGGAAAAGAGGATTTTTCTGAATTTCTGATGAAAAGATCAAAGCTGAGTAGGCATTCTTTGAAATGCAAACAAGAATCAGGAGAAAACTAGAAAGGTAATTTGAGCTGATAGGGTTGTGTGATGATATAATATTAATATTCTAATACAGAAAGAAAATTCCAAATCTTGGTATTTTCCAAGTATACTGAGGAAGTTAAAAAAGAAAAACAGATGACCTGGGAATTGATTAGTTCTGTTTTGAGGGTTTTAAGAGGGGAAAGGCAAGGAAAGGTAAAAATCAATACACTACTTTGGAAAGAAGGAAGAAGAGGATTGAATTTGCAGTATCTCATAATTGGGTATTTGTGAAAAGAACCAGCTAAGTGTTGAAGTGGATAGAGTACCAGTCCTAAAGTCAGAAAGACTTCTCTTCCTGAGTTCAAATCTGGTCTTGGACACTTACTAGCTATGTGACCCTGAGCAAGTCACTTAACCCTGTTTGCCTCAGTTTCTTCATCTGTAAAATGATCTGGAGAAGAAAATGGCATACCCAAATAGGGTTATGAAGAGTTGGACACAAATGAAAAAATGACTGAATAACCAGAGCAGAAAATAAATTACACCAAAATGGAGGAAGAGATGAGTGAAGGAAATATCAGATGAACCTCACTCTTATCTGAAACAGACAAAAGATGATTGAACACATATAAACACACATATACACACATAGTCAATAGGGAAAGAAGTGAGGTGGGGGAAAATGGAGTGGAGGAAAAAGGGAATATAAAATTGAAGGGGAAATAGTCAAAAGCAACTTTCCTGATCTTAAAGAGGGGATAAAAAAAGGAAAAAAAGACAAGAAAAAAAATTAGGACTCAACTGGGATTATATGGTATATAATATATGGTATATAAATGTCATGGAATATTGTTGTGCCATACGAAATTATGAAAGAGACAATTTCAGAGAATCCTAGGAAGTAGAAATTGATACAGTGAAGTGAGCAGAACCAGAAGAACAATTTATATATTAACAACTTTGTAAAGAAAAACAATTCTGAAAGACTTGAAAACTCTGATCAAAGAAACAGCCAATCAGGTTGTTCCAGAGGACCTACTTTGTGAAGAACATTACCCACAGAAAATGATGGAATCCATGTACACAAAGAATCATACATTCTGAGATAGGAACACTTAGTGTTTTTGTTTCGCTTGACTATACATTTTTGTTAAAAGGGGTTGTTTTTCTTTGGTTTTTAAATGGAGAGATTTGAGAGGAGCAGGAATAACGATGCCTCTCCCTAAAAAGAGAGTTATGGAAATATGCTAAATGAATAGAAGACAGAAGAAAGTTCTGAAGAAAGCACGGACAAAAGGAACAGTTTAGAAAGTAATCTATGGAAATAGTTTTACACACACATATGTGCGAATATGTGATGTAAAATGGAGACTTGGTTTCACATTCTATCCTCCTTTGGTCTGCTGTGTATATACAGAAATGCACTCTTCTTTTGGTTTAGAATTAAATTTAAATTAAAGTTTAGAAGTTGAGGATTAAATTTAAATTTTAAAAGTTATGTCTGAGAATTTTTTCTTTTTTTCTCTACTTTTAGTTTAAAGCCTTCTTGGATCAGACACATCACGCAATCTTCAAGCAAATATATTTTTTCTAACATTATTACATGTATTCTGTCCCTGGCAAAGAGCCTATCATTCCAGTGTCTTAGCCATGGCCCCCCAAAAAATCTAATCACTTCTTCAACACTCTTAGTCAACTATTCACTTCCCGTATCTTCCTTTCTCTTGAAAAATCCCAACCTTTAATTGGAAGAAATGACAACACCACAACTGTGCCCCTAAACCCTTGAACTTAATTCCCAGGACTTCTTGGTCCCTAAGGTCCATTTTCAGTTTTCTGATAGCAATATTTTTGTCCCCACATTAATCACCAGAAGTGAGTCATCTAAGGGTGACGTTATACTTCTGACCTCCTATACTCTAGTCAAGCACATAATGAGCAAATTAATTCCTCAGGAAATCAGGCTAATGCTTGATGATTCTCAGAATTCTTTTTTCTCTAGACTTGTTCCCACTTCCAACATTGAAAGTGAACCTAGGCTGCAGAACTAGTAAGTATTCTTTCATGAATTCATCATCTCTCACCACCTCTAACCAGGTCTCTTCTAATTCCCCATTTCTGTCAATGGTACTCCAGATTCAATTCTTTGGAGGTATTTCATTTCTCCCTCCTTGTTATTCCTTATAACTGCCACTAAATCCTGCCAATTTTCCCTTACATATATTATATTCATCTTATCCCAAACCCTCATCCTTCCATGCTTCTATTATGACAATTACCTAATTGGGCTTCTTCTCTTCAGGCTTTTTTGGAACTCAGAAAACATAACCAGATTAATTGTTCTCATACATCTCTTTTATCCATTTTAGTCAGGAATTTACATTCCAATAGGTCACCATTGCTTACAGAAACCCTTCATGGTATCATTTATCTATGAATTGTTATATAAGGATGAGGTCAGAGAATGTAGACCTGAAGCTCTCCTGAAGACACCTGGGGACTCCTTGGACTTGGTAACTCAGGGATTTACGGATGACAGACTTCCTAGGTTGCTTCCGACTATGTGGTAGACCAACACTTAAAGGACTTTTGATATGATGGAGAAGAGTCAGAGGCAGTGGGGTAAAGCACTGCATCAATTAAAAGGTGAGAAAATTTCCATCTTCTTTATTCAATCCTCCAACTGACACCATTTAACTCTGGGTCTTCTAGTGTGAAGTGGGGAACAGGAAAACCTTTTCCAATCCCAGCATGATGGTGATGGTTCTCACTAGGTGGGCTTACACTTGTGGCCCTGCCCACCTTTTCCACTTTGTTTCCCTTGAGTAGGTGACTGAGGTGGGATGAATCCACGCTTAGAGGTGACTTTGTGTATCTGAGAGATCTGGAGCTCCTGTGTCTCTGGTGTTCATTTGAGAAGATGATCTCCAAGAAGATAAGACCATGACCATGAGCTAGGTTCACCTGAAGATTGTATTTGTCCTTCATTTTTGAAGATGACCATGACGTCAGGGAAATGGTGACGTGGCTTGAAGTTAATTTGGAGGCCATCCTAGTTTAGAGGGAATGTCAACGGTAACTATTTCTCTTTGGAACAGCAATCCTTAGGATCTGCCCCTCCCGGCTTGATATTTTTTCTTTTTTTCTAATTAAAGAAGCCATTTCTTGACTCACTCCTTAAGGAAGTCTATTCACTGAATGGGAGTTACCTCATTTTCCTCTTCCAGAACTAACTCTGAAAACAGTAACACAAAAAGCATGAAGCTCAACACAGTGCCAAGTTTAAAATAAAAAAATAGGCTGGAAAAAAGAGCAAACAACAACAAAAAGAATTTGACCATCAAAAGCTACTATAGTAGCAGGGAAGACCAAGACACAAACTCAGAAGGAGACAACAATGTGAAAACAGCTACAAAAAAAGCCTCAAAGAAAAATGCTCATTGGACCCAAATCCAAAAGGAATTCCTAGAAGAATTTTAAAGAAAGAGATAATATTGGTAGAGGAAAAAATGGGAAAATAAATGACAGTGGTACAAGAAAATTATGAAAAGAAAATTAACAGCTTGGTAAAAGAGGCACAAAAAAGACTAAAGAAAATAAACACTTAAAAAAAAACACCAGAAATGATCTAATGATAAAAAAGATACAAAAATCAAGTAAGAAAAGAACTCCTTACAAAACAGAGTAGACCAAATGGAAAAGGAGGTACAAAAATTCACTGAAGAAAGGAACTTAATAAACAGAATTGGTCATATGGAAAAAATAGTTCAAAATCCTCCCTCTCATAGGCACTAGCCTTGTCACCCTGGGCAAGTCACTTAATCTCTCTACACCAATTTCCTCAACTGTAAAATAAAGACTTAATGACCACTAAAGTCCTTCCATCTCTAACTATATGATCCTATTGTAGCATTAAAAAATTGCTGTTGGGCTCATAGGAATTGGAATACCACACCAAGTCCCTTTTCTTAAATGGTTTATCTGTCCCCAACTCAGGCACATGGTCCAAGCTGGGTGACCTATAATGACAGGGATGCTAGATTTCCTTTTCTCAAATTCTTTGATTAATCCTCTAACCCAAAACATCTATTTAAAGCTTAGGTACTGACTCCTGTATAGGACCTCCTGAAAGTGTGGAATAGAAATGTATCGTGTGAATCAGGTATAGGACAGGTATTTTATTCTTATGTACAAAAGAAATACTAAACATAAGAGACTCACAGCATGCAATGACAAAATAACAAAAAGAGACTCAATAACTCATAATTATGGTTACCATCTATTGGAAAGCTAATATTTAAACCTCATCACTTTGCAGGACTGTTGATTAAACATTTTATATTTCACTTCAGCTCTGTACTGTTTCCCTCAAAGAGGGAGAGAAAAGAGAAAGAGAGAGAGAAAGAAAGAAGGAAAGAAAGAAAGAAAAAGGAAGGAAGGAAGAAGGAAAGAAACAAATAAGAAAAGAAAGAAAAAGAAGAGAAGAAAAGAAATCTAGCTAGTAAATCCCAAGTAAACTGGGCAGCTTCTGGCCATCAAAATTCACCTTTCTTTGGAGAGGAGAAAGAGAGGGAGAGGGAGAGGCAGAAGAGGAGCAGAGTTACCCAGCTATCTGAGGCCCATTCAGGCAGCTCAGTCTACTCACAGGTTAGGTTCGTCCTTCATTTTCGAAGAGAACCATGATATCAGGGAAATGATGACATGACTTGCAGTTGACTTTGTTTTGAGTGAGGGAGGGCAGTACAAGGTCACCAGCCTCACTTTCTCCTCCAGAGTCATCTGGTTCCAGTGACCAGATAGATATTCATCAGGATGACTGGAGATGGCCCAGAATGTACTGAGAGATCCTGGTCCTTTTAGGCTAAGGCCTTTCCAGTCCCTGCACCCACAAACGGTAATGCTTCTCTTTGCCTTAGAACTTTGACCAGGGTCCGTGCTCTCTTGTGACTGACCCCCAGCACTCCTCTGTGATTTAGAACTGTGCCCCAGAATTGTGTTTAGACCACAGAGTTGCTAATCTGTACCAACTGTACCCAGTGCTAGCAAAGGATCCCCTATAATCTCTTTCTGACCAGCTGTATGACTCCCTTACTGTCTCTTGGCTGAGAACTCCCAAAGCTGGTGCTGTAGCCACTATTGCTGCCACTGTGTGTGTAGGGGGGATTGAGGGGGCCTCTCCTCCAGACAAGTCTCCACAAATTTCTCCTGTTGACCTCCTAAGCTTTCCTAGGCTGGAAAAAATGCCTCAACCTAACCTTTTATTAGCCCTATCACTCCAAAATTTGATTTCAGGCATTATTTCAAAGTTAATTGGAGGGGAATATTGAGAGAATTCATCTGAGTTACCTCTAATTCACCATCTTGGATACCCCTTTGAGTATCTTCTTGCCCTTATCAGAGTGTTAATCTCCCCTGCTAGACTAGATTTTGGGGGATATGTAGATCTATAATAATTATGTAGAATGGTTTGTATCCTTGATTGACTCAAGACTCCAGGTTTGTTCATGAACTAGGGCTGTGTGCCAGAGCTAGGCTCCAACCCCTGCTAAGCTTTTGACTAGGGTGGTTGGCCCTGTTTGGTCTTAATTTGATTTACCTGGGTTCTTGCACTGATCTCTACCTCTTGGGGTTACACCCTCCTGGCTTTTTGGAGTTCAGAACCTTGGATCTTCAGGACACTCTATGATGTCTCTGTACACAGTGCAAGGCATGTGGTTTAAGTGCAGCCACACCATACTGCTGCAGAGGATTTCTGAGGTCCCCACTGTGGATTCCAACCACTCAGGGATTTCTTAGAGAGACTTCTACTTTTGTTGTTTGTGGATACAGAGCTCTACAGGCTACATGGGTCTCTGGCCTGTCCCTGATCACACTGGCCGACTGCTGGAGTGTTTGCCAATCCTATGACTGATTTTACTTGTAGGTCCAAGTTCCTGTTACCACTGGGCTTTTGCCTGACTCTTTTGTGCAGTTTAAGGGTGGAAAAAGTCACTTACTACATTTAATTTCTTGATTATTATTTAGGCTGATGTAACTTTTAGGTTTTTGCTGCAATTGGTGTGGGGAGCTCATTTATCTGTTTTACTTCAGGCAGTCATTAGTTAGCCAGAAGTTCAGATATTACTTTTAAATCACACATTAGATAAAGCAACCGATAGTAGAGATTCCTGATAATTTAAAAAACCTTCATGGCTTCATCTGTCTACATACTTGTAAAATAAAGTCCCTTTCTTATGTGGCCTTTTACTGAAAGAACACCCAAAAAAAAGCCATTTGTGTGTGAAAAACACTTCAGAAAGCAGCTTGAGGAGAAATGCAGTGATGCAAAGACCCAAGAGAAAAGGAATCTCTAGATAAAAATTCTTAGAGGGAGACAGAAAGTTCTAAGAGGATTTGAGCAAAAGTAATGTATAGACTGATGATTAAGGTGGTTATGCCACCTTCTCTCCTTGGATACTGCCACCTTCTTGACATAGGCCTTCATTATCTCATGACTAGACTATTGCAATAGCCTACTAGTTGATCTCCTGCCACAAATCTCTCCCTATTCCAACCCATCCTCTGTTCAGCTATCAAAGTGATCTTCCTAAAGAACAGATCCAACCACATCATTTCCTTACTCAATAGACTCTGATGATTCATCTGTAGGATCAAATGTAAAATCCTTTGTTTGGTGTTCAAAGCTCATCACCTGCTCCTTTAAATTTCCAGTCATCTCATACCTTACTCCCTGACCCTCCCCAAATCCCATTCCCTTCAAACTAGTGACCCTGGCCTTCTGGTTATTCCCCAGATGGGACACTTCATCTACCAACTCCAGGCATGCCATCTCCCAATTGACTGTCCCCCATACCTGGAATGCTCTCCTTCTTCACGCCTCCTAGCTTCCTTCAAGTCCCAGCTAAAATCCAACATGCAATATTGATTACCCTAGCCCCCCACTGACCAAAGACCAGGTGGATTACTTTTCACCTCTTTTAGGGTTCTTCAGTACTATTAAGGGGATTTGAGGACTCTCTGAAACTGACTCCATCCTCCACTTATAGTGTTCCCTTCCAATGTCAGGTGGGTCTTTTGCAGCCCAGTTCCATTTAGACACTAACGGTCAAATTGGCTTTTACAAAGGAATATTTACTTCAAAGGACAAAATCACAAATGTACAAATTCTCCAATCACAGTGGGATGTATAAATCTCCACACTCCTCCCCTTCCCTCCAGCCTTGCTTTGTGGCTTAGTTAAGTGTTCCTATAGTGCACAGTCCCAAGTTCCAAACCCAAACTCCATCGCTGGCTCAAGTCCCAAATATGTAGGCTTCTCCACAATTCCCTGCCAGGTTGGTTGGTTACAACACTGCTCCTTCGATCCTAGCTCTAAGGTTGCCATGATTCAAACAGCCCAGTCTGGGGGGGATCACTAACCAAGAAGAGAACAGAAGCAAACCCCCATCCCATACTCAAAGAGAGAGTGAGCAGGAAAAGTCCTTCTCTTCTCATGGGCTCAGTTGTGCCCAAGCTGTGGAGAACTGTGATCTTTACCCTCTGTGAGCAATAGAAGAGAGAATGAAAGAAAAGAGACTGTCTCAGTCCCATCTGACTAGCTTAAGAGGGCTGACATGGTTTGGGACCCCCAAAATGTCAGGGTACAGGGCAGCACTGCCTGGAATGAATTCACAAACTCTAATCATCTTTCTGTCGAGTGGCAAAGTTTATTGTGACACTGAAAGAATAGGGGGGAAGTTCCTTAGGGAACTTGCAACTGAATGGGGGTGAATCAAAGGTGATATAGAAAAAGTACAGTGAATGGTGTGCGAAGTGTGTTAATTAAGTGATGCAGGGAGTGGAATTAAGGAGTGGTCAACATATGTAAGTATTCTGAGCGCTGGGCTGCTGGGATGTGTGGAAAAACTCAGGGAGTCAACAGAGATAGTTTTGTTGAAGGGACAAGAAAGAAGGGTCACCAGAGATGGTCCTTGGGCAGGCACCCCCTGTGCCTACACTCATAGCTTTTATCTGAGGAATTACAGGGTCAACTCTGTGTGTGTGTGTGTGTGTGTGTGTGTGTGTGTACGTGTGTGCACAACAGAGAGAGATTTTCTCACGGGAGTGGGGTGCAGCTTGCTGAGATTCTGGGTTGCTTTCAGAGACATGGTCTTTGCCTTTTGGGGTCCAGGTCCTAATACCCCCCACATCCACATAGTAGGGGGAAAAGAGTGGGCATGATCCAAAGGCCCCTTAGGGCCTCCATGTTAAGAGATCTGGGCATACCCAGATAAGCCTAGTTATATATAAGAAGCCTTTCCTATCCTTCCTATATCTAGTGCCTTTCTTCTGTTAATTACTTCTAACTTATTCTGTAAATAGTTTGTCTGTTCATAAGTTTGTACATCTTATCTCTCCCATTAGAATGTGAGGTCTTTTAGAGCAGGGATTGTCTTACTTTTTTTATCTCTAGCTCTTAGCACATTGCCTGGAACACAGTAGGTACTTAACAAATGTTTATTGACTGACTAGTGCATTGTTTCCTAGCATCTAATTACATATGACATGTCTTAGTACTTTAAAGTTTAATCCCAGGAAACTCAGACTCCAAGAACAGTTTAGGAACTATGTCATAGTTGTATATTGACTATTTGTGTCAGATCTGACAGAGAAGTGGAATTGGGGTTTCTTAAATTAAAGATCCTGACTGAAGGTGGGAGAGATGGAGGACCTGTGGAATTAGAAGGTAGTCAGCAGTGTTAGAAGCTATATACAGAAACCAGAAGACAGAAGCAAGACAGAGCTGAGAAGTCAACACAAGCCGAGAAGCAGAGAGAAAGGCAAAGTTAGCAGTGGCAACAAGCCACCTTGGGCTGAGGATACCCTACTAGAGACTCGCAGGCCCTGTAATTCATTAGGGTGATTGGATTGTTTGAAAAGACCACTAAAGAAAAGCTGCCTTGCTCTTTAGCGCCATCTTGTATTTACTTAATTTTTATGCTGTATACTTTTATATTTATACTTGCTGTCTCCTCCATTATAACATAAGCTCTTTGTGAGCAGGGATTGTTTGATTTAAAAAAATTTTTTTTAAATTTTAGTTCCAAATATTCTCCCTTCCTCCACCTTCCCCCATTCATCAAGAAGGCAAGAAATACCTTTCCATCATACATAGGAAGTCATGCAAAACACATTTCCACATTAGCCATGTTGCAAACAAACAAGAAAAATGAGGTGAAAAAAATATGCTTCATTCTATACTCAGAGTTCATCTGTTTTCTCTCTGGAGGTCGAGGAGCATTTTTCATCATGATTCTTTTGGAATTGTCATGGGCCAGAGTAGCTAATTCTTTCACAGATGATTATCATTAGAATATTGATGTTACCATGTACAATGTAGTTCTGCTCACTTCACTTCGCATCAGTTCATATAAATCTCAGGTTTTTCTGAAACCATCCCCTTCATTTCTTATAGCATAATGCTATCCATCATAACCGTATAGCACAGTTGGTACAATCATTCCCCAATTGATGGGTATTTCCTTAGTTTCCAATTCTTTGCCACCACAAAAAGATCTATGTTTTTGTCCTGTTGGGTCCTTTCCTTTTTTCTTTGATATCTTTGGGGTATAGACCTAGTAGTGCTATTGCTGGATCAAAGGGTATGAACAGTTTCATAGCCCTTTAGGCATAGTTCCAAATTGTTCTCAAGAATGGTCAAACCAGTCTCCTATTCCACCAACAGTGCATTTATCATACCTATTTTGCCCCCCTTTATCATTTTCCTTTTTTATCATATTAGTCAATCTGATAGGTATGAGGTGGTACCTCAGAGTTGTTTTCATTTGCATTTCTCTAATCAATAGTAATTTAGAGTATATTTTCACTTGATTATTGATAGCTTTAACTTCTTCTGAAAACCACCTGTTCATATCCTTTAACCATTTTTTTCAGTTGGGTGATGGCTCTATTTTTAGAAATTAGACTCACTTCCCTAAATATTTGATAAATGATACCTTTATCAGAGAAGCTTCCTATAAAAAAAATCCCTCCCTCCTTAGTTTCCTATTTTCCTTCTAATTTTGGCTTCATTGGTTTTTGTTTGTGTAAAATTTTTCCAATTTGATGTAATAAATATTACCCATTTTACCTGCCATGATCCCCTTTAGCTCTTGGTAAGTCATGAACTCTTCCCTTATCCATAGATCTAACAAGTAATTTTTTTCCAGGCTTCTCTAATTTATGATATTACCCTTTACATCTAAATAATGTACCCATTTTGAGCTCATCCTGATATACAAAGTGAAATGCTGGTCTTTGCCTGATTTCTGCCATACTGCTCTTCAGTTCTCCCAGCAGTTTTTGTCAAATAGTAAGTACTTGTCCCAAGACCTTGGATCTTTGGTTTTATCAAACACTAATGGGCAAGTCACTTAGCCCTGTTTGCCTCAGTTTTCTCTTTCCCTGCCCCTAATATGTCACATTCATCATAGGAGACTGAAATGCCAAAGAAGGAAGTCAAAAGATAATTGGAATAATGGACAAGTTTGCCCTTGGAGTACCAAATGAAGCAGGGCAGAGACTAACAGTTTTGTCAAGATAACTTGTTAGTCATACAAGCACTCTTTTTCAACAACTCAAAAGTGACTCTACACATGAACATCACCAGATGGTTAATATAAAAATCAGATTGATTATGTACTTTGCAGACAAAGGTGATGTTCTCTACAGTCAGTTAAGACAAGATCTGGAGAACTTCTTATTGCAAAATTTAGACTTAAATTGAGGAAAATAGGGAAAACCACCAAACCATATAGGTATGACCTACATGGCATCTCTTGTGAATATGAAGTAGTGACAATGAATAGATTTAAGGGATTAGATCTGGTAGACAGAGTGCCTGAAGAACTATGGATAGAGGTTCACAATATTGTATAGGAGATGGCAACAAAAAAAATTCCAAAAAAAAAAAAAGAAGAGCAAGAAAGCAAAGTCTGAAGAGGCTTTACAATAGCTGAGGAAAAAAGGAAAGTAAGTGGTAAAAGAGAAAAGGAAATATAAACCCAACTGAATGAAGAATTCCAGAGAATAGCAAGGGAAAATAAGGTTTTCTTAAATAAGCAATGGAAATAAATAAAAGAAAACAATTAGAATGTTCTTCAAGAAAATTAGAGATATCAAGGGAAAATTTCAGGCAAAAATGGGCATAAAAAAGTAAAAAATGGTAGGGATGTAACAGAATAGATTAAGAAGAGGTGGCAAGAATACTCAAAAGAACTACACAAGAAGATCTTCACACCATCAATAACCACAATGGTTCTAGATCTCTAGATCTCATCTCTGGATCTACAGCCAGACATCTTGGAGAATGAAGTCAAGTGAACCTTAGGAGGCATTGCTCACATTAAGGCTAGTGGAGGTCATGGGATTCCAGATGGACTATTTAAAACCCTAAAAGATCTATTAGAGAGCTGCACTCAACATGCCAACAAATTTGGGAGACTCATCAGTGGCCACTGGATTGAAAAAGACACTTTATACCCCAGTCTTAAGGAAGAAAAATACCAAAGAATGTTCAAATTACAAAACAATTGCCCTCATTCCACATGCCAGCAATATTATGTTTACAATTCTTCAAGCTAGGTTTTAGCAGTATACGAATCGAAAATTCCCAGAAGAGGAGGTGGTTTTTAAAAGAAGCAGAGGAATCAGAGACCGAACTGCCAACATTTGCTGGATTATGGAGAAAGCAAGGGAATTCCAGAAAAACATCTAATTCTGCTTCATTGACTGCACTAAAGCCCTTTACTGTGTGGATCACAAGAAAATATAGCAAGTCCTCAAAAAGATGGGAGTACCAGATCATTTTACTAGTCACCTGAGGAAACTGTATGCAGGTCAAGAAGCAACAGTTAGAACTGGACAAAGAACTAATCAGTTTAAGATTAGAAAAGAAGTTACAACAAAGGCTGTATATTGTCACTTTATTTATTTAACTGATATGCAGAGTACATCGTGAGAAATGCCAAGGTGGATGAATAAAAACTGGGATTAAGGTTGCCCAGGAGAAATATCAACAATCTCAGATATGCCACTCTGATGTCAGAAACTTAGAAGGAAATAAGAAGCCTCTTGATGAGGGTTAAAGGGAGAGAATAAAAGCTGGCTGGAAGCTTAACATTAAAAAAAAAAAAGCTCTTGGCAACTAGTCCCATCATTTCCTGGCAAACAGAGGGAGGGGAAATGGAAGCAATGTCAGATTTTATATTCTTGGGCTCAAAGATCATTGTAGATGACAACTGCAGCTATGAAATTAAAAGATGATTGCTCCTTGGAAGAAAAGCTATGGCAAATCTGGTCAGCATACTAAAAAGCAGAGACATCACCTTGCCAACAAAAGTCTAAATAGACCAAGCTATAATAGCAACATGTGGCTGTGTGGTTGTGGTTTGTACTTTGTTCTCGAAGAGGACCATGATGTCAGGGAGATAATGACATGACTTGCAATTGACTTGGATTTGAGGGAGGGAAGGCTATGTAAAGTCACCAACCTCACTTTCCTCCCAAAGTCATATGGGGCCAGTGGCCAGATATCAATCAGGATGACTGGAGATGGCCCAGGATACAGTAGGAGACCTTGGCCCTTTTAAGATAAGGTCTTTCCAGGTTCTTACTTTGAGGGAGGCTATGCCAATTCAGTAAATAGGCCTCTTTAAGAAGTGAGTCAAGGGATGACCCCTTTTATAAAAAATTAAAAAAAATCAAACAGAAGGTGAAGACTCTCAGGGTTTTTGGTCAAAAGAGAAACAATTACTATGTACATTCACTAGGAGCCAGAAGGGCCCAAAAAATAACAATTAAGTGGTGCTTGGGCAGGGACATATTGTCCAATCCCTGAGATCCAGAGTGGATTGGGTTTAAGGCTTGGTCTTTGACAAAGAAATATAACCAATAAATCCAAAATGAACTAGGAAGCTTTTGGTCATCAAAAGGTTATTTTACCCTCCTTTGGGCAGAACACCCTCAGATAAGGGCAGAGGAGAGGAGAGGAGGGAGAGGGGAGGGGAGATGTTGAATTGTCCAAATGTGACTGGCCAGCTGGGTCACCATTCAGGAAGATCAGACTACTCACGGGTTGTGGTTTGTCCACATTCTTAAAGAAGATCATGACATCAGGAAGACTATGACATCCCCTCCTCTCCTTTCCCCTCTACTTCTTTTCCTTCCTTTCCACTCCTCTTCCCTCCCTTCTCCTTCCCTCCCTCTCCCAGCTTGATTTTTTTTTTAAAGGAACTATCCCTTGACTCACTTTTTAAAAAAATTTTATTTGTTTATAATGTTCTACAATCACTTCAATATATCTTAGATTTTTTCCCCCTCCCTCCCCTTCTTTCCCCTCTACCTCCCCACTCTCTTCCTGAGATGACTTACAGTTTTTCATAGATTCTACACATACATTCCTATTAAATACATTTTCACCTTAGTCATGTTGCACAGAAAAATTAAAATGAATGGGAGAAATCATAAAACAAACCAAAACATAATACAAAAGAAAATGATCTGCTTCATTCAGAAATTGAATTCCATAGTTCTTTCTCTGGATATGGAAGGCATTTTGCCTTAAGAGACCATTGGGAATTTTTTAAGTCCTTGTACTGCAATGGAGTACTAAGTCTACCAGAAAAATTCCTCACACACTGTGGTTGTTGCTGTGTACAAAGTTCTCTTGGCTCTGCTCCTTTCATTCAGCATCAGTTCATATAAGTCTTTCCAGGCCTCTCTGAAGTCTTCCTGTTCATCATTTCATATAGCACAATAGTATTCCATTACATTCATATACCACAATTTATTCAGCCTTTCCCCAATTGATGGGTATCCCCTTGATTTCCAGTTTTTGGCGACCACATAGAGAGGTGTTATAAATATTTTTGTATTTGTGGGACTCTTCCCCATTTTTATGATCTCTTGGGGATACAGTCCTAGAAGCAGTATTAATGGGTCAAAGGTTATGCGCATTTTTGTAGCCCTTTGGGCATAGTTCCATATTGTTCTCCAGAACGCTTGGATCAGCTCACAGTTCCACCAACAATGAATTAGTGTTCTAACTCTTCCCACATCTTCTCCAACATTTATCATCTTCCTCTTTTGTCATGTTAGTCAATCTGATAGGTGTGATGTGGTATCTCAGAGATGTTTTGATTTGCATCTTTCTAATCAATAGTGATTTAGAGCATTTTTTCATATGACCATAGATAACTTTAATTTCTTCTTCTGAAAACTGCCTGTTCATATTCTTTGACCATTTATCAATTGGACAATGACCCTTGACTCACTTCTTAAAGAGGCTTATTCACTGAATGGGCATAGCCTCACTCAAAGTGAGAACCTGAAAGGACCTTAGCTTAAAAGGGTCATGGTCTCCCACTGCATCCTGGGCCATCTCCACTCATCCTGATCGATATCTGGTCACCGGACCCAGACGGCTCTGGAGGGGAAAGTGAGGCTCGTGATTCTGCATGGCCCTCCCTCCTTCAAATCAAAGTCAATTGCAAGGCATGTCATCATTTCCCTGATGTCATGGTCCTCTTTGAGCATGAAGGACAAACCACAATCACACAATCACAACTGGTATGAATGTGAGAGTTGGATTATAAGGAAAGATGAGTGCCTCAAAATCAACACTTTTGAACTGTGGTGCAGGAGAAGATTTTTGAGAGTCCCTTGGACAGCAAAGAGATCAAATCGGTCAATACTTAAAGAAATAATTCAGGCTATTCACTGAAAGGACAGACATTGAAAATGAAGCTTAAATACTTTGGCCACATGAGAAGACATGACTTATTGGAAAAGACCCTGATGTTGGGAAAGATTGAAGACAAAAGGAGAAGGGAACAGGTGAGGATGAGATGGATAGATAGTATCATAGAAACAGTGAACATGTACTTGGACAGACTTAAAGAGATAATGCAGGATAGGAAGGTCTGTTGCAAGGGGTAGGGAACCTGTGGCCTTGAGGCCACGTATGGTCCTCTAGTTTCTCAAATGGGACCCTTGGACTGAATTCAAGTTTTACAACAAATCCTTTCATTAAGGGGATTTGTTCTGTGAAGTTTGGATTCAGTCCAAGGGTCCCACTTGAGAAGCTAGAGGACCATACGTGGCCTTGAGGCCACAGGTTTCCCACCCCTGGCCTGGTGTGTTATGGTCCATGCGGTCATGTTGACACAACTGAATAACTAAACAATAACAAAATGAACTGGAGAAGTAAATGGAAAATAATTTCAGTATCTTTGCCAAGAAGACCCCAAATGAAGTCATGAAGGGTCAGACATGACTGAAAAACAACTGAATCATAAAATTTCTTATAGCATAATAATATTTCATCATATGCATATGCCATAATTTCTTCATCCATTCCCCCATTAATAAGTACCAGCTTATTAGTTTCCAGGGTTTTGCCACCACAAAATATTATATTTTTGTACATATGGGTCTTTTCCTCTTTTCTTTGATCTCTTTGGAGTATAGGCCTAGAAACAGTGAGTTTGGTCAAAGTCTATTGTCTTTTTAGACACAGTTCTAAACTGTTTTCCATAATGGCTAGACCAATGCACAGCTTCATCCTCAGTGCAATAATGTGTATATTTTCCCTCAAATATTTGTCTTTTTAATTTTTTATCACCTTTGTCAATCTGTTAGGTAAGAGGTAGAACCTCAAAGTTGTTTTAATTCACTATTTTCTAATTATTAATTATTTGGAGAATTTTTTATATGACTTTTGAGAGCTTGGATTTCATCTTTTAAAAACTGCCTGTTGGGGATGGGGGGACAGACATTCAATGAAATAGGGGATTTTCAAATTTTTCTGATGAAAAATCAAAACTGAACAGAAAATTTGATCTTCAAATACAAGACTTAAGAGAAGCATAAAAAATCAACAGGAAAGAAAAAAATGTAAACATACTAATCAATAAGGTTAAACTGCTTATATCCCTGTAAGGACAAGTAAAGTAGGATCTTTTGCTGTTTTCACTTTAGTATAGTCAAGTGCCTCTGATTGAATCTTGCCTTTATTAACCAAGAGTCTTTATTAGGAGTAAAGTACAGAAACAAGAACTTTCTTTAATTAGAAACAGTATATGTATTTGTATTGTTAATGTGATTAAAGATCTTCCCCATCCATTAATGGGCCTGCCCATTAAAGGGAGTTTGATTAGGGAAAACTTGTAGAAAGGCCCATACCTTTTGTTAATGAGGCACTGGTTATCAAGGGTTGGAATACCCTCTGCCTCTAAAAAGGGTTTAAATACTCTGAAGGGGAGGTTTTACTTTGGGGCTTAGTTTTTGTCCATCAGATGAGGACTCTGGGATGTCACTAAGGAGCCCCCCATACTGCTTTGAAAACCCAGATGCTGATGCTTCACTCTCTGGCAACTATGGTCAGACAGTTGGACTTGTCTGTTGATTTGCAATATATGTATTGCTTACGTCAGACAGTTTGGAAGTGCTGTCTATTGATTTCCTGTAAAAGGGACATTATTTCTCCCTGTGTCCCTAGGCCGAAGGATATCTGTTAGGTTACTGGGCAGGGTTGGATAACTTGCTTAGTAACAGTTTTTTTCTATTGTTGGTCCCCTGTCAAAATGTTATTCCCCTTTGGTTTAATATCTGATAAATTGTTAACAGTCATTTCTTGTTTAGTCTATTTGCATGGTAACCACCTGTGCCTCCCCGCAATGTTAGCCCCCCATTGCCAGGTAACCATCTTCTGCTGAGCCCCCCCCCCTTTCCTGATGGGTTACCTCTACTGGCACCTGTTTTCTGTTAGGGGTCCTTTGCCTAGTAACACCCTGACAACCCCCTCTGTTTTGGGGGTTCTTGCCTAGCAGCAAGCCCCCCTCTTACTCTGTCAGAACTCTGTTTGTTATGGAAACCACAAGGCTGTACCAAGTAGCACCGAAATGCTTAAAATGCACTCACCTACCCTAGTTCAGGGCTATCTCCTCTGGGTCTCTACATGAGGCAGCTGCCAGTCTGGCTAATAAATGATGCTCTTGAAATTCCTAATTGACATTTGCCTGTGACTTATTAACTCCGTCCATTTCACCTGAACTAAGTGAATGATATATGTGCTTGATTAAAGGAGATTCTTAACCCCTCAAAAGTCACCTTTCCTTTTAGAAAAGTAGATCAAAGAACCTGTGATAGCAGGCCCCCCCATGTATATTGAGGTGCTTATTGATTCAATCTCTACATGGAAAGATGTTATTGTAACTTATTTATTTAGGAGGGGGGAAGGCAAGACAATTGGGATGAAAGGAGAGAGAGAAAAATATAAATAAGGGGAAAACAGGATGGAGGGAAATACACAGTAATCATAACTGTGAATGTGATTGGGATGAACTCTCCCATAAAATGGAATTTGAAAACAGAGTGGATTAAAAAACAAAATCTTACTTTACAAGAAAAACATTTGAAGCACAGACACAGAGTAAAGGTAAAAGGTTGAAGTAAAATATATTATGCTTCAGTTGAAGTTAAAAAAAGCAGGAGTGGCAATCATGATCTCAAAGTAAATGCAAAAACAGATATAATTAAAAGAGACAAGGAAGGAAATTACATCTTGCTAGAAGGTACCATAGACAATGAAGTAATATCAATACTAAATGTATGTGCACCAAAATGCACCAAGTTTCTAAAGGAGAAGTTAAATGAGGTATATAGGAGGAAATAGATAGTAAAACTATACTAGTGTGGGATCTCAACCTCCTCTTCCTCTCAGAACTAAATATATGTAATCACAAAATAAACAAGAAAGAAGTTAAGAAAGTGAATAGAATTTTTTAAAAAGTTAGATATGATAGATTTCTGTAGAAAAAATGCATAGGGATAGAAAGGAATATACCTTTTTCTCAGTACTATATGGCATCTACACATAAATTGGCCACGTATTAGGCATAAAAACCTCATAATCCAAAACTGCCTGTTCATGTCCTTTGACTATTTATCAACTGGAAAGTGGTTCTTATTCCCATAGATTTTAACAAGTTCTTTATATATCTTGCTAATGAGACCTTTGTCAGAGAAATTTCCTGCAAAGATTATTTCCAGTTACCTGTTTCCTAACCTCAAAATCTAGACTGGATTTCAAAACTGCCTTGACTAGGATACCCTCAAAAAAAAAAAAAAGCCTTATTTTTCTCCTCCCTTAGCCTCAGATAATCTAATTTCTCTTTTAATAGTGAACTCAACCAAAAAAACCATGAGTCCAAGATATGGATGAAGAGGTGAGACTCACCAAAGCAGAAATCAGAGACAGGTAGGACACAAAGAGCTTCATGTTGGTACCTGGTTCTACATATGAAGACTCTGGACAGTCTGAATCACTTTCTCTCATCATATCCCACTGCTGCCACCAATTGCCATTAACCAAATATATGTATACACACACACTACATATACATACACACACATATATAAAAATACATATGTGTGTATTATATGTATACATATACATATATAAGTCAATGAGACAGGTCTTGCAACTGGATTTATTACAAGAGAAATGATCATGCATGTGGAATGCCTGTACCAAATACAAAGGAATTCACAATCCAGGCAGAAGCTTGAATATTTATAAGCTAACAAAAGTCTCATGGAGTAGTAGAGGGCAATTCTCCCTAAAAAGGAAGTGGTAGGAAAGGAGGAAGGGAGCAGAAAGGGAGGAGGAACTGGAGTAAATAAGATGGTGAAAATATTTTTTTTTTCCCTTGGGAACTGCTAGACTATGCTACTATATCTTCAAGGGTCTCAGGTGCACAGTTTATCAGTGTGGTGTACATTGACTGGTACCCGTCTCCTCATTGGTTGGATCCTCAAGGCTCAAACACTTAATTGTGCAAATAACAAATTATATCAGCTCAGAGGAAGTAGGGTGCTTAATCTTTAACTTGTTTGGAGTGTCCCAAATACTCTGGGTCCAGTGTTTCTGGAAAATATGGCAATTCAAGTAGACAGATTAAATTGACTTCAGGGCAACACCTTTCTAACTTTAGTTGCTTTGGTTATTTTGGGCAAATACTTTTAAAAAATTTATATAATCTAAACTATTTGATGGATCTTCTGTGAGCCTCTTTATCTTTTGTTTGGTCATGAACTCTTGCCCTATCCCTAAATCGGAAAGCTAATTTCTTCTTTAATCCTTTAATTATTTTTATGATGTCTTATTATTTTTGTCTAAGTCAGTAGTTCTCGGAGTTGGATCTGGGGACCCTTTCGGAGATCTGAGAGGTCCAAACTATTCATAGTAATACTAATATTTTAATTTCTAATACGTAAATATCGATATAACACATATGAACAAAAGCTCTTTGGGGTCCTCAATGATCAAGAGTGTAAAGGAATCCTGAGACCAAGAAGTGTGAGGACTGCTAGTCTCAAACAGGTGGGTGGCGCGGTGCTGGCCACAGCCAGGAAGACCCAAGTTCAAGTTTAGCTTCACTTCCTGGCTGTACATCCCCTACCTTCTGCTTACGTCAATTTCTTCACCCGTTAATAACGAGGTTGATAATAACGAGGTTAATAACATCCCCTACCCTCGCAAGGCTGTGCTGAGGAACAAATGAGGTCTTTTTAAGGCACTCAGCCCAGTGACTGGCGCATCCTCGGTGCTAAAGAAATGTTCATTCCAAGCTTCCTTTCAAAGATAGAGCTTTCTCAATCTACAGTTCTGCCAGTCGTACACAGACAGAGAATTTGCCCTTCCTGAGAGAGGACCTTTTAGGGTTTTCTCATGGAATGATGCCCCTCCAAAGGATTCTTGGACTCCCCTTTCTGGGAACTTCTAAAGGAGAGGACCACTCTATCTTAACCTAGCAAGGCTCAGTCCCCGTCTCCCGGCCCCGCCCTTTGTCTCCCTGGCCTGGACCACCTCCCAGGCTCCGCCTCTTCAAGACCCCGGGCCCACCCCTCCCGAGCCCCTGCTCTCCCTTGCCTCTGTCCATCTCCCAGGCTCCGCCTCTTCAAGGCCCCGGGCCCACCCCTCCCGAGGCTCTGCTCTCCCAGGCCCCGCCCCTCCCGAGCCCCTGCTCTCCCTGGCCTCTGTCCATCTCCCAGGCCCCGCCTCTTCAAGGCCCCGGGCCCACCCCTCCTGAGGCTC